>CM028760.1:16293247-16677563 GCA_016801395.1 Leptodermis oblonga | reverse complement strand
ATAGTTTATCCCTTGTTTTATCAATTCCGAACGTAAGTTAAAGGTTTGTAAGAGCTTGTCACTTAATCACAAGGTCCTTGGCAACATTATCCGCATGTGTACAACCGTCCACATCAGTTTCGGTAAGGAACCCTAGCTTTGCGACTAAAATTTGTGTCGCCAAGGCTAGGGCAATTTCCTTCATCTTGTTTGTGTAGCCTCAATTTTCCAAATTTTGATTAATTGCTTAAAGCCTAGGATTTTACATTGCAACGGTTATTAGGGTCACGAATTATCGGACCCCTAATTTGCCCCCATCAGACAATCTTGTTTAAAGTGATTTTTTCAAACAAAGGGTTATCCCTTGGGATTAAAGTTGTAAATTTGCAAGTTTTCCAAAGGTTACAAATTTTTCGGACCCTGATTAAACGACATCATCACGACTTTAATTCTTTGAAATTTTCTGAATTGAGAATCTTCTTGATCTTTAATTCTTGAAAATATATTGTAATAAGGATCTCAAATTTTTCTGTTAGGCTACTAAGTTTCAGTTTTTAAAATCTTTGCCATGTGAAATTGGTTTCTTGAATAATTGGTTGGAATTGGTTTCTTGATTACCCGTTGGGTAGGGTGATCCCTTCTTGGGTTAGTTAGGTCTTTCCTGATTTATTTCAAACCTGCTAATTATTCTTGCTTCGTCAATTGAATTGCCCTACTTCTTTAGCTTTCTATCTTTTCGTGCGACCTGAACATTTACTCTGAATTATAGCTTGAATTTTGTCTTCGTGCACTGCCATTCTCTCTGAACTTTGAGGGCTTCTCCCCGAAAGTTCCTTTTGGTGTACTTCTTATTTAAGCTATATTATAAAAATTTCTTTTTCGAAAAGGTGTTGTTAAAACTGAAAATTGAACCAAGTTCTTTTTTCCGAAAGATTTTTGTCTACTTTCCTATATAGTTTGTTCTTTGTGTGATTCTGTGAAATTAATTGAGTATACAGGACTGAGGTAAAAGGCTGAGTGATACAGCATATAAGGGTTGCCATCCCTACGAGCGATACACAGGGTTGTGTGTAGTTTTTAGGACGGCCATTCTAGGGGGACAAGGGAGTAAGGTTACTTTGCTCACTTTTACTTATTCTTAGCAGGGATCTTTCTTGGTTACTAGGCATGTCAGGAGGAGAAGCACCCCTAGTTACGAATGCGCAAGTCATGGCTGCCATTGCGAATTTGACCAATCAATTCGCAGACCTCAAGGGCGAGGTCGATGAGATAAGGGCCGCCCAGCAGGATCGGTTCGAGGAGGAGGAAAACATCCAGACCCCAAGGGCTGGCACGGATTCAAAGTCCTTTGAAGGTCTAAGTCAAATGAAGACATCTGTGCCTTCTTTCAGCGGAGGTACGGACCCCGAAGAATACTTAGACTGGGAGATCAAGATGGAGCGAATCTTTGAGCTTCACTCTGTTCCCGAACACAAGAGAGCTCCACTCACGGTGGTCAATTTCACCGAATATGCACTCATTTGGTGGAATTAGCAGTTGGACCAGAGGCGTAATACCAGGCCTATGCGTGCACGTGCACCACCTATTTCATTGTTTGATTTGACGACAGGATGCGCAAGACTTTTGTACCTGGGTATTATTTTAGAGAATTGTATAGGAAGTTACACACTCTTGTACAGGGTTTTTTATCTATTGATGCTTATTATAAGAAATTAGAGATGGCTAAGATTAGGGCCAATGTAATAGAAGACGATGCCGCCAGCATGGCACGTTTTCTTAGTGGGCTTAATAGAGGGATAGCTTTAGCGGTAGAATTGCAGAATGCTACTAGTTTGACGGATATGCTCCACAAAGCCAGGGTGATAGAAGAATACCTGAACCCGCCAAGAAGCCGTTCAACCCTGAGCGTAAAGCTATTCAATCTGCCTCAACCACCTCTTCTTTTTCAGCAGCTAAAATGCCAAGCACCCCCAGGCAGAACATTTCGCAGATCACTTGCCATAGGTGCTCTGGCCGCGGGCATTACATTCGGGGACTGTCCTAACATCAAAAAAGTACTACTAGGTCAGGATGGTGAGTACATCTCAGAAGAAGAAGACGACGAGGAACAAGCCAGTCGCATCCCAGAGTTGGCTGACAACAGCAAATTCGATACTGAGGAGGACGTTCATCGCCCTAAAGACTATAGCCAGATGACCATTGTGTCCCGATCCTTAACTACAGCTGTTGCCCAGGATGCTTCTCAACGGATCAACATCTTCCACACCAGGACCAAAGTTAATGGAGGTGTTTGCGTTCTGATAGTTGACGGCGGGAGCTGCACCAATGTCGCCAGTGAGTACATGGTTGAAAAGCTCAAGCTCCCAATAGTTAACCATCCACATCCGTACCGACTGCAATGGCTTGACAGCTCAGATGGCTACAGAGTCACCAAGCAGGTGCGAGTTACTTTCGCTATAGGTAAGTTCGAGGGACAGGTTACTTGTGATGTGCTCCCTATGGAGGCGTGTCACATTCTGCTCGGACGACCATGGCTCTTTGACATAAAGGCTACACATGACGGGGTTGCTAATACCTACTCAATTTGCCAAAGAGGCAAGATCCATACCTTTTTACCTCTCTCCCCACAGGACGTTCGTGCTGAATCCGTCAGGATGAAGGACAAGATCACCGCCTGGGCAGCTGAAAAGCGACAAGACAAGGGAAAGGGTAAACAAATTGTAAAGGGTAGTAGTAAGGCGAATTCTGATAAGCCTTCAGGAAAAGATACTAGTCGTTGCCTTTTCGCCACAGTGGGGGAAGTTGAACAAGTTTTAAGGGGAAGTGGTTGTATCTTTGTACTTATTGCTACGGATTATTCCACTAACCTTGACGACGTCCCTAGGGATCTCCCTATGGAAGTCAAGTTTCTTTTGTAGGACTATGAAGATGTGTTCTCTGAAGAGCTACCGGCTGGAGTGCCCCCTCTTCGTGGAATTGAGCATCAGATTGACTTCGTGCCTGGATCATCAATTCCAAACCGCCCGGCGTACAAAGCAAATCCGGAGGAAACAAAGGAGCTGCAACGTCAGGTTGACAAACTCTTAGGTAATGGTCTGGTAAGGGAATCTTTAAGCCCTTGTGCAGTACCTGTTATTCTTGTTCCAAAAAAAAAGATGATACTTGGAAAATGTGCATGGATTGTAGTGCTGTTAATAAAATCACCATTAAGTATAGGCATCATATCCCTAGGCTTGATGACATGCTAGAAGATTTATATGGCTCTACTATTTACACGAAAATAGATCTCACACAAGGCTATCATCAAATAAGAATGAAAGAAGGAGATGAATGGAAAACTGCTTTTAAAACTAAATTTGGTTTGTATGAGTGGTTAGTTATGCCGTTCGGCCTCACAAATGCACCTAGTACTTTCATGTGATTTATGAATTATGTGCTCAGGAAGTTTATTCGGAAATTTGTTGTGGTTTATTTTGATGATATTCTGATCATAGTCGAAGCATGCCTGAACACATAGAGCATATTAAGTTGGTATTAATTGAGTTACGTGATAATAATTTATGTGCCAATATTAAAAAGTGTACATTCTGTGTGGAGGAAGTTGTCTTTCTTGGGTTTGTTGTTTCGAAGGATGGTGTCAAGGTTGATGACACAAAGGTGAAAGCCATTCGTGAATGGCCTACTCCAACCTCGGCCTCGCAGGTAAGATCATTCCATGGGTTAGCTAGTTTTTACCACAGGTTCGTGAAGGATTTCTCAACCAAGGCCGCACCCCTCAATGAATTGTGTAAGAAGAATGTTCCATTTTTGTGGGGTCAGGCACAGGAAAACACTTTCATTGTTCTTAAGCATGATGTCACTCATGCTCCTGTTTTAGCATTACCTGCTTTTGATAGAGTTTTTGAACTAATGTGTGATCCTTCAGGAATTGGTATAGGAGCTGTTTTAATGCAGGAAGGAAAACCTATTGCCTACTTTAGTGAGAAACTAAAGGGAGCTGCCTTAAATTATCCGACCTATGATAAGGAGCTCTACGCTGTGGTAAGGTCATTACAAACTTGGCAGCACTACTTGATAGCCAAGGAGTTTATTGTCCATTCAGATAACGAGTCCCTTAAACACCTTAAGGGACAGGGTAAGTTGAACAGGCGTCATGCTAAATGGGTTGCTTTTATTGAAACTTTTCCTTATATTATTAAGTATAAAAAGGGAAAAGATAATATGGTAGCTGATGCTCTGTCACGCAGGTATGAATCCCTCGCTATTCTTGATCATGCATATATAGGGTTTTCATATCTAAAGGAATTGTATGCTTATGATCCAGATTTTTCTATGTTATATGAAGCATGCGAAAATGGTGCGTTTCAGAAGTTCTTTAAATAGAATTGTTTTTTATATAAGAACAAAAAGTTATGCATCCCACGTAGTTCTTATAGGGAACTGTTGGTGCGTGAAGCATATAATGGGGGGCTAATGGGTCACTTTGGTGTAACTAAAACTCTTGACATGTTAAAGGAACACTTTTACTGGCCTAAAATGCGAAAGGATGTAGAAACTATTTGCTCACGTTGCATTAACTGTTTAAAAGCAAAGTCTACTTCCAAACCTCATGGTCTTTATACATCTTTACCCATTCCAACTGTTCCTCGGACTGATATCTCTATGGATTTTATTTTAGGGTTGCCGAGTACACAACGAGGTAATGACTCAATTTTTGTCGTGGTGGACAGATTTTCTAAAATGGCTCACTTTATTCCTTGCAGGAAAACAGATGATGCCAGACACGTTTCTGAACTGTTCTTCAGTGGAGTGGTTCGGCTACATGGAATCCCACGCACAATCGTCTCGGATAGGGGTATTAAAATTTTGAGTTATTTTTGGAAAACATTGTGGTCTAGACTAGGCACTAAATTGTTATTTTCTACTACTAGTCATCCACAAACGGATGGTCAAACTGAGGTGACCAACCGAACAGTAGGGAATTTGTTAAAGGCACTGATTAAAAGTAATCTTGCAGGTTGGGAACAGTTCTTGCCGATTGCAGAATTTGCCTACAATCGCTCCAAGCATTCATCAATTGGATTTTCGCCCTTTGAAGCTGCCTACGGCTTCAATCCGTTGACGGTCATGGATTTACTGCCACTGCCCCTGAAGGATCAAACAAGTTTGGATGGCGAACAGAAAGTAGACACCGTCAGAAGAATTCATGATGCGAACCCCTGATTCCCAACACCTTTGGAAACCAAGAACTCTACGCGGAATGGGCCAAGGAAAGTCTGAATGCAAGACACTGCTCTTAAACCCTAGAATCCTTACCCTTGGATTCGGTAGACTACTAACTTATAAAGTAAATTAAACACGCAATTGGAACCATGTGGAGTAAACTAGAATTCGAAACAAAGCTTTGATTAATAGACAGAGCAATTATCTATTAGCCTATAGTTTCTTGACTTTTAGCAATTAACAAGAATGCAAATTACGTAAGCCCAAAATAAAGGAGTCATTAAAGAAGTATAAATTCTAACTTAATCAATAATCAACTAAAGAATTTCGTGGTTGGCAGCCCTATTTATAGGTATGGGGGTGTCCAAATTACAATAGGAAAAGAATAACTGAAAGCAGCAAAAGTGGAAAGCAATCAGAATTGGATTTTCCTTACAAACCAAGTCCTAAATGAGCAAGGACAATGGTGGATGAATTAAGTCACCTTTATGGAAAGGGGTGAACAAAATTCTAACCTAATTAGACTAGGAAAAGAATTAAAATTGGAAACCAATCAAGAGATTGATTTCTTACAAACCCGAAACCTAAAGGAACTAGGTTTTGGTAGTTGCTGAATTCTTCTGCCGCTTGGAATGGCCTATGGACAAAATTAACAAATAAAATAGGTAGGAAAATAATATAAATCCTATCCAAAAAGGAGATCAAGAAGGGATCCCTTTTTGGAAACTACCAAGCTAATCTAGTTGTAACAAACTTGTAACAACCTAACCAACTTGTAACAAACTTTGGGTAGAATTAGGTAAGATGCACAAAACCTAATCCTTCCCCTACCTAAGCTTCCAAGTGGCGTGTGGGCTGCTTCTTGTGGGCTTGGCTGGCTGAAATTGAAGGGAATGGTGATGTGGACGGTTGTACACATGCGGATAATGTTGCCAAGGACCTTGTGATTAAGCGGCGAGCTCGTATAAGACTCTAACTTACCTTCGAAATCAGAATAAACAAAAAGACCTAATCTAGTTGTTTTTGTTTTAGATTCGAACCAAGTGTAAGAAAAGAGTTTTGAACATGCGAATAATTAGGTAGAGCAAATAACCTAATTAGCTAAGTTCATGCGATTATGTAAATTACGACATGCAAATACATAAAGCAATAAAAGGAGGGTACTCAAACACTAAGTTTTATGATATGAATACTCTGAATATTATTATGCATGGCTGCCCTATTTATAGGTGTAGGTTCAGCCGAAAATAAGGAAGAAATCAGTAAGGAAAAGAATTGGAAATTAACCAAGAGGTTAATTTCCTTTACCAAACCCGGAAAGAAGTAGAATTTGGTAAGAAAAAGAAAAAGGCAATTCGGTTTTACCCTTAACAAGTGGTAACCGAATTTGCAATCTAAAAATAAGGAAAAGAATAAAATTCCTACTTCCAAAAAGAATAAGAAACCCTTTTTGGAAACTAACTTAAAAGAATAAAAGAACATAATTAATTTAAAAGAAGAATTCCCTAATTTCAATAAGCAGCCGTGTGGGCTGTTTTCTTTGGGTTGTGCGGCTTCCTTGCTCTTTTGGGCTGGCCGAAATCTTGTGGACTTTGGTTCCATGATTTTGGGTCGGCCCAATGTGTAGGGAATTTCATGATTTGTTTATTTAAAGCCCAAGAACCTTCCGGCATCTTCAAGACTTCAAGAAACAGCCTTCTTCATTTTTGGGACTTGGTGAATTGCGCTTCTTCTTCAAAGATGTGTAGAAGATTTGCAATTTGCACATTTCCTCCATTTTCCTCCAAGGCATGGGCTTCTACAATTAACTGAGCATCCTGATGGCAAGCTTGAACAAGGTTGTTGAGTGCATCTCGAACCTTCTTCGCTCTGCTTCTGGTCATTGGCCCAGCTATGTCTACAAGTGGATCCCTCTGATACGGACTTGGATCCTGAAGCATTGTAGGACCTCTATGTAGAACTCGAACATCCTCCTCAGCTTCTCCGGAATCACTTGCATCTTGACTTTGACTTGTTGGTTGACTTTGGATTCCCTCATCATCCCCTCCCGGTTGAAAAGGATTTGTCCTCAAATCAGCAACCTGTTCATCAACAAAAGGAGACAAGTCAGCAACATTAAAGGAAGAACTAACACCATACTCACCTGGTAAGTCGAGTTTTTAGGCGTTAGGCCCCATCTTGGAAACGATCTGAAAAGGTCCATCGCCCCTTGGATGGAGTTTGGTCCTTCTCGCTGCAGGGAATCGTTCCTTCCTCATGTGAACCCAAACCCAATCGCCTGGTTCAAAGTTCACAGCCTTGCGCCGTTGGTTTGCATTGGCGGCGGCTTTGGCATATGTCTTCTCCAGATTAGCTCGAACTTTAGCATGTATGCGTTGCACTGCTTCAGCTTTCTTCGCACCGTCTGGACTGACCTGTTCTTTGGGCGGCAAAGGAATGAGATCCATCACCGTCAAAGGAGTAAAGCCGTAGGCAACTTCAAATGGACAAAACCCTGTTGAGGAGTGCTTGGTTCGGTTGTAGGCAAACTCTGCAACCGGCAAGATATCTTCCCAACGCTTGAGGTTCTTTTGAATCAACGCCCTGAGTAAGTTGCCAACGGTTCGGTTGGTGACTTCCGTCTGACCATCCGTCTGTGGATGACTTGTAGTCGAAAACAACAGTTTGGTGCCGAGGCGGGACCACAAAGTCTTCCAAAAGAAACTCAGAAATTTGACGTCGCGATCTGACACAATTGTTCTCGGAATTCCATGTAGCCGAACAATACCTTGAAAGAATAACTCAGCTACATGTTTGGCATCATCTGATTTCCTGCAAGGAATGAAATGCGCCATTTTAGAGAAACGATCAACAACGACAAATAAAGAGTCATACCTTTCTGCGTCCTCGGGAGACCTAAAATGAAATCCATAGAAATGTCAGTCCAAGGTACAGAAGGTATGGGTAAAGGCGTGTAAAGCCCATGGGGTTTAGAAGTAGATTTAGCTTGCAAACAATTAATGCATCTAGAGCAAACATGTTGTATATCCCTTCTCATATGCGGCCAATAAAAGTGTTCATGCAACAGTTCAAGTGTTTTATTTACACCAAAATGACCCATAAGACCCCCACTATGAGCTTCACGAACCAGTAATTCCCTAGCGGAACTACGAGGAATGCATAACCTATTTTCCTTAAACAGAAAACCATCCTGCCTAAAGAACTTTTGGAATGCACCAGATTCACATGCTTTATACAAATCAGCAAAATCAACATCAGAAGCATATAAACCCTTGAGGTATGCGAAACCTAACAAAGTATGATCAAGAATTGTCAGAATTTCATACCTGTGAGATAGAGCGTCAGCAACTAAATTATCCTTACCTTTCTTATACTTGATAATATAAGGAAAAGATTCAATAAAGTTAACCCACTTAGCATGACGTCTATTCAAATTATTCTGTCCTTTCAGATGCTTAAGAGACTCATGATCACTATGAACAACAAATTCCTTAGCCATCAAATAATGTGACCAAGTTTCAAAAGCACGGACAACAGCATAGAGCTCTTTATCATATGTAGGATAATTCAAAGCAGCTCCTTTAAGCTTCTCACTGAAAAAGGCGATAGGCTTTCTTTCCTGCATAAGAACAGCGCCAATTCCAATACCTGATGCATCACACATTAGTTCAAACACTTTATCAAAATCAGGTAATGCTAAAACAGGTGCATGAGTGAGATCATGCTTTAAAGTAGTAAAAGCTTTTTCCTGAGCTGGCCCCCACAGAAATGGTGCGTTCTTCTTGCAGAGATCATTGAGGGGCGAGGCTTTAGTGGAGAAATCTTTGACAAACCGCCTGTACTATCCAGCCAATCCATGGAATGACCGAACCTGGGCGGCCGAAGTTAGCTGTGGCCAATCCCTAATGGCCTTCACCTTGGCATCATCAACTTTGACACCATCTGCAGAGACGACAAAACCAAGAAAAACAACCTCCGAAACACAAAAGGTACACTTTTGCATCTTGGCATATAACTGATTAGCACGTAATTCAATTAAAACCAAACGAAGATGTTCAACATGCGAATCATAATCTCTGGAATAGATCAAGATATCATCAAAATACACAACAACAAATTTACCTATAAACTTTCTAAGCACATGATTCATTAATCTCATGAAAGTACTAGGTGCATTTGTGAGACCAAAGGGCATGACTAACCACTCATATAAACCAAATTTAGTCTTAAAAGCAGTTTTCCATTCATCCCCCTCCCTCATGAATTTGATGATAGCCCTGTGTTAGATCTATTTTTGTATAAACAGTAGAACCATGCAAATCCTCTAACATGTCATCAAGCCTAGGGATAGGATGCCTATACTTGATTGTTATCTTATTCACAGCTCTACAATCCATACACATTCTCCATGTACCTTCTTTCTTAGGGACTAGAATAACAGGTACAGCACAAGGACTTAGAGATTCCCTTACCTGACCATTTGCGAGCAGCTTGTCTATTTGTTGTTGCAACTCCTTTGTTTCCTCCGGATTTGCTTTATAGGTAGGTCTGTTCGGAAGTGGTGCGCCAGGGATGAAATCAATTTGATGTTCAATTCCTCGAAGTGGCGGCAGACCCTGCGGCAACTCTTCTGGAAAAACATCATTGAATTCCTGCAACAAAGAAGAGATTTCTATAGGGATATCCCGAGGGATATCGTCAGAGTTAGCACAATTATCCTTACAAACTAAAACCAGTACATCATCATTGTTGGCTAACAGTTGTCCTATCTCTCCCTTAGTTACGAAACAACTATTCCTAACTTTGTCCTGATCAGGCTTATCAGAGTTCGCCTTACTACCCTTTACAACAAGTTCTTTCCCCTTACCCTTCGCTTGGCGCCTTTCAGCTTCCCATTGAGCGAGTGACTCCTTCATACGAACAGCTTCTGATCGCACTTCAGCCGGCGGCATGGGTAGGAATGTGTGGATCTTGCCCTCCTGGCAGACCGAGTAAGTGTTGGCGACCCCATCATGTTTTGCCTTCAGGTCAAAGAGCCATGGTCGTCCGAGTAGAATGTGACAAGCCTCCATTGCCAGAACATCACATAAAACCGTGGATTCGAACTTATCGATAGCGTATGGTACGCTTACCTGCTTGGTGACTCTGTAGCCGTCTGAGCTGTCGAGCCATTGAAGCCGATAAGGACGAGGATGATTGATGATAGGGAGGCGCAGCTTATCAACCATATACTCACTAGCAACATTAGTACAACTCCCTCCATCAATAATCAGAACACATAACTTTCCATTTACCTTGGTGCGGGCATGGAAAATGTTTGTCCTCTGGGACGTGTCCGGGACAGCAACTGTAGTCAGAGTGCGAGTAACCAAGTTCTGAGATGGATCTTCTTCAAGAAATTCGAACTGCTCCACAGGCTCTGACGGAGTGCTGTCAGTTAACTCCTTTGTAGGGTCAACGGTTGGGTTCTTCATCCTCCTCTGAAATGTACTCACCATCTTGTCCCAACAAGACCTTCCGGATATTTGGACAATCCCTCATGTAGTGGCCACGGACTGAGCATTTGTGGCAAGTTACGTTGCTGATAGACTGTCTGGGAGTGGATGGCGTTTTCTCCTGTGATGAAGAAGAGGTGGCGGCGGCAACAGGGACTAGGGCTTTGCGCTCAGACATGATCGGCCTCCTTGCTGGTGGCGAGTAGGTCGGATTCTTGCGCCAAGTTGGTGGGGCGCTGGTAGGTGTCCGGACTGGTGGAACGGACTTCAGATACTCCTCCATAACCCGAGCTTTGTGCAGCATGTCAGCAGCGTGTAGCATTCTGCAATTCCATAGCTAAAGCAATACCCCTGTTTAAACCACTAAGAAAACGAGCCATAGATGCGGGCTCATCTTCTTGTACATTAGCCCTAATTTTTGCCATCTCTAACTTTCTATAGTACTCATCTACAGACATAGAACCTTGTACAAGAGTATGTAATTTCCTATACAATTCTCTAAAATAATAGTCCGGTACAAAAGTCCTACGCATAGAAGTAGTCAAATCAAACCAAGAGAGAGGCGGTGCGCGGGCACGCATTGGGCGTGTATTTCTGCGCTGGTCCTGCTGCTGATTCCACCAGATTAGGGCATAGTCTATGAAATGTACAACTGCGAGCTGGACCTTCTTGTGCTCTGGGATCGCATGAAGCTCAAAGATGCGCTCCATCTTCATCTCCCAGTCTAAGTACTCCTCAGGATTCGTGCCTCCGGCAAAGGGTGGAACGGTAGTTTTACACTGACTGAGGCCTGCGAATGGCTGGTCTGCGGCATTGGTGCCTGGGGCGGCAACATCGTTGTCTGAGTCTGTGCGCCTCTGATCCCGTTCAGTCCTGAGGTCGGCGACTTCCTCCGTGAGAGTAGCGAATCGCGCGGAGAGTTGCGCAATCGCAGCCAGGATTTGCTCGTTTCCTATAGGGTTAGGAGCACCTCCACCTGACATTGGATAAGAAAGCGAAAACCTGTCTGCTAAGAATAAGGAAAAGTGAGAAATAACCTTACCCCCTTATTCCCCCAAGTGTTTCCCACCTAATAGCTACACACAACCCTGTGTTTCACTCTAGGGTGGCGCCCTGTATAAGATGTGCACTCAAGCCTTTTACCACTCAAACCTTCCGGCATTGATAAATGTATTAGGCACGCAGCAAATCACACAAAAGCAATACACTTAAGAAAGAAGCAAAAATTTTTGCTAAAACCAACACTTGGTTCTAATTTTGAAAAATCTTTTCGCAAAACGATATTTGTAATATAGTTCAG
Organism: Leptodermis oblonga; assembly: GCA_016801395.1. Taxonomy (NCBI): domain Eukaryota; kingdom Viridiplantae; phylum Streptophyta; class Magnoliopsida; order Gentianales; family Rubiaceae; genus Leptodermis; species Leptodermis oblonga. Next base: position 16,665,566 of record CM028760.1, on the reverse strand, counting down.
ATATGAAGTACACAACAGGAAATTTCGGGGATAAGCCCTCAAATTTCAGAAAAGATGAGTGTGCACGATGACAAAATCCAAACTATAATTAAAGAGCTAATGTTCAGGTAGCACGAAAAGATAACTAGGCAATATGAAAGCAGGGCAATTCAAAATTGAATAGAAGCAAAGAAATATAAGCAGAATTGAAACAACTTTAGGAAAGTCCTAAAACTACCCAAAGAAGAGATCACCCACCCAATAGGTAATCAAGAAACCAATCCCCACAAATTATCAATGCTCCTAATAGGCAAAACAGTACCCAACTTGCGATTTCTAATCCCTCAATTAACCGAAAACAACACCAAATTGCAGCAATATGCGATTTCAAGAATTGACAACCCTAGGGCTAGCAAGTTCAATTTTTGACTCACTAACCTATTCCTAGGAATTATCGTAGCAGCACAAGGATACAAAACCAAGAATTCAATATATTTTCAAGAATTCAAAACAAGGTATCCCAAACTAGAGCATATAATTTTTCAATGCGCAAACAAAGTGAGCTGCTTAACATCAACCGCAAAAACTCACTATTTTTCAACAAAACAGCACAAGAGGGATAGAAATAATTCACAAGAAGCCCAGCAATAGATAAACCCCAGCAAGAACCAAAAACCCTTAGAATTGTAGGAAAACCCGAGAAGAGAACCCGAAAACTGAAAACCCGAAAAGAAAAACCAAAACAGAAAACCGAACCCAAAAACCAAAATTAGGGTTTAGGGTTTAGGGTTAGGGTTAGGGTTTAGGGTTTAGGGTTAGGGTTTAGGGTTTAGGGTTTAGGGTTTAGGGTTTAGGGTTTAGGGTTAGGGTTTAGGGTTAGGGTTAGGGTTTAGGGTTTAGGGTTAGGGTTTATAATTTGAGAACCGAACCCTAGGGAATAAACCAAAACCCGAGCAGCACAACCCTAGCAAAACTGAAAACCGAACCCTTTCTTTAAAGCACAAAACTGAAGCCTTCAAGAATTCTGAAAACCCGAATTGTCTAAACCCAATTTTATTTTCTAAAATCCGATTTAATTTATGAAATTTACAGCAAGGGCAGTCTGGGTATTTAGAAATTATTTGCGATTTTTAAAGATGGAAAATAGTACCGAAATCGCAAATTGAGGAGCTTGAAGAAAAAAAAATTTCCCCCAAGAAGATGAGTTCTAATCCAAGAATTTCAAGAATAATCAAGATGAACAAGGAAAAGAAAACACCTGGAAAGGATTTGATCGGTTGATCGCCTCCAGCCACGAAACCACGCCTTAGCTCTGATACCAATTGATGTGGACGGTTGTACACATGCGGATAATGTTGCCAAGGACCTTGTGATTAAGCGGCGAGCTCGTATAAGATTTCGAAATCAGAATAAACAAAAAGACCTAATCTAGTTGTTTTTGTTTTAGATTCGAACCAAGTGTAAGAAAAGAGTTTTGAACATGCGAATAATTAGGTAGAGCAGATAACCTAATTAGCTAAGTTCATGGAATTATGTAAATTACGACATGCAAATACATAAAGCAATAAAAGGAGGGTACTCAAACACTAAGTCTTATGATATGAATACTCTGAATATTATTATGCATGGCTGCCCTATTTATAGGTGTAGGTTCAGCCGAAAATAAGGAAGAAATCAGTAAGGAAAAGAATTGGAAATTAACCAAGAGGTTAATTTCCTTTACCAAACCCGGAAAGAAGTAGAATTTGGTAAGAAAAAGAAAAGGCAATTCGGTTTTACCCTTAACAAGTGGTAACCGAATTTGCAATCTAAAAATAAGGAAAAGAATAAAATTCCTACTTCCAAAAAGAATAAGGAAACCCTTTTTGGAAACTAACTTAAAAGAATAAAAGAACATAATTAATTTAAAAGAAGAATTCCCTAATTTCACTAAGCAGCCGTGTGGGTTGTTTTCTTTGGGCTGTGCGGCTTCCTTGCTCTTTTGGGCTGGCCGAAATCTTGTGGACTTTGGTTCTATGATTTTGGGTCGGCCCAATGTGTAGGGAATTTCATGATTTGTTTCTTTAAAGCCCAAGAACCTTCCGGCATCTTCAAGACTTCAAGAAACAGCCTTCTTCATTATTTGGACTTGGTGAATTGCGCTTCTTCTTCAAAGATGTGTAGAAGATTTGCAATTTGCACATTTCCTCCACTTTCCTCTAAGGCATGGGCTTCTACAATTAACTGAGCATCCTGATGGCAAGCTTGAACAAGGTTGTTGAGTGCATCTCGAACCTTCTTCGCTCTGCTTCTGGTCATTGGCCCAGTTATGTCTACAAGTGGATCCCTCTGATACGGACTTAGATCCTGAAGCATTGTAGGACCTCTATGTAGAACTCGAACATCCTCCTCAGCTTCTCCGGAATCACTTGCATCTTGACTTTAACTTGTTGGTTAACTTTGGATGCCCTCATCAAATGGACTCCATGGTGAGTTCGGCCCCATTTTGAGATGGCACATGGTGCTGATAGTGTAGGGAGCTTCTGGAATCTTCTGGAAACTCCCGGAATCTTTTGGAATGTCAAAAAATCAAGATTTTCAAGATTCTTCAAGATTCAGTAAACCGCGAGATTTAAGATTTTCCAAAAAATCAAGAACTTCAAGATTTGTCTCCTTAAAGTCCAAGAACCTTCCGGTTTCTTCAAGAACTTCAAGAAACGACCCTTCTTCATTGTGGAGAGTTAAAGGCAGAGAACCTTCCGGTTTCTTCAAGAACTTCAAGAAACAACCCTTTCTTCATTGTGGAGAGTTTTGAGATGCCTTTCCTTCAAAGATCTTTGAATAGCATGACTCTTCTACTTCTCCTGGCATTCTTCTCAAGGGCTTTGCCTTCTGGTTGGCCTTGTGGATTCTGACTCATAACTTGTGTTATTTTTAGCCTTGGATATCCTTATCATAACTTGTGTTATTTTTAGCCTTGGATATCCTTATCATTCCCTTTCGGTTAGAAAGGATTCGTCCTCGAATCCAAGTTGCTGCAAAACAAACAGAACAAGTCAGTAACATTAACACAGGATGTAGATCATACTTACCAGGCAAACATGTGTGTATGCCATGCCCCTCAATTGCACAACCACTATGAGTGTTGATGTGGGGAATTCGTAGCCCCCTGCACTTTTGTAGAATTGATTTCAAGGACACTGCTATCATTCTTGATTCTTCAAGAACCTCTCAAGAACCTTTTAGACACTTGCAAGAAACTATTGAAAAGCATCTAAAACCTCATGAAATTATCCATACTCCTCAAGAATAATTGCTTATAAAAAAAAAAAATCTCAAATATTAGTTGCAGGCAATATAGTTAGATTAACCAAACTATATACTCAACACATAGCATAAAGGAATTATGCACGTGAGCTAGAAGACTATCACAATTGCATAATTATTGTAACCAGCAGAAATTGCATGTATAACTGATGTGACTACCAATTAAAAATTACAGAGAATTTCTGAGAAAGACATCTTCGGCAAATAGTGAACTACAAAAGCATGCAGTTTTTAAACCAAAAGATGTATCCCGTGAGGCTATGCACATGTTCAAGATTAACAATACTCAAGATGTTGTAAAATCCCTAACATGATGATACCCTATAAAAGGAGAATCAATATAAAAGTAAAAGCGTACCTTTGCAAAGCAAGTGCTAAAAGATACCTTACACTGTGACTTACACTTCGATTCTCAGGCCAAGTAAGAAGGAACAACAATGGCACCAAATCTCCCTATAGGGGTCAATTTGCACAAAGTGATACCCTTATAATGCCGTTTGCAAGGGTCTCGTAGAACGTAACCCTAGGAAAGAATCACGTGCAACCAAGGCACCAAATCTCCCTGGTGGGATCAATTTGCTCAAGGTAGTCTGATTCTCAAAGTAATTGCAGCCATGAGTTGCGCATTCGTAACTGGGGGCGCTTCTCCTCCTGACATACCTAGTAACCAAGAAAGATCCCTGCTAAGAACAAGTAAAAGTGAGCAGAGTAACCTTACTCCCTTGTCCCCCTAGAATGGCCCTCCTAAAAACTACACACAACCCTATGTAATGCTCGTAGGGATGGCAACCCTTATGTGCTGTATCACTCAGCCTTTTACCTCAGTCGTGTATACTCAATTAATTTCACAGAATCCTGGGCAAAGGTAACAAGCGAGCAATCAATCACACAAAGAACAAACCATATAGGAAAGTAGTCAAAAATCTTTCGAAAAAAAGAACTTGGTTCGATTTTCAGTTGGAAAAACACTTTTCGAAAAAGAAATTTTGATAATATAGCTTAAATAAGAAGTACACACAAAAGAACTTTCGGGGAGAAGCCCTCAAAGTTCAGAGATAATGGCAGTGCACGAAGACAAAATTCAAGCTATAATTCAGAGTAAATGTTCAGGTCGCATGAAAAGATAGCAAGCTAAAGAAGCAGGGCAATTCAATTAAAGAAACAAAAATAATTAGCAAGTTTGAAACAAATCAAGAAAGACCTAACTAACCCAAGAAGTGATCACCCTACCTAACGGGTAATCAAGAAACCAATTCCAACCAATTATTCAAGTGTTAAAAAAAAAAAAATTCCAACCAATTGCCACAAAGATACAAAAATTGCAATTTTACCACCTCCCAATCCAAATATGCGATTTAGAACTTTAGACAGCACGACGATACAGTTTCAGGAATTCGATATTTTCAAGAATTCAAAACAAGGTAGGCGTGCAAATATATCATAAATTGCAAAACAAGGTGAGTGGCTTAACTTCAACCGCCAAACAGGGAGAGGTGTGTAAAACAGTCCAATAAAGAGCAATTTCAGCAACAAAAAGTGTCATTTATCCTCTAATTGCAACCGAAAACAGCACTAATTGGATCCACAAAGGCAATTGCAAAAATAGTACCAAAAGTGAGCAAAAAGCCATTGCTTTTAAAACCGTAAAACCGATTTTCCCAAATTATTAAGAAACCGATTTTAACCCTTTCTTTTCGCAAATTCTTCTTCCTTTTTCAATCCACAATTTCGATTTTACTAGCAAAGCAATATGATCAAAATCGAAAGTTTATTTAAGAAAAATAGGAAAAAATTTCTCAAAAAGGAGTGTTCTTTTCCACAAATTCATTAATTAAAGTAGAATAAAGGAAGAGAAAACACCTGATGATTCAACTGAGTTACTTCAGTCTCCTCCGGTCGAGGAAACAGCCCTAGCGCTCTAATACCAATTGATGTGGACCGGAGTTCACGATGCGGAATACTTGTGTTATTTTTAGCCTTGGATATCCTTATCAATTCATCAAAGGGTTCGTGAGAACCTTGAGAGGAAAAACACCAAGTATGCTTCAGATGCAAATCGAAGTCGCAAGGCTGTGAGCTTTGAACAAGGTGACTGGGTTTGGACTCACATGAGGAAGGAAAAGTTTCCAGCAGCCCGGAGGACTAAACTCCACCCCAGAGGCGATGGGCCTTTTCAAGTTATTGCAAAGATGGGGGATAACACCTACAAACTAGATTTGCCAGGTGAGTATAGCGTTAGTGCATCTTTTAATGTTGCTGAGTTGTCTCCGTTTAATTTTGACCAGGATCTTGATTCGAGGTCGAATCCTTTCCAACCGGCCCTACGCCAAGTCAGTACACAGAGGATCCCAGTTCAAGCAATGAGAACTCGGAAAGTGCAGCAGAGGTTCGTGTGCTCCATAGAGGCCCACCAATGCTCCAGGACCCGAGCCCGTATCAAAGAGATCCATTTGTTGACATAGTTGGGCCTATGACCCGAAGAAGGACAAGGAAGCTCAGAGAAGATCTTGAAAACCTTGTTCAAAGGAGTGCTACAGAAGCCCAACTCGTTACGGACACAAACGCCCTTGAAGAAAATAGAAGGAAGGATAAAAGCGTCACTTTACTCTCCATCACAGAGGAAATGGAGCCTACTCATCAATCCAGCTGAAGGAAAGGGCATTTCTTGAAGTTCTTGATTTTTGAATCATCTTGCTGGTAGTATGCAGAAACTAACTGCATTAGTAGCAAAACTTACAACCACAACCAATAGCAGCAACGAGGAAATTGTTTGTGGATGTTATGGACATTAAGGGCATTTTTCGCAAAATTGCAACCTTGAACAAGAGGATCCCATCGCTCAAGCCAACGCTACTGGGAATTGGAGTAATAATTCCAATGGGAATTGGAATCGTAATCCGCCAAGGAGGGACTCGTACTCTATATCACCTACAATCTAGGATGGAAAGATCCAGGGAGATTCCAAAACCTCCCTACATCATCTCCACATGCGCCATCTTACTTGGGCCGAAACCCTCTTGAAATCCACTTCACAATTTCGGCCAGATCAAAAGCCCACAAGGAGCAGCCCACACGCCACTTGGAAGCTTAGGTTAGGGAAGGATTAGGATTTGTGCATGTTTCCTAATTCTACTCAAAGTTTGTTACAAGTTAGTTAGGGTTTTTACAAGTTTGTTACAACTTGGGCTGATTTGTAGGTAGTTTCCAAAAAGGTTTATCTTCTTGAAACCTTTTTGTGATTTATTTTTACTTCTTTATTTCCTTATTTTTAATTGTAAATTCGGCCAGCTCTTTCCCTTTGTGCAGCCAAATTACTTTCTTTAATCAATCCCACTTCCTTTAGGATTTGATTTTGTAAGGAATCAATCTCTTAATTGGTTTCCAATTTCACTACCTTTTCTTAGTAGTTTTAGGTCAAAGAATTCGGCCACCCTCCCCTATATAAGGCAGCCGAATTCCTCACTTTATTTTTGGTTGATTATTAATTAAGTTAGAATTTATACTTCTTTAATCACTCCTTTATTTTGGGCTTATATAATTTGCATGCTTATTAATTGCTAAAAGTCAAGAAATTATAGGCTAATAGATAATTGCTCTGTCTATGAATCAAAACTTTGTTTCGAATTCTAGTTTACTGCACTTGGTTCGAATTGCATGTTTAATTTACTTTGTAAGTTAGTAGTCTGCCGAATTGAAGGGTAAGGATTCTAGGGTTTAAGAGAAATGTCTTGCATTCAGACTTTCCTTGGCACATTCCGCGTAGAGTTCTTGGTTTCCAAAGGCGTTGGGAATCAGGGGTTCGCATCAATTGGTATCAGAGCGCCAGGGCTGTTTGCTCGACCGGAGGAGACTGAAGTAACTCAGTCGAATCATCAGGTGTTTTCTCTTCCTTTATTCTACTTTAATTAATGAATTAGTGGAAAAGAATGCTCCTTTTTGAGAAATTTTTTCTGTTTTTCTTAAATAAACTTTCAATTTTGATCATATTATTTAGCTAGTAAAATCGAAATTGTGGATTGAAAAAGGAAGAAGAATTTGCGAAAAGAAAGGGTTAAAATCGATTTCTTAATAATTTGGGAAAATCGATTTTAGGGTTTTAAAAGCTAGGGCTCTTTTGCTCACTTTTGGTACTATTTTTGCAATTGCCTTTGTGGATCCAATTAGTACTGTTTTCGGTTGCAATTAAAGGATAACTGACACTTTTTCTTGCTGAAATTGCTCTTTATTGGACTTTTTCACACACCTTTCCCTATTTGTAGTTTTATTGAATTCGGTGAACTTTGGCGGTTGAAGTTAAGCCACTCACCCTGTTTTGCAATTTGTGATATATCTGCACGCCTACCCTGTTTTGAATTCTTGAAAATATCGAGTTCTTGAAACTGTGTCGTCGTGCTGTCTAAAGATCTACATCGCATATTTGGATTGGGAGGTGACAAAATTGCAATTTTTGTATCTTTGTGGCAATTGGTTGGAATTTTTTTTTTCGAACACTTGAATAATTGGTTGGAATTGGTTTCTTGATTACCCGTTGGGTAGGGTGATCACTTCTTGGGTTAGTTAGGTCTTTCCTGATTTGTTTCAAACCTGCTAATTATTCTTGCTTCGTCAATTGAATTGCCCTGCTTCTTTAGCTTTCTATCTTTTCGTGCGACCTGAACATTTACTCTGAATTATAGCTTGAATTTTGTCTTCGTGCACTGCCATTCTCTCTGAAGTTTGAGGGCTTCTCCCCGAAAGTCCTTTTGGTGTACTTATTATTTAAGCTATATTATCAAAATTTCTTTTTCGAAAAGGTGTTTTTAAAATTGAAAATCGAACCAAGTTCTTTTTTCGAAAGATTTTTGACTACTTTCTTATATAGTTTGTTCTTTGTGTGATTGATTGCTTGCTTGTTACCTTTGCCCAGGATTTTGTGAAATTAATTGAGTATACAGGACTGAGGTAAAAGGCTGAGTGATACAGCACATAAGGGTTGCCATCCCTACGAGAGATACACAGGGTTGTGTGTAGTTTTTAGGAGGGCCATTATAGGGGAACAAGGGAGTAAGGTTACTCTGCTCACTTTTACTTGTTCGTAGCAGGGATCTTTCTTGGTTACTAGGCATGTCAGGAGGAGAAGCGCCCCCAGTTACGAATGCGCATCTCATGGCTGCCATTGCGAATTTGACCAATCAATTCACAGTCCTCAAGGACGAGGTTTATGAGATAAGGATCGCCCCGCAGGATCGGTTCGAGGAGGAGGAAGACATCTACACCCCACGGGCTGGCACTGATACAAAGCCCTTTGAAGGTCTAAGTCAAATGAAGACATCTGTGCCTTCTTTCAGATCCTGGTCAAGTAAGTACACAGAGGATCCCAGTTCAAGCAATGAGGACTCGAAAAGTGCAGCAGAGGTTTGTGTGCATCATAGAGGCCCGCCAATGCTCCAGGACCCAAGCCCATATCAAAGAGATCTGTTCGTTGACATAGTTGGGCCTATGACCCGAAAAAGGACAAGAAAGCTCAGAGAAGATCTTGAAAACCTTGTTCAAAGGAGTGCTACCGAAGCCCAACTCGTTACGGACACAAACGCCCTTGAAGAAAATAGAAGGAAGGATAAAATCGTCACTTTACTCTCCATCACAGAGGAAATGGCACCTACTAATCAATCCAGCAGAAGGAAAGGGCATTTCTTGAAGTTCTTGATTTTCTTGAAAATCTTGAATTTCGCGGCTTACTGAATCTTGAAGAATCTTGAAGTTCTTGATTTTTGATATTCCGAAATGATTCCAGGAGATTCCAGAAGATTCCAGAACCTCCCTACATCATCTCCACTATGCGCCATCTTACTTGGGCCGAAACCCTCTTGAAATCCACTTCATAATTTCGGCCAGACCAAAAGCCCACAAGGAGCAGCCCACACACCACTTGGAAGCTTAGGTTAGGGAAGGATTAGGATTTGTGCATGTTTCCTAATTCTACTCAAAGTTTGTTACAAGTTAGTTAGGGTTGTTACAAGTTTGTTACAACTTGGGCTGATTTGTAGGTAGTTTCTAAAAAGGCTTACCTTCTTGAAACCTTTTTGTGATTTATTTTTACTTCTTTATTTCCTTATTTTTAATTGTAAATTCGGCCAGCTCTTTCCCTTTGTGCAGCCGAATTACTTTCTTTAATCAATCCTAGTTCCTTTAGAATTTGATTTTGTAAGGAATCAATCTCTTGATTGGTTTCCAATTTCACACTACCTGATGAGGGCATCCCCAGTCCATCGAAAAGTCCAAGCAGAGAGGATCAACAAGTAGATGCAGAGGACTCGAGAATGGAAGCAGAGCCTGTTCGTGTGCTACACCGAGGCCCAGTTATGCTACAGGACCCTAGCCCATTCCAGAGAGATCCATTTGTAGATATCGTTGGGCCAATGACACGCAGAAGGACAAGGAAATTCAAGGCTGACCTTGAAAACCTAGTCCAAGAATGTTCCCGTTAAGCCCAGATAGTATCCGGCGCACAAGCGTCCCAGCTACCTGGAGGAAGAATCCGGTGTACTCTCCACCCGCCAAGAAGTCTTTCAACTCTGAACGCAAAGCTATCCAGGCTACACCATCCACCTCAACCTCATCTTCATCCGCAGCTAAAACGCAGTTCGCTCCTAGAAAGCCAATCCACAACATCACTTGTCACAAGTGTTCCGGGCGTGGCCATATGATGTGCGATTGCCCTAACATCAGAAGAGTTCTTCTTGGGCATGATTGCGACTACATCTCTAAGGAGGATGAAGATGAACCTGTTAATCCCTTCATGGATTTAACCCCCGAGGGTAAGTCAGATACAGAGCAGGATATTCACCAACCTGACGGTGACCCTCACCTTTCCATAGTTGCCCGCTCTTTGACTACATCCGTCGTCCAGGACTCAAGTCAACGAACCAACATCTTCCATTCTCGTGCTAAGGTAAATGGTAGAGTTGTTGTTCTCATAGTTGATGGGGGAAGCTGCACAAATGTCGCCAGTGCATACATGGTTGAAAAGCTGAATGGAAGCAGAGCATGTTCGTGTGCTACACCGAGGCCCAGTTATGCTACAGGACCCGAGCCCATTCCAGAAGAATCCATTTGTAGATATCATTGGGCCAATGACACGCAGAAGGACAAGGAAATTCAAGGCCGACCTTGAAAACCTAGTCCAAGAATGTTCCCGACAAGCCCAGATAGTATCCGGCGCACAAACCCCTGAAGATAATGCCCAGAAGAGTCAGAAGGGTAAAATGGTCATTTTACTCACTATTTCCGAAAAGGGGTCTGAATTGAAGAATCATGAAGAAATGAAGAATTTGTAATATTTGAGTTTCAGAAATGATTCCGGAAGCTTCCAGAAGCTTCCTACACTTTTCACAGACACGCCATTGAGTTTTGGGCCGAATTCCCTTGCAGCCCATTGTATAAATTCGGCCAGCCCAGACCCAAAGGAAGGAAAGGAATCCGAAATTGGAAGCCTAATTGAGCAGCCCACATCCGAATTTGAGTTAGGGTTTTAAAGGAGTTAGTTTGAGTTTACAACTCCAATTAATTCTAGTAGTTTATTTCATTTTTACTTCTAATTAATTTCATAAATTTCGGCTGCCATTATCCCTTAATACAACCGAAATATTATCACTTAAACAAACCTAGTTCCTTTAGGTTTGTTTCTTTTCAAGAGATTAATCTCTTGATTGATTTCTACTTCTTTATTTAGCTACGAATTTCGGCTAGATACATTAAGTGAGAAAACCAAATTTTATCTTCAACTAAACCTAGTTCATTTAGGTTTCAGTTTGTAAGGAATCAATCTCTTGATTGAATTCCAATTTTAATTATTTTCTACTTCTTTGTACTGCAGAATTCGACCACCTACTACTATAAATAGGGTCCTATTCTCCATTATTCAACACACAATTTTGATTCAAGTAATAGAATAGTATAGTTTTATACTTCTTGAATCATTCTCTTCTTTTGAGCTTTCGTAGTTTGCATGCTTTGTGAATTACTATAAGTTTAGAAACTATAGCTTTTTAGGTAATTGCTCTGCCTAGAATGCATGCTTTTGTTTCGACTCTTTTGTTCTTGAACTTGGTTCGATTTGCGTGTTTAAAATTAGCTTAGGTTAATTTTAGTAGACTGCCGAATCCGAGGTAGGGATTCTAGAGGTTAAGAGCTGCGTCTCGCAATTTCCAGACTTTCCTTGGCAAGTATTACGCATCGTGAACTCTGGTCCACATCAATTGGTATCAAAGCCAAGGCTGGTTGCGTGACAAGAGGAGGCTGAAGTAACTCGGCCAAATCATCAGGTGTTTTTTAATCCTTGTTAGTCTTGAATTCTTCTTGAAATTCTCGGAATTAGAACGCTCCTTCTTAAGAAATTTTTTTTTAATAAAATTAAATTTCGGTACTACCATACTGTTTTTATACATAAAAATCGAAATTTTGTTTTTGGAAAAGAAAAGGAAATATCGAGAATTTTTCAGTTTTTGCGGTTGAAGTTCAGTAGCTCACTTTGTTTATGCAATTTGTGACCTCTCTGTGCTACATTCTTACCCCCTGCTTCTAAAATCAGTGGTTAGCAAAAAAAAAAAAAAAGATTAAAAATCACTTTTTTTTTCGAGGTACTCAAAATTTTGGAATTTCACATTTCTGCAGGGGGGTTACTATTTTCGCAACTTTGGGGTAAATTTTTCTAGAAGCTCTTAATTAGTGGGATTTGGTTTCTTGATTACCTATTGGGTAGGTGATCACATCTAGGGTAGTAATATTCCTGATTCGTTCAAATCTGCTCATTATTTCTTGCTTCTTTCACTTGAATTGCCCTGTTTTCTCCGTAAACTGAATACTTTTCGTGCCACCTTATACACCTACTCTGCACTATAACTTGAATTTTGTCATCGTGCGCATTACATTAATTTCTTGAACTTTGAGGGCTTATCCCCGAAAGTTCCTTTGTGTGCATATCTTATTCAAGTTATACTACAAAATTTCTTTTCGAAAGGTTTTTACAAAACAAAATAGAACCAAGTTCTGTTTTCAAAAATTTCTTTTGCTACATTCCTATATAGTTTCGTGCTTGTGTGATTTACTTATTGCTATTACCTTTGCTCAATATCTGAGAACTTTGAGTAGTATACAGGATTGAGATAAAAGACTGAGTGATACAGCATACAAGGGCCGCCAACTCTACGAGTGAAACACTGGTTTGTGTGTAGCTTATTAGGAGGGCATTACTTGGGGGACAAGGGAGTAAGGTTACTCTACTCACTTTCACTTGTTCTTAGCAGGGAATTTTCTGTTACTTATAATGTTAGGAGGTAGTTCCGGATCCGTCGGAAACAAGCAACTTCTGGTTGCAATTGCGAAACTATCAGCGCAATTTGCAGACCTCAGTGGCGAGGTCGCAGATATTAAGGCTGCCCAAGACGCCAGGCGCGAAGCAGAGGAAGAGGAACACATCCCTCACCCCAACGCCGGCGCCAACGACAAGCCTTACGACGGTCTAAGTCAGTTAAAAACTACAGTGCCATACTTTGCAGGCGGCACCAATCCTGAAGAATGCTTAGACTGGGAGATTAAGATGGAGAGAATTTTTGAGCTCCACTCGATTCCCGAGCACAAGAAGGCTCCACTCGCGGTGGTAAATTTCACCGAATATGCACTTGTTTGGTGGAATCAAGAGTTGGACCAAAGGCGCAACACACGGCCTGTGAGAGCTCGAGCTCTACCTCTATCATGGTTTGATCTGACTACAGCAATGCGTAAGACTTTCGTTCCTGCGCATTATTTTATAGAATTGTATAAGAAATTACATACACTTGTACAAGGCTCTTTGACTGTAGATGAATATTACAAGAAGTTAGAGATGGCCAAGATCAGGGCCAATGTCTATGAGGATGATGCCGCCAGTATGGCTCGCTTTCTCACCGGCCTAAATAGAGGGATAGCGTTAGCAGTGGAATTGCAGAATGCAACCAGCCTAACAGACATGCTACACAAAGCCAGGGTAATAGAGGAATACATGAAAACTGTCCAACCAGTTAGGACGCCATCAAGCGTCCCAGCTACCTGGAGGAAGAATCCGGTGTACTCTCCACCCGCCAAGAAGTCTTTCAACTCTGAACGCAAAGCTATCCAGGCTACACCATCCACCTCAACCTCATCTTCATCCGCAGCTAAAACGCAGTTCACTCCTAGAAAGCCAATCCACGACATCACTTGTCACAAGTGTTCCGGGCGTGGCCATATGATGCGCGATTGCCCTAACATCAGGAGAGTTCTTCTTGGGCATGATGGCGACTACATCTCTAAGGAGGATGAAGATGAACATGTTAATCCCTTCGTGGATTTAACCCCCGAGGGTAAGTCAGATATAGAGCAGGATATTCACCAACCTGACGGTGACACTCACCTTTCCATAGTTGCCCGCTCTTTGACTACATCCGTCGTCCAGGACTCAAGTCAATGAACCAACATCTTCCATTCTCGTGCTAAGGTAAATGGTAGAGTTGTTGTTCTCATAGTTGATGGGGGAAGCTGCACAAATGTCGCCAGTGCATACATGGTCGAAAAGCTAAATCTCCCCACCATCAGCTATCCGCATCCGTACCGGCTCCAATGGCTCGACAACTCAGAAGGGTACCGAGTCAACAAGCAGGTCAGAGTGCCATATACTATTGGGAAGTTTGAAGGAGAAGTTACTTGTGATGTGCTCCCTATGGAGGCATGCCACATTCTCCTGGGTCGCCCAAGGCTCTTTGATATGAAGGCGACACACGACGCAGTTGCCAACACCTACTCGGTCTGCCAACGGGGCAAGATCCATACATTTCTACCTCTGCCACCCCAAGATGTTCGTGCTGAGTCTCTCAGGATGAAAGATAAGCTTGCCGAATGCGAAGCTGAGAAGAAACAAGAAAATGGGAAGGGGAAACAGATTGTAAAGGGTAGTAAGGCGAACTCAGATAAGCCTTCAAAAGAAGATAGTAAAAGTAGCTTATTTGCTACACTTGGGGAAGTCGAACAAGTTTTAGAGTCTAAGGGTTTAATTCTTGTACTTATTGCTAAAGACGACTCTACTAACCTTGCCGACGTTCCTAGGGATCTCCCTGTGGAAGTCGAGTTTTTATTGCAGGAATATGATGATGTCTTTCCAAAGGAGCTGCCGGCAGGAGTGCCCCCTCTTCGAGGAATCGAGCATCAGATCGACTTTGTACCTGGCTCGTCGATCCCAAATCGTCCAGCTTACAAAGCAAATCCGGAGGAAACAAAGGAATTGCAGCATTAAGTGGAGAAGTTACTCGCCAACGGCCAGGTAAGGGAATCTTTAAGTCCTTGTGCTGTACCTGTTATACTTGTTCCTAAGAAAGATGGTACATGGCGAATGTGTAGGGACTGTAGAGCTGTTAATAAAATCACCATTAAGTATAGGCATCCTATTCCTAGGCTTGATGACATGCTAGAAGATCTATATGGCTCAACTGTTTATACTAAAATTGATTTAACACAAGGCTATCATCAAATTAGAATGAAGGAAGGTGATGAATGGAAAACTGCTTTTAAAACTAAATTTGGTTTATATGAGTGGTTGGTTATGCCCTTCGGCCTTACAAATGCACCTAGTACTTTCATGCGATTAATGAATCATGTACTTAGAAAATTTATAGGGAAGTTTGTTGTGGTCTATTTTTATGATATATTGATATATAGTAGGGACATGAAGTCACACATAGAGCACATTCAATTGGTATTAATTGAGTTACGTGATAATAAATTATATGCCAATGTGAAAAAGTGTACATTCTGTGTAGAGGAAGTTGTCTTCCTTGGTTTTGTTGTCTCGAAGGATGGCGTGAAAGTTGATAACGCCAAGGTTCAGGCTATTCGTGACTGGCCTACGCCAACATCGGCCTCTCAGGTGAGATCTTTCCATGGTCTTGCTAGTTTTTATCGGAGGTTCGTGAAGGACTTTTCAACCAAGGCTGCGCCCCTGAATGAGTTGTGCAAGAAGCACGTACCGTTCTTGTGGGGTCAAGCTCAAGAAAATGCCTTTACTGTTTTGAAGCATGATCTCACTCATGCTCCTATTTTAGCATTGCCAGATTTTGATCGAGTTTTTGAACTTATGTGTGATGCTTCAGGTATAGGTATAGGCGCTGTGCTGATGCAAGAAGGGAAGCCTATCGCATACTTCAGTGAGAAGTTGTGATGTGGACAGTTGTACACATGCGGATTAAAGTTGCCAAGGACCTTGTGATTAAGTAGCGAGCTCGTATAATACTATATCTTACCCGAAAAATTAGAGAAACAAAAAGAACTTAACCTAAGCTAATTTGTTTTAGATTTTCGAACCAAGTGTGAGAAAAGAGTTTGAAACATGCGAATTAATTAGGTAGAGCAAGTAACCTAATTAGCTAAGTTTCATGCAAACTACAACATGCAAATACATAAAGCAATAAAGGGATGGTACTCAAAACACTTAGTTTTTATGATCTGAATACGTGAATATTATTGATGCACGGCTGCCCTATTTATAGGTAGTAAACAGCCGAAAAAGTGATGGAAAAGAATAAGGAAAAGAAGTAGAATTGGAAATCAATCAAGAGATTGATTTCCTTTACAATACCAAACCCTGAAAGAAGTGGGGAATGGTAAGAAAAGGAAAGAAGAATTCGGTCACCTCTTTCTTGAGTGATTGCCGAATTTACAAGCTAAAAATAATAAGGAAAAGAATAAAAATCCTACTCCCAAAAAGGAGATCAAGAAGGAACCTTTTTGGAAAATAACTAAAAGTAAAAAGAACCCTAACACTTAAGTTGTAACCCTAGCGACTTAAAAGAACCCTAGCCCTTAAGTTGTAGCCTTAGCGACTTAAAAGAACCCTAACCCTTAAGTTGTAACCCTAGTTACTTAAAAGAACCCTAACTAATTAAGTTGTAACCCTAATTAATTAAGTGGCCGTGTGAGCTTTTGTTGCGGCCTCCTTGGGCTTTCTTGGGCTGGCCGAACTTGTGGGCTGATCTCCATGAGTTGGGTCGGCCCAATGTTGATGTCGCTTATGGAATTGATGTAGGGAACTTCAAGAAATGTTTCTTTAAAGTCCAAGAACCTTCCGGCATCTTCAAGAACTTCAAGAAACAGCCTTTTTCTTCATTGTGGATTGGAGAATTACGCCTCTTCTTCAAGAATGGTTAGAAGAGTTGCAATTTGAACCTTTCCGTCTTTCTGCTCCAAGGCGTTTGCTTCTACGATCAACTGAGCATCCTGATGGCAAGCTTAGACAAGGTTGTTGAGTGTCTCTCGAACCTTCTTTGCTCTGCTTCTGGTCATCGGCCCAGTGATGTTTACAAGTGGATCCCTTTGATATGGACTTGGATCCTGAAGCATTGTTGGACCTCGATGTAGAACTCGAACCTCCTCAGCTTCTCCGGAATCACTTGCTTCTTGACTTGTTGCTGGCGCTTGGATGCCCTCATCAAGTTGAAGGGAGCTGCCTTGAATTACCCGACTTACGACAAGGAGCTCTATGCAGTGGTTCGTGCTTTAAAAACTTGGCAGCATTACTTGATGGCCAAGGAGTTCATTGTGCACTCGGACCACGAGTCCCTTAAACATCTAAAGGGATAGGATAAGTTGAACAGACGTCACGCTAAGTGGGTATCTTTCCTTGAAACTTTTCCTTATATCATTAAGTATAAAAAGGGAAAGGAGAATATGGTAGTTGACGCTCTGTGTCGGAGGTATGAAGCCCTTACTTTACTTGATCATTCATCATTAAGGTTTGCATATCTTAAGGAATTGTATGCTTCTGATTTAGATTTTTCCAATATTTATGAAGCATGTGAATCTGGTGCATTTCAGAAATTCTTTAGGCAAGATGGTTTTTTGTTTAAAGAAAATAAGTTATGCATCCCACGTAGTTCAACTAGGGAGCTACTGGTGCGTGAAGCACACAGTGGGGGGCTAATGGGTCATTTTGGTGTCCATAAAACACTTGATATGCTTAAAGAACACTTCTATTGGCCTAAAATGCGTAAGATGTAGAGTCTATTTGCTCATGCTGCATTGAATGTCTCAAAGCGAAGTCTACGTCTAAGCCCCATGGTCTTTACACACCGTTACCTGTACCTTCTGTTCCTTGGACTGACATCTCTATGGATTTTATTTTAGGGTTGCCGAGGACACAAAGAGGTAATGACTCACTCTTCATTGTCGTGGATAGATTTTCTAAGATGTCTCATTTTATCCCATGCAGGAAATCTGATGATGCCAAGCATGTTGCGGACTTATTCTTCAAGGAGATAGTTCGGCTACACGGCATTCAGCGCACCATCGTGTCAGATAGAGACGTGAAGTTTTTGAGTTACTTTTGGAAAACGTTGTGGTATCGGTTAGGAACTAAGTTGCTGTTCTCGACCACTAGTCATCCCCAAACGGATGGTCAGACAGAGGTGACCAACCGCACCGTAGGAAATCTACTGAGGGCGCTGATTAAGAACTTGAAGAGTTGGGAACAAGTCTTGCCGATTGCAGAGTTTGCCTACAATCGCTTCAGGCATTCCTCAACAGGATTTTCGCCCTTCGAAGTCGCCTACGGCTTCAACCCACTAACAGTGATGGATTTACTGCCACTGCCCCTGAAGGATCAGACAAGTCTTGATGGAGCACAGAAAGCAGAAGCTGTTAAGTAGTTGCATGAGAAGGTTCGTCAGAATATAGAGAACACGAATGCACGTAACGCCAAAGCTGCAAATCAAAGGCGTACGGCAGTGAGCTTTGAACCTGGTGATTGGGTTTGGGTTCACATGAGAAAGGAGATGTTTCCAGCTGCCCAGAGGACGAAGTTACATCCCCAAGGCGATGGGCCCTTTCAAGTTGTTGCTAAGATAGGGGATAATGCTTACAAGCTTGACTTACCAGGTGAGTATAGTGATAGTACATCTTTTAATGTTGCTGACTTGTCTCCGTTTAATTTTGACCAGGATCTTGATTCGAGGTCGAATCCTTTCCAACCGGGAGGGAATGATGAGGGCATCCCCAGTCCGTCGAAAAGTCCAAGCAGAGAGGATCAATAAGTAGATGCAGAGGACTCGAGAAAGGAAACAGAGCATGTTCGTGTGCTACACCGAGGCCTAGTTATGCTACAGGACCCGAACCCATTCCAGAGAGATCTATTTGTAGATATCGTTGGGCCAATGACACGCAGAAGGACAAGGAAATTTAAGGCCGACCTTGAAAACCTAGTCCAAGAATGTTCCCGACAAGCCCAGATGGTATCCGGTGCACAAACCCCTGAAGATAAAGCCCAGAAGAGTCAGAAGGGTAAAATGGTCATTTTACTCACCATTTTCGAAAAGGGGTCTGAATTGAAGAATCATGAAGAAATGAAGAATTTGTAAAATTTGAGTTTCAGAAATGATTCCGGAAGCTTCCAGAAGCTTCCTACACTTTTCACAGACACGCAATTGAGTTTTGGGCCGAATTCCCTTGCAGCCCATTGTATAAATTCGGCCAGCCCAGACCCAAAGGAAGGAGAGGAATCCGAAATTGGAAGCCCAATTGAGCAGCCCACATCCGAATTTGAGTTAGGGTTTTAAAGGAGTTAGTTTGAGTTTACAACTCCAATTAATTCTAGTAGTTTATTTCATTTTTACTTCTAATTAATTTCATAAATTTCGGCTGCCATTATCCCTTAATACAACCGAAATATTATCACTTAAACAAACCTAGTTCCTTTAGGTTTGTTTCTTTTCAAGAGATCAATCTCTTGATTGATTTCTACTTCTTAGTTTTAATTCATTTCTACTTCTTTATTTAGCTAGGAATTTCGGCTAGATACATTAAGTGAGAAATCCGAATTTAGTTCATTTAGGTTTCAGTTTGTAAGGAATCAATCTCTTGATTGAATTCCAATTTTAATTGTTTTCTACTTCTTTGTACTGCAGAATTCGACCACCTACTACTATAAATAAGGGTCCTATTCTCCATTATTCAACACACAATTTTGATTCAAGTAATAGAATAGTATAGTTTTATACTTCTTGAATCATTCTCTTATTTTGAGCTTTCGTAGTTTGCTTGCTTTGTGAATTACTATAAGTTTAGAAACTATAGCTTTTAGGTAATTGCTCTGCCTAATTGCATGCTTTTGTTTCGACTCTTTTGTTCTTAAACTTGGTTCGATTTGCGTGTTTAAAATTAGCTTAGGTTAATTTTAGTAGGCTGCCGAATCCGAGGTAGGGATTCTAGAGGTTAAGAGCTGCGTCTCGCAATTTCCAGACTTTCCTTGGCAAGTATTCCACATCGTGAACTCCGGTCCACATCACTACCTTTTCTTAGTAGTTTTAGGTCAAAGAATTCGGCCACCCTCCCCTATATATGGCAGCCGAATTCCTCACTTTATTTTTAGTTGATTATTGATTAAGTTAGAATTTATACTTCTTTAATCACTCCTTTATTTTGGGCTTATGTAATTTGCATGCTTGTTAATTGCTAAAAGTCAAGAAACTATAGGCTAATAGATAATTGCTCTGTCTATTAATCAAAGCTTTGTTTCGAATTCTAGTTTACTCCACTTGATTCGAATTGCTTGTTTAATTTACTTTGTAAGTTAGTAGTCTGCCGAATCCAAGGGTAAGGATTCTAGGGTTTAAGAGCAGTGTCTTGCATTCAGACTTTCCTTGGCACATTCCGCGTAGAGTTCTTGGTTTCCAAAGGCGTTGGGAATCAGGGGTTCACATCAAGCAGTGTCTTGCATTCAGACTTTCCTTGGCACATTCCGCGTAGAGTTCTTGGTTTCCAAAGTCGTTGGGAATCAGGGGTTCGCTTCAATTGGTATCAGAGCGCCAGGGCTGTTTGCTCGACCGGAGGAGATTGAAGTAACTCAGTTGAATCATCAGGTGTTTTCTCTTTCTTTATTCTACTTTAATTAATGAATTTGTGGAAAAGAACGCTCCTTTTTGAGAAAATTATTTCTATTTTTCTTAAATAAACTTTCGATTTTGATCATATTGTTTAGCTAGTAAAATCAAAATTGTGGATTGTAAAAGGAAGAAGAATTTGCGAAAAGAAAGGGTTAAAATCGGTTTCTTAATAATTTGGGATAATCGATTTTAGGGTTTTAAAAGCTAGGGCTCTTTTGCTCACTTTTGGTACTATTTTAGCAATTGCCTTTGTGGATCCAATTAGTGCTGTTTTTAGTTGCAATTAAAGGATAACTGACACTTTTTGTTGCTGAAATTGCTCTTTATTGGACTATTTTACACACCTCTCCCTATTTGCAATTTTATTGAATTCGGTGAACTTTGGCGGTTGAAGTTAAGCCACTCATCTTGTTTTGCAATTTGTGATATATCTGCACGCCTTACCTTATTTTGAATTCTTGAAAATATCGAATTCCTGAAACGGTATCATCGTGCAGTCTAAAGATCTAAATCGCATAAAATTGCAATTTTTGTACCTTTGTGGCAATTGGTTGGAATTTTTTTTTTGAACACTTGAATAATTGGTTGGAATTGGTTTATTGATTGCCCGTTGGGTAGGGTGATCACTTCTTGGGTTAGTTAGGTCATTCCTGATTTGTTTCAAACCTGCTAATTATTCTTGCTTCGTCAATTGAATTCCCCTGCTTCTTTAGCTTTCTATCTTTTCGTGCGACCAGAACATTTACTCTGAATTATAGCTTGAATTTTGTCTTCGTGCACTGCCATTCTCTCTGAAGTTTGAGGGCTTCTCCCCGAAATTTCCTTTTGGTGTACTTATTATTTAAGCTATATTATCAAAATTTCTTTTTCGAAAAGGTGTTTTTAAAATTGAAAATCGAACCAAGTTCTTTTTTTCGAAAGATTTTTGACTACTTTCTTATATAGTTTGTTCTTTGTGTGATTGATTGCTTGCTTGTTACCTTTGCCCAGGATTTTGTGAAATTAATTGAGTATACAGGACTGAGGTAAAAGGCTGAGTGATACAGCACATAAGGGTTGCCATCCCTACGAGCGATACACAGGGTTGTGTTTAGTTTTTAGGAGGGCCATTATAGGGGAACAAGGGAGTAAGGTTACTCTGCTCACTTTTACTTGTTCTTAGGAGGGATCTTTCTTGGTTACTAGGCATGTCAGGAGGAGAAACGCCCCCAGTTACAAATGCGCAACTCATGGCTGCCATTGCGAATTTGACCAATCAATTCGCAGACCTCAAGGGTGAGGTCGATGAGATAAGGGTCGCCCAGCAGGATTGGTTCGAGGAGGAGGAAGACATCCATACCCCACGGGCTGGCACTGATACAAAGCCCTTTGAAGGTCTAAGTCAAATGAAGACATCTGTGAGTTCTTTCAGCGAAGGTACAGACCCCGAAGAATACTTAGACTGGGATATCAAGAAGACTCCCGAACACAAGAAGGCTCCACTCGCGGTGGTCAATTTCACCGAATATGCACTCGTTTGGTGGAATCAGGAGTTGGACCAGAGGCACAATACCAGGCCTATGCGTGCACGTGCGCCACCTATTTCATGGTTTGATTTGACTACAGCGATGCGCAAGACTTTTGTACCTGCGTATTATTTTAGAGAATTGTATAGGAAGTTACACACTCTTGTACAGGGTTCTTTATCTGTCAATGATTATTATAAGAAATTAGAGATGGCTAAGATTAGGGCCAATGTAATAGAAGACGATGCCGACGGCATGGCACGTTTTCTTAGTGGGCTTAATAGAGGGATAGCTTTAGCGGTAGAATTGTAGAATGCTACTAGTTTGACGGATGTGCTCCACAAAGCCCAAGTGATGGAAGAATACCTGAAGACGGTTCCACCAGCTAGGACGCATGCCAGCGCCCCTACTATTTGGAGAAAGAATCTGGTGTACACGCCAACACCCGCCAATAAGCCATTCAACCCTGAGTGTAAAGCTATTCAATCTGCCCCAACCACCTCTTCTTCTTTAGCAGCTAAAACGCCAAGCACCCCCAGGCAGAGCATTTCGCAGATCAGTTGCCATAGGTGCTCTGGCCGCGGGCGTTACATGCGGGACTGTCCTAACATCAGAAAAGTACTACTAGGGCAGGATGGTGAGTACATCTTAGAAGAAGAAGACGACGAGGAACAAGCCAATCGCATCCCAGAGTTGGCTGACAACAGCAAATCCGATACTGAGGAGGACATTCATCGCCCTGAAGACTATAGCCAGGTGGCCATTGTGTCCCGATCCTTAACTACAGCTGTTGCCCAGGATGCTTCTCAACGGACCAACATTTTCCACACCAAGACCAAAGTTAATGGAGGCATTTGCATTCTGATAGTTGACGGCGGGAGCTGCACCAATGTCGCCAGTGAGTACATGGTTGAAAAGCTCAAGCTCCCAACAGTTAACCATCCACATCCGTACCGGCTGCAATGGCTTGACAGCTCAGATGGCTACAAAGTCACCAAGCAGGTGCAAGTTACTTTAGCTATAGGTAAGTTCGAGGGACAAGTTACTTGTGATGTGCTCCCTAAGGAGGCGTGTCACATTCTGGTCGGACGACCATGGCTCTTTGACATGAAGGCTACACATGACGGGGTTGCTAATACCTACTCAATTTTCCAAATGGGCAAGATCCATACCTTTTTACCTCTCTCCCCACTGGAAGTTCGTGCTGAATCCGTCAGGATGAAGGACAGGATCACTGCCTGGGCAGCTGAAAAGCGACAAGACAAGGGAAAGGGTAAACAAATTGTAAAGGGTAGTAGTAAGGCGAACTCTGATAAGCCTTCAGAAAAAGATACTAGTCATGGCCTTTTTCCACAGTGGGGGAAGTTGAACAAGTTTTAAGGGGAAATGGTTGTATCTTTGTACTTATTGCTACGGATGATTCCACTAACCTTGACGACGTCCCTCCCTATGGAAGTCAAGTTTCTTTTGCCGGACTATGAAGATGTGTTCCCTGAAGAGCTGCCGGCTGGAGTGCCCCCTCTTCGTGGAATTGAGCATCAGATTGACTTCGTGCCTGGCTCATCAATTCCAAACCACCCGGCGTACAAAGCAAATCCGGAAGAAACAAAGGAGCTGCAACGTCATGTTGACAAACTCTTACGTAATGGTCAGGTAAGGGAATCTTTAAGCCCTTGTGCAGTACCTGTTATTCTTGTTCCAAAAAAATATAGTACTTGGAGAATGTGCATGGATTGTAGAGCTGTTAATAAAATCACCATTAAGTATAGGCATCCTATCCCTAGGCATGATGACATGCTAGAAAAATTTATATGGCTCTACTATTTACACGAAAATAGATCTCACACAAGGCTATCATCAAATAAGAATGAAAGAAGGAGATGAATGGAAAACTGCTTTTAAAACTAAATTTGGTTTGTATGAGTCATTAGTTATGCCGTTCGGCCTCACAAATGCACCTAGTACTTTCATGCGATTAATGAATCATGTGTTTAGCAAGTTTATAGGAAAATTTGTTGTGGTTTATTTTGATGATATTCTGATCTATAGACGAAGCATGCCTGAACACATAGAGCACATTAAATTGGTATTAATTGAGTTACGTGATAATAGACTATATGCCAATATTAAAAAGTGTACATTCTGTGTGGAGGAAGTTGTCTTTCTTGGGTTTGTTGTTTCAAAGGATGGTGTCAAGGTTGATGACACAAAGGTGAAAGCCATTCGTGAATGGCCTACTCCCACCTTGGCCTTGCAGGTAAGATCATTCCATGGGTTAGCTAGTTTTTACCGCAAGTTCGTGAAGGATTTCTCAACCAAGGCCGTACCCCTCAATGAATTATGTAAGAAGAATGTTCCATTTTTGTGGGCTCAGGCACAGGAAAACACCTTCACTGTTCTTAAGCCTGATCTCACTCATGCCCCTGTTTTAGCATTACCTGATTTTGATAGAGTTTTTGAACTAATGTGTGATGCTTCAGGAATTGGTATAGGTGCTGTTTTAATGCAGGAAGGAAAACCTATTGCCTACTTTAGTGAGAAACTAAAGGGAGCTGCCTTAAATTATCCGACATATGATAAGGAGCTCTACGCCGTGGTAAGGGCATTACAAACTTGGCAGCACTACTTGATGGCCAAGGAGTTTATTGTCCATTCAGATCACGAGTCCCTTAAACACCTTAAGGGACAGGGTAAGTTGAACAGGCGTCATGCTATATGGGTTGATTTTACTGAAACTTTTCCTTATATTATTAAGTATAAAAAGGGAAAAGATAATATGGTAGCTGATGCTCTGTCATGCAAGTATGAATCCCTCGCTATTCTTGATCATGCATATATAGGGTTTTCATATCTAAAGGAATTGTATGATTCTGATCCTGATTTTTCTATGTTATATGAAGCATGCGAAAATGGTGCATTTCAGAAGTTCTTTAAACATAATTGTTTTTTATATAAGAACAATAAGTTATGCATCCCACATAGTTCTTATAGGGAACTACTGGTGCGTGAAGCATATAATGGGGGGCTAATGGGTCACTTTGGTGTAACTAAAACTCTTGACATGTTAAAGGAACACTTTTACTGGCCTAAAATGCAAAAGGATGTAGAAACTATTTGCTCACGTTGCATTAACTGTTTAAAAGCAAAGTCTACTTCCAAACCTCATGGTCTTTATAAACCTTTGCCTATTCCAACTGTTCCTTGGACTGACATCTCCATGGATTTTATTTTAGGGCTGCCGAGGACACAGCGAGGTAATGACTCAATTTTTGTCGTGGTGGACATATTTTCTAAAATGGCTCACTTTATTCCTTGCAGGAAAACAGATGATGCCAGACACGTTTTTGAACTGTTCTTTAGTGGAGTGGTTCGGCTACATGGAATCCCACGCACAATCGCCTTGGATAGGGATGTTAAATTTTTGAGTTCTTTTTGGAAAACATTGTGGTCTAGACTAGGCACTAAATTGTTATTTTCTACTACTAGTCATCCACAAACGGATGGTCAAACTGAGGTGACCAACTGAACAGTAGGGAATTTGTTAAGGGCACTAATTAAAAGTAATCTTGCAGGATGGGAACAGGTCTTGCCGATTGCAGAATTTGCCTACAATCGCTCCAAGCGTTCATCAACTGGATTTTTGCCCTTTGAAGCTGCCTACGGCTTCAATCCATTGACGGTCATGGATTTACTGCCACTACCCCTGAAGGATCAAACAAGTCTGGATGGCGAACAGAAAGCAGACACCGTCAGAAGAATTCATAAAAGGGTTCATGAGAACCTTGAGAGGAAAAACGCCAAGTATGCTTTAGATGCAAATCGAAGTCGCAAGGCTGTGAGCTTTGAACCAAGTGATTGGGTTTGGGTTCACATGAAGAAGGAAAGGTTTCCAGCAGCCCGGAGGACTAAACTCCACCCCAGAGGCGATGGGCCTTTTCAAGTAATCGCAAAGATGGGGGATAACGCCTACAAACGGGATCTGCCAGGTGAGTATAGCGTTAGTGCATCTTTTAATGTTGCTGACTTGTCTCTGTTTAATTTTGACCGGGATCTTGATTCAAGGTCGAATTCTTTCCAACCGCGAGGGAATGATGAGGGCATCCCTAGCCCTACGCCAAGTCAGTACACAGAGGATCCTAGTTCAAGCAATGAGGACTCGGAAAGTGCAGCAGAGGTTCGTGTGCTCCATAGAGGCCCGCCAATGCTCCAGGACCTAAGCCCATATCAAAGAGATCCGTTCGTTGACATAGTTGGGCCTATGACTCGAAGAAGGACAAGGAAGCTCAGAGAAGATCTTGAAAACCTTGTTCAAAGGAGTGCTACATAAGCCCAACTCGTTACGGACACAAACGCCCTTGAAGAAAATAGAAGGAAGGATAAAAGCGTCACTTTACTCTCCATCACAGAGGAAATGGCGCATACTAATCAATCCAGTTGAAGGAAAGGGCATTTCTTGAAATTCTTGATTTTCTTGAAAATCTTGAATTTCGCGGCTTATTGAATCTTGAAGAATTTTGAAAATCTTGAAGAAATCTTGAAGTTCTTGATTTTTGACATTCCGAAATGATTCCGGGAGATTCCAGAAGATTCCAGAACCTCCCTACATCATCTCCACCATGCGCCATCTTACTTGGGCCGAAACCCTCTTGAAATCCACTTCACAATTTCGGCCAGACCAAAAGCCCACAAGGAGCAGCCCACACGCCACTTGGAAGCTTAGGTTAGGGAAGGATTAGGATTTGTGCATGTTTCCTAATTCTATTCAAAGTTTGTTACAAGTTAGTTGGGGTTGTTACAAGTTTGTTACAACTTGGGTTGATTTGTAGGTAGTTTCCAAAAAGGTTTACCTTCTTGAAACCTTTTTGTGATTTATTTTTACTTCTTTATTTCCTTATTTTTAGTTGTAAATTCAGCCAGCTCTTTCACTTTGTGCAGCCGAATTACTTTCTTTAATCAATCCTAGTTCCTTTAGGATTTGATTTTGTAAGGAATCAATCTCTTGATTGGTTTTCAATTTCACTACCTTTTCTTAGTAGTTTTAGGTCAAAGAATTCGGCCACCCTTCCCTATATAAGGCAGCCGAATTCCTCACTTTATTTTTAGTTGATTATTGATTAAGTTAGAATTTAAAATTTCTTTAATCACTCATTTATTTTGGGCTTATGTAATTTGCATGCTTGTTAATTGCTAAAAGTCAAGAAACTATAGGCTAATAGATAATTGCTCTGTCAATTAATCACAGCTTATTTTCGAATTCTAGTTTACTCCACTTGGTTCGAATTGCGTGTTTAATTTACTTTGTAAGTTAGTAGTCTGCCGAATCCAAAGGTAAGGATTCTAGGGTTTAAGAGCAGTGTCTTGCATTCAGATTTTCCTTGGCACATTTTGCATAAATTTCTTAGTTTCCAAAGACGTTGGGAATCAGGGGTTCGCATCAAGGCTGAATCCGTCAAACGTCTGCATGCCAAGGTTCGGGCTAACTTGAGAAAATTTACGCTAGAGCCGCCTTCCATGCAAACCAACGGCGCAAGGCTGTGAACTTTGAACCAGGAGAC
The DNA here is from genome assembly GCA_016801395.1 of Leptodermis oblonga. Classification (NCBI taxonomy): domain Eukaryota; kingdom Viridiplantae; phylum Streptophyta; class Magnoliopsida; order Gentianales; family Rubiaceae; genus Leptodermis; species Leptodermis oblonga. The sequence continues at coordinate 16,638,302 of CM028760.1, read as the reverse complement.
TGGGTTTGGGTTCACATGAGGGAGGAACGATTCCCTGCTGCGAGGAGGACGAAACTCCATCCCCGGGGCGATGGACCTTTTCAAATCGTGTCCAAGATGGGGCCTAATGCTTACTAGCTTGATTTGCCAGGTGAGTATGGTGTTAGTACTTCATTTAATGTTACTGACTTGTCTCCGTTTACTTATGAACAGGATGAAGATTTGAGATCAAATCCTTTTCAACTGGGAGGGGATGATGAGGGCATCCCAAGTCCATCGACAAGTCCAATGACAAGTGAGTCCAGAGAAGCTGAGGAGGTTCGGATTCTACACCGAGGCCCAACAATGCTTCAGGATCCAAGTCCATATCAAAGGGATCCACTTATAGATATCATTGGGCCAATGACAAGAAGCAGAGCAAAGAAGGTTCAAGAGACTCTCAACAACCTTGTACAAGCATGCCGACAGGATGCTCAATTGATAGTAGAAGCCAACGCCTTGGAGAACAAAGCCAAAAGGTTCAAATTGCAACTCTCCTTACAATTCTTGAAGAAGAGGCACAATTCCCCATTCCACAATAAAGAGAAGGTTGTTTCTTGAAGTTTTTTAAGACGCCAGAAGGTTCTTGGACTTTAAAGAAACGTTTCTTGATTTTCTTGAAAATCTTGAATTTCATATTTTGTAGAATATTGAAAATCTTGATTCCGAAATGATTCCGGGAGATTCCAGAAGATTTCGGAAGTTCCCTACCCCATTCCATCATGCGCCATCAACAATTGGGCCGACCCAATCCATGGAGTCCATTCCACATCATCAAGTCGGCCAGCCCATCAAGAAGCCCACACGCAAGGCCTAGTCCATTAGGGTTTGCGAAAGTAAGGTTTAGGGTTTGGGGGAAAATAAGGGTTTGTGCATATTTCCTATTTTGCCCTTAGTTTATTAGTTTTCAAAAAGGATCCCTACTTGATCTCCCTTTTTGAAGTAAGATTTTCAATTCCTTTTCCTTCTTGTTTTTCCTTGTAATTTCAGCTGCCATTATCTTAAGGGTGACCGAATTTCCTTTTCTTTTTACCATTACCCACTTCTTTCAGGTTTTGGTATTGTAAAGGAAATCAATCTCTTGATTGGTTTCCAATTCTAATTCTTTCCTACTTTTTTTTTTCGGCTGCCCTACTCTATAAATAGGGCATCTGAACAGCATAATTAAGACAAGTATTCAGATCTTAAAACTATTAGTTTGAGTACTTTCCCTTTATTGCTTTATGTATTTTGCATGCTGGTAATTTATATATTGCATGAAACTTAGCTTAATTAGGTTATTTGCTCTACCTAATTAAAATCACATGTTTCACCTCTTTTCTTACTTGGTTCGAATCCCTTGAGTAAATTAGCTTAGGTTGGTTTATTTTTCTTAACTGGATTTTCGGGTAAGTTAAGAGTTCATATGAGCTACGCCGCGTAATCAGACTTTCCTTAGCAATTCATCCGCATGTGTACCTTGGTCCACATCAGGAACATTCTTGGACTGGGTTCTCAAAGTTGGTCTTGAGTTTCCTTGTCCTTCTGCGTGTCATTGGCCCAACAATATCTACAAAAGAGGGATCTCTCTGGTATGGGCTCGGGTCCTGGAGTATAACTTGGCCTCGGTGTAGCACACGAATAGGCTCTGCTTCCTTTCTCGAGTCCTTTGCATCATTCTGTGGATCCTTCCTACTTGGACTTGTCAATGTGCTAGGGGTACCCTTTTCCTTCCCTCTCGGTTGGAAAGGATTTGACCTCGAATCAAGATCCTGGCCAAAATTAAACGGAGACAAGTCAGCAACATTAAAAGATGTACTAACACTATACTCACCTGGTATGTCAAGCTTGTAAGCGTTATCCCCCCATCTTGGCAACAATTTGAAAGGGCCCATCGCCACGGGGATGTAACTTTTTCCTCTGGGCAGCAAGAAACCTCTCTTTTCTCATATGAACCCGAACCCAATCACCGGGTTCAAAGCTCACTGCCGTATGCCTTTGATTCATAGCCTTGGCGTTACGTGCGTTCGTCTTCTCTATATTCTGACGAACCTTCTCATGCAACCACTTAACAGCTTCTTGATGTGAACGCCCCTAGCTCATCGACAAGTCGAGCTCAAGGAGATCCAGAAAATGGTGCAAAGAGTGCAGCTGAGGTTCGAGTGCTTCATCGAGGCCCACCAATGCTCCACGATCCAAGTCCATATCAGAGAGATCCATTCATTGATATAGTTGGGCCGATGACTCGCAATAGGACTTCAAAGCTCAAAGTAGACCTTGCAAACTTTGTTCAAAGGTGTGCTACAGAAGCTCAGCTCATATCCAGCTCCAACGAACTCAATGAGAAAGAAAGAAAGCTTACAAGGGTTACCCTACTCTCCATCAAGGTAGAAATGGTGAATACTAATCTTTCCAATTAAGGAAATGGTGTAAATGGTATTTCCAAGCTGTGCAAATGGTGGAAATGATATTTAGAGCTAAGGAAATGGTGTAAATGGTAACTACAAGTCTTTCCAGTAAAGAAATGGAGATTTCATGAAGACTGAAGAATTTTAGAAGTGAAATGTTTTTTGAGCTTCTGAAATGATTCCGGAAGCATCCAGAAGATTCCATAAGCTTCCTACATCTACATCATCATGCTACATCATTTGGGCCGAATCCATCAAGTCCACTTCATGAACCCACATTCGGCCAAGCCCAAGCCAAAGGAGAAGCAATTCACAATTAGGGTTAGGGTTCGGAGGAGAATTAAGGTTTTGTGCATGTTACCTAATTCTCTTCATAGTTTCCTCTTTTTCTTTCTTTTTTTCTTTTATGGGTGAAATCTGAATTTCCCCTTCTCTTTTTCTCCTTTTTCTTTTCGGTTTTCCTTCTTCCTTGTAAGGAGAAAATCCAAAAATTTCCTTCTTCTTTTCTTCCTTGCAATTTCGGCAATTCCTTCTTTGTGCTGCCGAAATTCCTTTTATTCTTTTTGGTATTTTCCTTGTTTTTCTTTCCTTATTTTCTCTTGTTTTTTCGTGCATCTACACCTATAAATAGGGGTGCTGCACTTCATTATTTAACAGTGATTAATTGAATGAAATTTTATACTTTATTATTCACTCTTCTTTATTTTGGCTTAAGTAATTTGCATGCTTGTTAATTGCTAAAGTACAGGAACTATAGGCTAATTAGATAATTGCTCTATCTAATTGCATGCTTTGTTTTGCCTCTATTATTCTCCACTTGGTTCAAATTGCATGTTTAATTTAACTTGTTAAATTAGTAGTCTGCCGAATCCAAGGGTAAGGATTCTAGAGTTTTGAGGGCTGCGTCTTGCATACAGACTTTCCTTGGCAATTTTCCGCATTGAGTTCTTGTTTTCGCAAGTTGGAATCAAGGGTTCGCATCACTTCTAGTTTCTGTGCTCCATCAAGACTCGCCTAATCCTTCAGGGGCAGCGGTAGTAAATCTATCACCGTCAGTGGGTTGAAGCCATAGGCAACTTCAAAGGTCGAAAATCCTTTTAAGGAATGCTTGGAGTGATTGTAGGCAAACTCCGCAATCAGCAAGACTTGTTCCCAACTCTTCAAGTTCTTCTTAATCAGTGCCCTCAGTAGATTCCCTACTGTGCGGTTGGTCACCTCAGTCTGACCATCCATTTATGGATGACTGGTGGTCGAGAACAGCAGCTTAGTTCCGAACCAAGAACACAGCGCCTTCCAAAAGTAACTCAAAAACTTCATGTCTCGATCTGACACGATGGGGCACGGAATGCCGTATAGCCGAACTATCTCCTTGAATAACAAGTCCGCAAAATGCTTTGCATCATCAGATTTTCTGCACAAGATAAAATGAGACATCTTAGATAACCTGTCTACAACAATGAAGAGGGAGTTATTACCTCTTTGTGTCCTCGGCAACCCTAAAATAAAATCCATAGAGATGTCAGTCCAAGGAACAGAAGGTACAGGTAACGGTGTGTAAAGACCATGGGGTATAGACGTAGATTTTGCTTTTAAACATTCAATGCAACGTGAGCAAATTGACTCCACATCTTTATGCATTTTAGGCCAACAAAAATGTTCCTTAAAGCATATCAAGCGTTTTATGAACCCCAAAATGACCCATTAGCCCCCCACTGTGCGCTTCACACACCAGTAGCTCCCTAGTTGAACTACGTGGTATGCATAACTTATTTTCTTTAAACAAAAAGTCATCTTGGCTAAAGAATTTCTGAAATGCACCAGATTTACATGCTTCATAAATATTGGAAAAATCTAAATCAGAAGAATACAATTCCTTAAGATATGCAAACCCTAAGGATGAATGATCAAGTAAAGTAAGGGCTTCATACCTCCGAGACAGAGCGTCAGCTACCATATTCTCCTTTCCCTTTTTATACTTAATGATATAAGGAAAAGTTTCAATGAAAGATACCCACTTAGCGTGACGTCTGTTCAACTTACCCTGTCCCTTTAGATGTTTAAGGGACTCGTGGTCTGAGTGCACGATGAACTCCTTGGCCATCAAATAATGATGCCAAGTCTCTAAAGCATGAACCACTGCGTAGAGCTCCTTGTCGTAAGTAGGGTAATTCAAGGCAGCTCCCTTCAACTTCTCACTGAAGTAGGCGATAGGATTTCCTTCCTGCATTAGCACAGCGCCTATACCTATACCTGAAGCATCACACATAAGTTCAAAAACTTGATCAAAATCTGGCAATGCTAAAACAGGAGCATGAGTGAGTCATGCTTCAAAACAGTAAAGGCATATTCTTGAGCTTGACCCCACAAGAACGGTACGTGCTTCTTGCACAACTCATTCAGGGGCGCAGCTTTGGTAGAAAAATCCTTCACTAACCTCTGATAAAAACTAGCAAGACCATGGAAAGATCCCACCTAAGAGGCCGATGTTAGTCATCAACTTTCACACCATCCTTTGAGACAACAAAACCAAGGAAGACAACTTCCTCCACACAAATGTACACTTTTTCACATTGGCATATAATTTATTAACACGTACTCAATTAATACCAATCTAATGTGCTCTATATGTGACTTCATGTCCCAACTATGTATCAATATATCATCAAAATAGACCACAACAAACTTGCCTATAAACTTTCTAAGCACATGATTCATTAGTCACATGAAAGTACTAGGGTATAACTAACCACACATATATACCAAATTTAGTTTTAAAAGCAGTTTTCCATTCATCACCTTCTTTCATTCTAATTTGATGGTAGCCTTATGTTAAATCAATTCAGTATAAACAGTTGAGCCATATAGATCTTCTAGCATGTCATCAAGCCTAGGAATAGTATGCCTATACTTAATGGTGATTTTATTAACAGCTCTACAGTCCATACACATTCTCCATGTACACTCTTTCTTAGGAACAAGTATAATAGGTGCAGCACAAGGACTTAAAGATTCCCTTACCTGTCCATTGGCGAGTAGCTTCTCCACTTGACGCTGCAATTCCTTTGTTTCCTCCAGATTTGCTTTGTAAGTTGGACGATTTGGTATCGAACCCACAAGAACGGTACGTTCAAAAACTGCATCAGGGGTTTGTGCTTCAGATACCATCTGGGCTTGCCGGGAACATTCTTGGACTAGGTTCTCAAGGTCGGCCTTGAGTTTCCTTGTCCTTCTGCGTGTCATTGGTCCAACAATATCTACAAAGGGATCTCTCTAGTATGGGCTCGGGTCCTAGAACATAACTAGGCCTCGGTGTAACACACGAACAGGCCCTGCTTCCTTTCTCGAGTCCTCTGCATCATTTTGCGGATCCTCCCTGATTGGACTTATTGATGGGCATGGAAAAATGTACAAGCCTTGTCGACATGCTGCACAGGGCCAGAGTTATAGAGACTATAACAAATCCACACGATCCGCACCAACAGCTGTTCCACACAAAAGGCCTACGTGGAGTCCAGGTTCAAGTTCGAAGAGTCTAGCAACCTAAAACACGGAACACAAAGCCAATATGTTGAGCCCATCACATCCACCCCTCGAACTCTTGCCAGAGATATCACCTGCCATTAGTGTTTGGGAAAAGGACACATCATGTCACAATGTCCTAATTTCTGGAAGTATTAATGACTGCAGATGGGGGCTACATCAGTGAGTACGATGATGGGAGCTCAATTCCCAGAATCACCCTCGAAGAAGAACAAGAAGTTGTGGCCAATGAGGAGTCGCCTACATTGATTCTTCTCACACCGATGGGAGTATCTATGTTGCCAGGTCCTTAGCACTAAATTTTGGTGAACATGACTCTCAAAGGACCACTATCTTCCTGATGAGGGCATCCCCAGCCCTACGCCAAGTCAGTACACAGAGGATCCCAGTTCAAGCAATGAGGACTCGGAAAGTGCAGCAGAGGTTCGTGTGCTCCATAAAGGCCCGCCAATGCTCCAAGACCCGAGCCCATATCAAAGAGATCCGTTCGTTGACATAGTTGAGCCTATGACCCGAAGAAGGACAAGGAAGCTCAGAGAAGATCTTGAAAACCTTGTTCAAAGGAGTGCTACAGAAGCCCACATCGTTACGGACACAAACACCCTTGAAGAAAATAGAAGGATAAAAGCGTCACTTTACTCTCCATCACAGAGGAAATGACGCCTACTAATCAATCCAGCTGAAGGAAAGGGCATTTCTTGAAGTTCTTGATTTTCTTGAAAATCTTAAATTTCACGGCTTACTGAATCTTGAAGAATTTTGAAAATCTTGAAGAATCTTGAAGTTCTTGATTTTTGACATTCCGAAATGATTCCGGGAGATTCGAGAAGATTCCAGAACCTCCCTACATCATCTCCACCATGCGCCATCTTACTTGGGCGGAAACCCTCTTGAAATCCACTTCACAATTTCGCCCAGACCAAAAGCCCACAAGGAGCAGCCCACATGCCACTTGGAAGCTTAGGTTAGGGAAGGATTAGGATTTGTGCATGTTTTCTAATTCTACTCAAAGTTTGTTACAAGTTAGTTAGGGTTGTTACAAGTTTGTTACAACTTGGGTTGTTTCAAGAGCACGGCTCTCATACTATGCTTGAAGAATAGAAAATTATATATTCAAATTGTCATTCCTTTTACAAGAGATTGCATATATATATATATATATACACACACACATTAACCTAGCTAAAATAGGAAAGATATCAACGGATAATTCTAATGGTAATAATCCCAAATTGATGCCCTATAACTAATATGAATACTACATCTATAGATATAACTTATACACTAAAACATCTGTAGGATATAAAACTAATATATATCTAAAATAATATTAAAGAGATTAACGCACAGTGAAATAAAACTCCTTTGTAATAACGAACAATAAACAAACCCGCACGCACACAATCTGTGCGGCACACCAAAGCCGAAGCTTGGTCAAGAAACAAGCAAAAGGCTATTCAGTTTCTCTCTATCAATCTCTGTTTATCTATGTATCTATCTCTCTGTCTATCTCTTTGTGATGACAATGATCACCCAATGTCTCTATTTATAAGCTAAACTATCCCTGAACCCTACCATTAAACTGATTCAAAACTATTTCCTAAAACAACTAGGTTTCCCAAAACAAAAACTAAACCAAATAGGAAACAGACAAATAATAACTCCTACTACAAATATAATTACCTAATTAATACAAGTTTGGTTTAAATTATTTATTTCCAACATAGCCTCCCTTAAACCAAACTTGGATCAAAACAACTCGAATGTCATCACGAGCTTGAATCTCCATTGAAATCTCTTTCGTAGTGTAGACAACATGCAACACTACCTTGTAGTATTTTTTCGGCTCTACTTTCAAACTTTTTGTAGAGACAACTTTGTATGTGCCATGAATCTTCTGTGGAAACTCATCCTTATCAAAGAACTTAATCATGTCCACCCATTCTTCATATAAACAAGTCTTCTTGTCAACCCTGTAATTATCCTTCCAAATTTCAATAACAACCTCGCAAATTCAACATATTTCCGTCAAATTTGATTTGACTATAAACTTGTATTTTGAGCACATCTTGTTAAATTTTTCAGTCTGGTCAAAGAACTCACTGATATCTACCCATTCATCTTCATAATAGAGCTTTCCATCGACATTGTTTATCTCATCAATGCCTTCAAACATAACAATGTCCTTGCAAACCCAAGTCTCCATTGTCACATTTTTAACTTGGCTGGACTCCTCACCAAATAAGGAGTCGACTTCACTACAGTTGATATGCTCCAGTTCCACAGAGTTTTCAACACTCCCATGATCCTTTTATCTACGTGATCATCAATTTCAATATCTCCCTCTTGTTCTGTAATACAAACAATCTCTTTTTCTTTGACCAAATTAACACTTTCAATGCCTTTATCCACATTGACACATTCCTGCTCAATGATACTTTGACTTTCTTCATCCACAATTCTTGAAGCAATATTTTTAAATACATGCTCGTGTAACTCATTTATCACTAATTGCTTGCTATTAATCCTTATTTCATCAAGGATCAATATACTTAACAATTTTTCATGACAAAACTCTTAAATATCTCTTGTCTCAATTATCAATGTCACAAAGTAATCAAACTTTCTAGGCAATGTATTGAGAACATGATTCACAAAAGTTTCATCGTCGAGATAATACCCGTTTGATTCCATCTCATCTTGGATATTCTCTAATTTATTAATATAATCCTCAATTGTCTCACATTTTCTCATCTTGCTGCCTCTAAATGTCTTTTTCAATTTTAAGACATTATTTTTCTAAGCTTCATCCATTCCTCTGTAACTTTTTACCAAAATATCCCAAGCTTGTTTGGTAGTTTTAGGATGACAAATTTTTCCAGAGATTGAACTATCAATAGATTGACGAAGTAGAGATAATTTCAAACGTACCTTCTCCTTTGTTTCATCGTCTGCATCATTTGTCACCTCCTTTTGAATGAATTGTCATAAACCAAAACTCCGAGATGGCCACCCATCAGCATTATCTAAATAGGGTAATTTTTTCCCCCGACTAACTTTGGAATATTGCTAATATAAGCACTCCAATCCATAATTAACTCTTCAAAATCTCCTTTTTTTTTCTTTTTTTTTTGTGAAACTTCTTTCGACTACAAATTGCAAAAACCAATCTGATGTAGAGTTTCCACCAAAGCCAAACTCAATCCAATTTTTTTTTGCATATGCAATTTCTAATTGCATGCGCACTAAGAAGCAAAACTCAATTCAAATTCAATCTGAATGAATCTAAATGAAAATGGCAGCAACACCAACGGCCTGCGAAACTACTATTCACAAAGCGAATGGGTTTGTGCGTTAATCTCTGATACCACTTGTAGGACATAAAACTAATATATATCAAAAATAATATTAAAGAGATTAACGCACAGCGGAATAAATTTTTTTTGTAATAACAAACAATAAACAAACTCGCACGCACACAATATGTGCTGCGCACCAAAGCCGAAGCTTGGTCGAGAAACAACCAAAAGGCTATTCAGTTTCTCTCTATCAATCTCTGTATCTATCTCTCTGTCTATCTCTGTATCTCTTTGTGATTACAATGATCACCCAATGCCTCTATTTATAAGCTAAACTGTCCCTGAATCCTACCATTAAACTGATTCAGAACTATTTTCTAAAATAATTAGGTTTCCCAAAATAAAACTAAACCAAATAGGAAACAAACAAATAATAAATTATAATACCAATATAATTACCTAATTAATACAAGTTTGGTTTAAATTATTTATTTCCAGCAATATCATATAAGGTTCTCGGCTATATATATATATATATATATATATGTAGCGATATTCATACTAGGAGATAATATTTCTATAACTCTAATTATATATTTACTCTAGACTAGGGGTGAGTAAAATAATTCAAAAACCGTCCGAACCGTTGATCCGATCCGAATCCGATCCAAAATTTCAGATCGAATTTTTTTTTTCCGGATAATGTTCGGTTTCGGATTTTTTTTCGGATAATCCGAAACCAATCCGAAACAAAAAAATTCACAAAAAAAAAAGAAGCTAAAATGAAAAAAAAAAATTAAAAACAAAGAGAACCACGAATTTCGGATAAAAACCGATCCGAAACCGCGCCACCGGATTAAAATCCGAAACCGATCCGAAACTTCGGATTCGGATCGGTTTGGAGCGGGTTCGGATCAGTTTTCCTTTTGCTCACCCCTACTCTAGACTGCTTACAGACTTAGGCATTGGGGCATCTTTGAGGAACCAATCCCCGCCCTTTGCAGGATATCACCTTTGAGCGCTGATGGCAGTCAGAAACGTCATCAATCCATTAAACCGGCAAAACAGGGCTGATCACTATCTTTAAATTTCTTTTTCATTAATAAAAGTTATGTAAATTAGATCTAAAACTCTCAGTTATCATCAATTGACTTTCAGGTTTCAACTACATTGAATGCAATCGAAAAGCAACCGGAAGTTTGAGACAACTTTTGGAATTTTTACATATGAATTTATTTTTAAAAAGAAAATTTTTTACTTTGGGAGACTGATAAGGATATCCAAGGCTAAAAATAACACAAGTTATGAGTCAGAATCCACAAGGCCAACCAGAAGGCAAAGCCCTTGAGAAGAATGCTAGGAGAAGTAGAAGAGTCATGATATTCAAAGATCTTTGAAGGAAAGGCATCTCCAAACTCTCCACAATGAAGAAAGGGTCGTTTCTTGAAGTTCTTGAAGAAACCGGAAGGTTCTTGGACTCTAAATAGACAAATCTTGAAGTTCTTGATTTTCTTGAAAATCTTGAATTTCGCGGTTTACTGAATCTTGAAGAATCTTGAAAATCTTGATTTTTAACATTCCAAAATGATTCCGGGAGTTTCCAGAAGATTCCAGAAGCTCCCTATACTATCAGCACCATGCGTCATCTCAAAATGGGCCGAACTAACCATGGAGTCCATTCCCTTCAATTTTCTGCCAGCCAAGCCCACAAGAAGCAGCCCACACGCCACTTGAAAGCTTAGGTAGGGGAAGGATTAGGTTTTGTGCATGTTATCTAATTCTACCCAAAGTTTGTTACAAGTTGGTTAGGTTGTTACAAGTTTGTTACAACTAGATTAGCTTGGTATTTTCCAAAAAGGGATCCCTTCTTGATCTCCCTTTTTGGATAGGATTTATATTATTTTCCTACCTATTTTATTTGTTAATTTCGTCCATATGCCATTCCAAGTGGCAGAAGAATTCAGCAACTACCAAAACCTAGTTCCTTTAGGTTTCGGGTTTGTAAGAAATCAATCTCTTGATTGGTTTCCAATTTTAATTCTTTTCCTAGTCTAATTAGGTTAGAATTTCGTTCACCCCTTTCCATAAAGGTGACTTAATTCATCCACCATTGTCCTTGTTCATTTAGGACTTGGTTTGTAAGGAAAATCCAATTCTGATTGGTTTCCACTTTTGCTTCTTTTTCTAATTCTTTTCCTACTGTAATTTGGACACCCCCATACCTATAAATAGGGGTGCCAACCACGAAATTCTTTAGTTAATTATTGATTAAGTTAGAATTTATACTTCTTTAATCACTCACCTTATTTTGGGCCTATGTAATTTGCATGCTTGTTAATTGCTAAAAGTCAAGAAACTATAGGCTAATAGATAATTGCTCTGTCTATTAATCAAAGCTTTGTTTCGAATTCTAGTTTACTCCGCTTGGTTCGAATTGCATGTTTAATTTACTTTGTAAGTTAGTAGTCTGCCGAATCCAAGGGTAAGGATTCTAGGGTTTAAGAGCAGTGTCTTGCATTCAGACTTTCCTTGGCACATTCCGCGTAGAGTTCTTGGTTTCCAAAGGCGTTGGAAATCAGGGGTTCGCATCAGAGACCACAAAAGCACAACTTTTTGTTTGCCTGCCCTTTGAGTCTTGGAAGCAGTGATACACGTTCTATGCAAAGAAACAAAACAAAAGTAGTAAAATTTTAAAAAATGGAGTCGTCCAGTGTTTTACTGATTTCCAATCGGGGCTTGTTAAATGCAGTCCAAGTTTTAATATTAAAAAAAGGGCAAACACCTCAAAACTCTCCTGTGGTTTGCGAAAGCTACACATCCCCCCCCCCCCCCCCCCGTGCTTTTCCGAAATCCATAAAGTAACGAAAATTACTCCAACTAACGGCACGTGTGAATCACTAGCTTCTCTTCAGAATACCCCTATCACCATCATCTTCGGTTTATGAAGAAAACGATTTCCCAAAAATCGTTTTCTTCAGACTTTTTTTTTCATTTTGGTTTCTGAAGAAAACGATTCTCCCCCCCCCCCTCCCCCTGCCCCCATTTTGGTTTCTGAAAAATCATTCACTTCTTCTTCAGTTCTTCTTCTGCGATCTTCTTCTTCTTCAGTTCCTCTTCTTCTTCTTCTTCTGTTCTTCTTCGTCTTCTTCAGTTCCTCTTCTTATTCTTCTTCTTCTACACAAAGAAGTAAAAGAAATGGTGAGGGAGGAAAGAAACCCAGCAATGGGTATGAAATCCATTGTTGGGTTTGTCGATATGAAACTCAAGAAACCCAGCAATGGGTTTCATGATATGAAACCCACTTGCTGGGTTTCACGATATGAAACCCAATCGTCTTTGGTTCCTTATCTTCGTTCGATGGTGAAGACGATTGTGAAAGGAATGTGATTAAAGATGAAGAAAACGATTTCCAGAAAATCGTTTTTTTCAGAAACCGAAATGAAAAAAAAAAAAGTCTGAAGAAAACGATTTCCCGAAATCGTTTTCTTCAGAAACCAAAGAAAACGATTTGGGTAATTTGAGAGTTAATGTGAGGTTAAATTGGTCAATTTACCATGCGCCGTTAGTTGGAGTAATTTCCGTTACTTTACGGATTTCGGAAAAGCACCGCCGGGGGGGGGGGGGGGGGGGGTGATGAGTAGCTTTTTTTTGTACAGGGGGTGATATATAGCTTTCGCAAACCACAGGGGGGTTTTGAGGTGTTTGGCCTTAAAAGAATTAAAAGACCAAACAGCCCCTCTATCAACCTGCATCACCAATCTCTTTCTCTTTTATCTTTTTTCTTCCTTAGCCAGTCAAAGCCTTCTGTGTGTGTTTCTCTCCTAGCAAGATAGTTTTTTTTTTTTTTTTTTTGCTCTTCTTCTGTATTGTGTTCTTTTTTACATTCCACTCTGAGCTTTTTTCCAAAAATGAATACTTTCACTTATCGTCCAACACTTTTCCTCCCCAAATATTTTATATTCATTTTTTTTATATACTAGTTGTATTTTAATAATAACGCTAAGTAATTTTTATTGTAATAATTTAATAATGTATTAATTTAAATACTAATTATTTTTACGGTAAGTTGATCAGTTGTATTTTAAGACTACAAATAATTAATTGTTCATGTTCTAAATAAAAAATATTCATAAACATTTAAATTTTAAAAAAATATTAATTTAAAATACATTTATAATTTTAAAAAATTGAAAATAAAACATTCAAAAGGGAAGAAAACACCCCAGGCCACCGCGGCCTGGGGAGGTTTTTTTCTCTTTTTTTCTTTTTTAAATTGTTTAATTATAAATACATTTTAGTTTAGTATTTTTTTTAAAAAAAATTAAGCATTTAGGAATATTTTTTATTTAGGTTTATGAATTTTTAGAGTTTAGGGTTTATATAAATGAAAATCAATATTTTATGATAAGTGGGTATTTTTACATGCTAGTTGTATTTTAACACAAATAATAATTAATTATTCATGTTATAAATAAAAAATATTCATAAACATATAAATTTTAAAAAATATTAATTTAAAATTCATTTATAATTTTAAAAACTGAAAAAAAAAGTGGAAAAAAAAATACCCCAGGCCACTGCGGCCTGGGGCTATTTTTCTCCCTTTTTTATATTTTTTTAATTTTTTTAATTATAAATACATTTTAAATTAGTGTTTTTTTGTAAATTTATACATTTATGAATATTTTATACTTTGAGTTTATGAATTTTTAAAGTTTAGGGTTTATATAATAGAAAATGAGTAATTTATGATAAGTGAGTGTTTTTATATACTAATTGTATTTTAACACTAATAAGAATTACCATAAGAAAAACAACCAAAAAGAAAAGAAAAAACAAGAAAAGTAAAAAAAGTGTAGAAAGGACTTTATGGTCTTTTTGATTTTAAAATAACAATTGCATTTAGTAAACTTTGGGACTCCATTTAACAATTCTATTTCCAATCAACTCCAGTTTTTAACCAACTTTTTAATAAACTAGTTTTGATGTCAAATCGGATCGTACATAATGCCGGTTCACTATTCAACCACCGGCCGGTCTAATTCGAGTTTGAAAACACTATTTCCGAAGTACACCATTGATACAACTTTATATATGTTTAAAATTCTGAAACATCCCATACAATCTGATATGAGTAATTCTCCTCAGACTTGGAGTTGTTGCCTTGCTGCAAAAGTACTGCAGTAGCTTCCATGTTCCCTCCTTTGACTAAGTCCCTTGAGTAAGTCATCTCTCTGTTTCGCCACTTAAATTTGTTACCAGGATTTACTGGTCCATTAGTTAGGATTTGTGTTAGTGCTGTTGCTATTTCCATGCATTGGGTGATGTAGAACCAAGTATAAATAAAGACTTGGCTGCAAACTTATAGGAATCGGATAAATAAAACAATATTACTTCTTTGATCTAACATTGATCGTATCAGTGGTATCGAAGCCAGCCTTTTTGATGAGGATATCCAGGGCTAAAACAACACACATTATGAATCAGAATCTACGAAGCCAACCTGAAGGCAAAACGCCTTGGAGCAAAAAGAAGGAAAGGGTCAACTTGCAACTCTTCTAACCATCTTTAAGAAGAGGCGCAAATCACCAAGTCCTAATGAAGAAGAAGGCTATTTCTTGAAGTTCTTGAAGACACTGGAAGGTTCTTGGACGTGAAAGAGACATTTCTTGAAGTTCTTGATTTTCTTGAAAATCTTGAATTTCATATTTTGCAGAATCTTGAAGAATCTTGAAAATCTTGAAAAATCTTGATTCCGAAATGATTCCGGGAGGTTCCAGAAGATTCCGGAAGCTCCCTACACCATTCCATAATGCAACGCCAACATTGGGCCGACCCAAATTCATGGAGTCCATTCCACACCAATTCAGATCGGCCAAGCCCAAGGAAAAGCCCACACGGCCAGCTCAATTAATTAGGGTTACAACTTAATTAATTAGGGTTGAAAGTTAAAGGTTAAGGGTTTTGGGAAAAATAAGGATTTGTGCATGTTTCCTTATTTTGCCCTTAGTTTAATTAGTTTCCAAAAAGGGTTCCTTCTTGATCTCCTTTTTGGAGTAGGATTTTTATTCTTTCCTTATTGTTTTTTAGTGTAAAATTCGGCTGCCTCTTAACAAAAAGGGGGTGAACGAAATTTACTTACCTTTTCTTATTCCCACTTCTTTCCGGGTTTGGTATTGTAAAAGAAATTAACCTCTTGGTTAATTTCCAATTCTAATTCTTTTCCTTATTATTTTCTTTCTTATTTTCGGCCATCCCTACCTCTATAAATAGGGCAGCCATGCATAATAATAAACAGAGTATTTCAGATCATAAACTTAGTGTTTGAGATACCTCCTTTTATTGCTTTATGTATTTGCATGTTGTAGTTTACATAATTGCATGAAACTTAGCCTTTTAGGTTCTTGCTCAACCTAATTGTTCGCATGTTTCACACCTCTTTTCTTGCACTTGGTTCGAATTATTAAACAAACTGGTCAGGATAGTTTATCCCTTGTTTTATCAATTTGAACGTAAGTTAAAGGTTTTTTTAGAGCTTGTCACTTAATCACAAGGTCCTTGGCAACATTATCCGCATGTGTACAACCGTCCACATCAATTGGTATCAGAGCTAAGGAGTGGTTTCGTGGCTGGAGGAGGTCGAAGACCAAATCCTTTATCAGGTGTTTTCTTTCCTTGCTAGTCTTGTTCATCTTGAAATTCTTGGATTAGAACTCATCTTCTTGGGGAAAATTATTTTCTTTCAAGTTTTAAATTTTCGATTTTGGTGCTGTTTCCCTATCTTTAAAAATCAAAAATTTCTTAGAAGAATTGAACCAAATTTTAAAGCACTGAAAAACGCAACTTAGGGTTTTTAAAACCACCTTCTTTTTGCGAAAGGCTAGTGCTGTTTTGGGACTGTTTTTCTATTAGCAAAATCGTTTACCCTTGCTGCAAATTCAGAATTTAAATTCGGGCCTTAAATTTCAAACTAGTACTCGGATTTTTGGCTAGGGTTTCGGTTTTTCAGTTGTAATTGCTGGGCTTTTGCGATTTATTCCACCTCTTTTGGTGCTGATTTTGTTGAAAATTGTGAGTTTTTGCGGTTGATGTTAAGCAGCTCACATTATTTGTGCATTGAAAATTGCATGCGCTAGTTGGGATACCTTGTTTTGAATTCTTGAAAATAAGTGAATTCTTGATTTTGTATCCTTGTGCTGCTGAGATTATCCCTGGGAATAGGTTAGTGAGTCAAAAATTGAACTTTGCTAGCCCTAGGGTTTTCATTTCATTAAAATCGCATGTGCTGAAATTTGGTACTGTTTTCGGACAATTAAGGGGTTTAAAATTCGCAATTTGGTACTGTTTTGCATATTGAAAGAATTAAGAATTTGTGGGGATTGGTTTCTTGATTACCTATTGGGTGGGTGATCGCTTCTTTGGGTAGTTTTAGGACTTTCCTGAAGTCGTTTCAACTCTGCTTATTTTCTTTGATTCTATTCAATTTTGAATTGCCCTGCTTCAACTGCTAGTTTATCTTTTCGTGCGACCTGAACATTTACTCTTATATTATAGTTTGGATTTTGTCATCGTGCACACTCATCTTTTCTGAAATTTGAGGGCTTAACCCCGAAATTTCCTGTTGTGTACTTCATATCTGAGCTATATTACAAAATTTCGTTTGCGAAAAGATTTTTCAAAATAGAACCAAGTGTCTATTTTTGCGAAAATTTGCTTCTTTCTTAAGTGTCATTGCTTTTGTGTGAATTGCTGCTTGCCTAATACATTTATCAATACCAGGAGGTAGAGGGGTAAAAGGCTTGAGTGTTCATATTATACAGGGCGCCACCCTAGAGTGAAACACAGGGTTGTGTGTAGCTGTTAGGTGGGAAACACTTGGGGGAACAAGGGAGTAAGGTTATTTCTCACTTTTCTTGTTCTTAGCAGACAGGTTTTCGCTTCTTGTTACCGATGTCAGGTGGAGGTGCTCCTATCCCTTCGGGGAGCGAGCAAATACTGGCTGCGATAGCGCAACTCTCAGCGCAATTCGCTTAGGGTTTCGTACTCCGAGCCCTTCAACGGCGGTGTAAGCCTATAACATTGTGCAAATTGACCCCTTTTGGGAGACGTGGTGCCATTGTTGTTCTTCTTACTTTGCCTCGGAAATCCCAATGGAGATTTTCGCTCAACTACAGGTTCCAACGCAAGTTCCGAAGCAAGTTCTTTGCTTATTCAGGGGCTGTGAATGGAGGTTTGATATTCGTGTGAAGTTTACTCTTATACTTCATACAACTTGCTGAAATTTGGTTACAAATTTCTGCTCACTAATCCGTCGGCCGGAATGCCTCCGAGCAATACTATTCTGTTTGTTTTGTAGGGATTCCACATTATTGGATTGGTGCTTCACAACGACGCATGGCAATTTTGATTGCAGTTCCACATTACAATCATGGGACTTATGCGCCTGGGAATCGATTTCAACATCATGTTATCATTGATTCTCTTTATATTGGTTATCTTCATGTTAAGGATTTTTTACAGCATTTCGCATCTTGTGAATCTTAAACATGTGCATAACTTCTTGGGATTCATCTTTTGGTTTCATGACTGCATGATTTTGCTTCAACTGTTCCTTAAGATGTCTTTCTCAGAAATTGCCTCTGTACGCACTAATTGGTTTTTACATGCGATTTCTGCTTGTTACATTAAAATTATGCAATTGTGAAAAAAGATCTATATATCACATGCATAATTCTTTTGTACTGTGTGTTAAGTATGTAGTTATGTTGTTCTAACTATATCTGCCTGTGACTAAAGTTTGAGATTTCTTGTTCAAATATGTAATCCTTCTTAAGGAGTAGGGATAAGTTCCTGAGGTTTTAGATGCTTCCTGATAGTTTCTTGCAAGCGTCTAGAAGGTTCTGGAGAGGTTCTTGAAGAATTAAGGATGATTATCATTGTTCTTGGAATTATCTTTCAACGCGCAGGGAGATGAGAACTTCCTACATTCACCGTGGTTGTGCAATTAAGGGGCATAGCATACCAACTTCATTGCCGGGTAAGTATGATCTATGTTTTGTGTTAATATTACTGACTTGTTTATGTTTGTTTTCAGCACCTCGGATTCGAGGACGAATCCTTTTCAACCGGGTGGGAATGATGAGGATATCCAGGGCTAAAACAACACACATTATGAATCAGAATCTACGAAGCCAACCTGAAGGCAAAACGCCTTGGAGCAAAAAGAAGGAAAGGGTCAACTTGCAACTCTTCTAACCATCTTTAAGAAGAGGCGCAAATCACCAAGTCCTAATGAAGAAGAAGGCTGTTTCTTGAAGTTCTTGAAGACACTGGAAGGTTCTTGGACGTGAAAGAGACATTTCTTGAAGTTCTTGATTTTCTTGAAAATCTTGAATTTCATATTTTGCAGAATCTTGAAGAATCTTGAAAATCTTGAAAAATCTTGATTCCGAAATGATTCCGGGAGGTTCCAGAAGATTCCGGAAGCTCCCTACACCATTCCATAATGCAACGCCAACATTGGGCCGACCCAAATTCATGGAGTCCATTCCACACCAATTCAGATCGGCCAAGCCCAAGGAAAAGCCCACACGGCCAGCTCAATTAATTAGGGTTACAACTTAATTAATTAGGGTTGAAAGTTAAAGGTTAAGGGTTTTGGAAAAATAAGGATTTGTGCATGTTTCCTTATTTTGCCCTTAGTTTAATTAGTTTCCAAAAAGGGTTCCTTCTTGATCTCCTTTTTGGAGTAGGATTTTTATTCTTTCCTTATTGTTTTTTAGTGTAAAATTCGGCTGCCTCTTAACAAAAAGGGGGTGAACGAAATTTACTTACCTTTTCTACCATTACCCACTTCTTTCCGGGTTTGGTATTGTAAAAGAAATTAACCTCTTGGTTAATTTCCAATTCTAATTCTTTTCCTTATTATTTTCTTTCTTATTTTCGGCCATCCCTACCTCTATAAATAGGGCAGCCATGCATAATAATAAACAGAGTATTTCAGATCATAAACTTAGTGTTTGAGATACCTCCTTTTATTGCTTTATGTATTTGCATGTTGTAGTTTACATAATTGCATGAAACTTAGCCTTTTAGGTTCTTGCTCAACCTAATTGTTCGCATGTTTCACACCTCTTTTCTTGCACTTGGTTCGAATTATTAAACAAACTGGTCAGGATAGTTTATCCCTTGTTTTATCAATTTGAACGTAAGTTAAAGGTTTTTTAGAGCTTGTCACTTAATCACAAGGTCCTTGGCAACATTATCCGCATGTGTACAACCGTCCACATCACTTTTCCTTCCTTGCTTCCTCTGCCATGGATACCCGTGGCCGTACCAATGCAAAATTCAAGACGAGGTCGGTGAGATTTTGGCTCGTCATGAGTCTAATTTTGACCAACTGAATTCCAGCATGCAAGGCGTACTTACTCAGCTGCAAAACCTCACCACTCGGATCAATGGCTTGCAGCCACGACCCCACCGCCCAAAAATGCGACCAAATCCCTCGGCACTATGCTGAACCCAACTCCACGCCAAACTCCAGTTTCCTCAATTTTTCGGAGAAGACCCGAATGGATGTATTTATAAAGCAGAACAATACTTTGTTTTTTCCTCAATCTCCACCGAACAGCAAATCCCGCTAGCCTCTTTCCACCTTGATGGAGAAGGCCTACAGTGGCTCCACTGGATCAACAAGAGGAGAGACCCATCACCACCAACCAATTGGGCTGCAGCTGCTCTGTTTCGGCCCAATAGAGTTTGAAAACCCTCGGAAGCCCTAACAAGGCTCCGACAAACATCCACGGTCACGGTATATCAAAGCTCATTCGAACGACTTTCAAATCTAATCGACGACGTCCCGGAAGCATTCCTCATCGGAAGCTTTCTCACCGGACTCAAGGACGATTTTCAGTTTGACGTAAAAGCCAAGCAGCCAAAGTCCTTGTCAAAAACAATTGGCGTTGCGCGACTATTTGAGGAACGTCTCCATTCAAACCCAGCTGTCCAAATACCCGGACTGTTAGGGGCACCTCCAACGACCAAACCTACACTGGAACAACCGTCCAACACAGCCTACCGTCGGTTATCTCCCCAGGACACCCAAGAACAACGGGACAAGAACCTCTGTTACTACTGCGGCGAGAAGTACACTCGTGGGCATCGTTGCAGCCGACCCCAGCTGTTCATGATGACAGCCACCGAGGAACAACTGGACATGGATCTCGAGTCTCCCGACGACAGATCCCGGAGATTCCCTTTCATCCTTGAGGACAAGGATGCTGCCAGCATGGGGGGGGGGGGGGGTGTGGAGTTGCTGCCTTGCTGCAAAAGTACTGCATGCAGTAACTTCCATGTTCCCTCCTTTGACTAAGTCGTCTCTCTGTTAGCCGCTTAAAGTTGTTACTAGGATTTACTGGTCCATTAGTTAGAATTTGTGTTAGTGCCGTTGCTATTTCCATGCATTGGGTGATGTAGAACCAAGTATAAATAAAGACTTGGCTGAATACTTATGGGAATCGAATAAATAAAACAATATTACTTCTTTGATCATTGATCGTATCACAATTCGTTCTATCTCACTATAATCAAAACCATGTTCGTCAATTTGAATATATATATAGAAGAGTATGTATATAAGTTTTTGAATTATATATATATATAAGTCCTTGAATTATTGCATGAGGTAGCTAAGCAATGATCTCATTTGGCATGCATACTCGTAATGTGACATTAATAACATTCTCTGTTTCTCCTCCGTAAGCGATATCACAGCATTCACTTCGATCAATCTGACTCAGCAACAAACAGATTAATTATAGCATTAGTTCAAGAACAGAGAGAAATAGAAGAAAACAACGATTAGGTTCTATGGAAAGCGTTGCACCTGAAGTTAGTTCAGTAAATTCGCTACACCAACTTATATAAATGGTGGAAAGAGTATGAATTAATTAATAATAGTGTTTTTTAATTATTTAAATGGTGGAAAATAATGGAGGATTTCAAATTTACTCATACGATAATCCCATAAATGCATGGAACAGTTTCGTAATTTGAAAAGTTGGATCATGTATCGAAGATATATTGTACAAATTACCAAAATTACGGCGTTTCACTTCAAAATATTTAATGAAAATCATATAATTTCACCATAAAATAACTTGGTTTCACTAATTTTGAAAGATTTGAGCGTAATATTTTAAATAGGTTATCAACATTATGGTAATTTGCAAACTATCGTTACAAGACTGTTTCAATCAATCGGATAATCGGGCAATGTTTGATTGCTGTATAACATTTCCCGTGGTCTTTTTGTGGTAAATGCAGATCACGTTCTTTGAAACACAACACTAACAATAACAACTAACTCTTTGTCTCACTACGTGAGTCAGCTACATGGATCACATCTCGTCATCGTGTACGATTATATGACATCGATTCATTTATATTCATATATAACATGTCATAATTTAAAATTGTTTTCCAATTCTTTTTGGTCTTCTTCTACCTCTTATAATATTAATTACTTTTCTATTTTCTACCCGTCTTACTAAGGCATCTAGGGGTCTCCTGTGTACATGTGCAAACCATCTTAGACATGTTTCTCTTATTTTTTTCATCTATTGGGGCTACTCATACTTTATTTCTAATGCTTACATTACTTATATTATCCAACCTAGTATTCCTACACATCCACCTCAACATTCTCATTTTTGCTACCCTCATTTTTTGTTCATGTTCATGTTCATATTTAGTCGCCCAACACTACGAACCGTAAAGCATAACCAGTCTTATAGCCGTTCAATAAAATTTTCCGTTTAACTTTTGCGGTACTTTACCATCATAAAATATAGATGACGCACTTTTCCATTTAGTCCACCCTGCTTGAATCTTATGTGTTACATCTTTATCAATTGCTCCGTTTTCTTCTATATAGATCGTAAGTATTTAAACTTTTCAAATTCATTTAATTCATCTTCTCCAATTTTAACTTTTATACGATTGTTATCTACACGATTACTAAAGATAACAAAATTAATGTCATGGACTTGCACAATAGAGATTGTTAATCGAACTATGATTGACCCTTAGTTCATTAAAGTCATGGGTATTTAAGTAAGTTTCAGTTTCCATCTATTGAACAAAAATTACCACATATTCAAAGAACCTGGCTCAGTCAACCAATTTTATAAGAATACGAACTATGACTAAAGTGTAAATTACGTACGTGAACTAAAATTACAATTATGTTTCGAATGATCACGGTCAAATGATGAAAAGAGGAAACGGATCACCACTTCGAAGTAGTAATCCGTAAACAGAACAGTATAAAAGTAAAAATAAAATATTTTAAGTTTGACCCTTGTATCTTACTTTGTTTATTTAACTTGAAAATTTTTCATGTTCGTTCCTCAACTTAAAATATAATTCATAAGTTTTTCAAACTAATTCGGGCAACAATTGAACTATTTTTATCCGGCATGATGTGAGATTCACAAACTGTAGTATGGTTAAAAAATAGTCAAATTAAAATTGAAACATCTCATGCGCTATTTGGATACAACTCAGATAGGATGTGAATTTGAATTTCAGACCATTTAAAAATTATACTTAATGGACGAAAGTTAATTTGTTTTCAAATTCAAAGACCAGCGAGAAAGAAAAAATCCAAGTTATGAAACCAATGGAAGAGTTAGCCTACAAAATAGTTCCAATTCTAGATATTTTCTTGTTTTAAAAGAAAATATTTTGTTTTTGTTTTTGTTTTAATAGACTCTTAAATACTCAGATTGTGTAGTTTAAACTAACAATTTAAGCGTATTTATAACAACTAATAGTTATTGGATATACTATGTCTACATTTTAAAAAGGGTGAATTACATTTATCTTTATCCCCCTAAACTTTAGGTATAAGTACAAAATCAACCGTGTGATTTTTAAAAATACAAAATACACTCTCTTCTTACTTGTTCACATACAAAACAAAACACGTTAAGCACAAAATTACTTAACAAATCATACGTGTTGTAAAAACTACAAAACAAACTATGGGCCTATTCTTTAAGTTTTGATGTTGGTTTCAGTTTTGGTTTCAACAGTAAATTTAATATATTATAATCAATTTTTATCATTTTCAATATAACTTTTTACTATTCAGCTATACTTTTTTACATTTTCAATACACTTTTTACATTATAAAACTATTTTTTCAAAACCAAAACTCAAACCTTCCTAAAAGAACACGTTCTATATAAACAGATAAACTACAGTTTGATTTTATTCAAAAGAAATAGATTTGATCGAACTCAATAAGTATTGAGTTGACCCGCAGCTAAACTTAGGTTAACCCATGGTTGAACAACAAATCAAAATCAAACTCTTAATTATAGAATTTTGAATGTAACATTTTCATATATTATTATACATTGTTGGGAAATTAAACTAAGTTTCGTAATTATTTGTTTCTTATTTAGTTTTTGTATTTGTTTTGGGTAATGGAGTAGTATTTGGTAATAAAGGGAATTGGAAACATATTCGGATATGGGGTGGTTTTGTATCTATAAATATAGGCATTGGGTATGATTTGTAAGGTGTGCGAGAGTGGAAAATTGGCTCCCGGCTAAGAGAGGGTGATGTGAAGAGGATTTCGAGTTTATTTTGGTGAGGGAAAATTCGTTTCTTTGTTTCTTAATTTCGGTTCATTAATATAAAATTGTTAAGAGTTTGGTTTGCAATTTTCCATCTGGTTTCATCCCTTATTGAGCTTTCATAATTTGCATGTTTTGTGAATTGCCATAAGTTTAGAAACTATAAGCTATTAGGTAATTGTTCTGCCTAATTGCATGCTTTGTTTCGACTCTTTTGTTCTTAAACTTGGTTCAATTTGCATGTTTAAAATTAGCTTAGGTTAATTTTAGTAGACTGTCGAATCCGAGGTAGGGATTCTAGAGGTTAAGAGCTGCGTCTCGCAATTTTCAGACTTTCCTTGGCAAGTATTCTGCATCGTGAACTCCGGTCCACATCAATTGGTATCAGAGCCAAGGCTGGTTGCGTGACAAGAGGCGGCTGAAGTAACTCGGCCAAATCATCGTTTCTTTGTTTCTTAAATTTCAGTTCATTAATATAAATTTGTGAAGAGTTTGGTTTGGAATTTTCCATCGGTTTCGTCCATTTGTTTGTTTCTTAGTCTGCAATTTGAGTTTGATATGCTATTTGTTGCTTGTTGGTATTCAGATATTATTTAGAGTTAATTTGTTGTGTTTTGCGGGTTAATTTTTGGGTCCTACATATATTTATAGTTAAAATTATTATGACATCATCTTGTGTTTTTTCATTTGGTCCTACTAAATTAATTTTTGACCATATTTCTCTCTTCAAATTCGTTATTCGTTCCTATTCTCTAAACACTAAGAAATTAATTGTACTATATTTTACTCTCTTTTTTCTATTTCTACGATTTTTAGGGTTAAAGGAATATTTATAATTTTTGAAAGAACAAAGTCAATTTCGTAATTATACCCGAAGCACATTGGATTAATGTAATTTTTGAAAAAACATGATTGATTTTGTTATTGACCCAAGTTTAGAGAGATAAATGTAACTCACTCTTTAAACAATTGAACGTAGTGAATCTACAAGTTTAACCATATAGTTCTTCAAAATATTAATGCTAGCAAAGATTGAAGAAAATACTAGGGTTCGGCTGGGTCCCAATATCTAGATCAAACAACATATATAGGAGGCTACGAGATTTATGAATATGAATCATATGATGATGCAAAGAACAAGTTTACAGTGTGAACATACCTCAGCGCGCTTAGTTGATGGTGAGTAGACATGTATACGGGATATAACATCAGCAGAGTTGTTCACATCTCCATTCACCAAACATGGTGGCATCTCTCTTGGGGCAAATCGACCATACCTCGTCACGATCGGCTTCTCGGCCGACTCGTTTCCTTCCGCCGACTCAAAGTAAAAGACATGAGGAGCAACACATGGGTTATTTCCGGGCAACGGCCGCGTATTCATCCTTAATTGCGGTGGATTTGGATTCGAAGGTGCCCGCGCCTCAAAGGTTTGAACCGGGAGCACCAGCCAAGTTCTAGGCAATATTTTCTCGTAGAGATGTGCGGAATACCCCCACGAAATGGAAACCGACCAGTTATGTTGCCTGTCGTGGCAAATAGTTTGCTGCACCAAACGCGACTGGTCGATCTTTGCGGCTTTCATCAAATGTCGAGAGGAATCAAAGCGGTCCATTGTTGGAAAAATTGGCTCTACCATGTCGAAGTTGTGAAGGGACATCAAGGGATCTTTTGTATGAGATGATAGGAAGCCAGTCAGATTACCTCCGAAATCAATCTGCAATGATGATATCATAATATGAAATCGAGAGACAATTAAACTTGTAATATGTATAATTTGGACGCCTTCTCACTTTGTAAACGTGTTTCTACATTTTCCATACACTTCCTTCAATTTTCAGTGCATAGTTTTCATAATTCTAATATGTTGTTAGAGTTATAATGAAAGGGGAAAAAAAAACCTCTAATGTTAATGTATAAGTTTAATTGATAAAAATATAACCGTCAAACTGCTACACACATAAGAGACTCCCTCTTTATGTGTGTGTACCTTTTCCCCAGTTTCTCTTATAACAATAATAATAATAATAAGTGAAGATGCTCCAATCCCAATTTATCCAAGATGTGCATCATCACAATCCCACGAACAAAATTCATAAACTAATTACTGGAACCCAATGAAATATTTTAATTTGGATCTTATATTCTAATAGTCAACTTTTGCGCACGCCAAAATTCTACACATAGGACTGGTGTAGCATTCACCGCATGGTGTTCCTCTTCCCATGACTTCTTTCAAAATAATTTTTTAATTTAATAACTGCATTAAAATTGTAAAAATATATACTTGACTAGTAAAAAATTTTATTAAAAATGATTAAAATGCTTTTTAACATCTAGAATTTACTAAAAGGATCCAGAAAAAACAAAATTACAACAAAACAATGAAAACGAACAATAACTTAATATTTATGGAACAAATTCAGAATCAGAACACACTTTTAGTTGTTTGTTGCATTAAAAACCTGTGTGAGCATGCAAAGAGCACGTACTCTCAATCTTATGACTATTTAAAAAGGGCAGATTTACCTGATGCATCCCCATCTGGGGCGAAAGGTTCACTCCGAAGTCAGCTATACATGCCATCAGAATTAGGTCTGAAACATTCAAGTGCGCATATCTTTTAACGCAGCGGTCCATATCTCTTGCCAAGGCCTTTGCAAGAGGGTAACTCAGGATACACCCTGCACCACCCGCTCCCATGTTGAAGGAATACAGATAACTGGACAAGACAGATTCAGTCAGGCCTCCCAAGTAGTAGTATTTTCTGTGGTCATACTTTGAAAGAACATCCACAATGTTTTCGACAAAAAATATGGTATCATCGTCCCCCATTACTAGCCATCTGAACCCTTCTTCAGGGTACTCTCTGATTATTTCGACGATTGCGTGTGCCAAACGAATCATGACCGGAGCCGGATTACTCTCGTTCTCAAACTGAGTTAAATTATTGTCGGAGATTCTGTACGGAGGAGAGGCTGGCGACCAGGGCAGAAGATCGCCCGTTGGAGCTTCATCGAGAAAAAGGTATCCTCGCATTTCATTTGGGCTCCACCATGACTCCATGTATGCCTTCCTATGATGGCTTTCTTTTTCAGACCCGAGTAGGCCAAACACAAGGTGGGATATCTCGGTCGGAAAACCGTGATCAGAATTTGGTTTTACCGCGTTTTCTTCTCTAATTGAAGAGGGGATGGTTAGGAAACTATAGTAACAGACTAGAGAGAACATCAGCAGCGATATCGCTGCTGATATGATTAGTGACATTGAGGAGAATTTTGAATATTTGATGGTAATCGATCAGCCTGTGCCGGAGTAAGGGAGCGGAGCTATCGAAGAAGTCAGAAGCAGCTTAATTTGTCCAAATTCTGTGTAAATGAGATATTATGTTTATTTCTGGAAAAAAAAATGTTAATGCCTAGAGATATTACGTTGTTGTTAGCCTAGCTAGAATATTAATTGCAGACCTAACGTACGTGTTAGACTTGCTTATAGAGTTGGCTGATTAATTAATATAAGGTGGAGCTATATCACTAGACAATAAGGTTGCAGACTTGCAGTACCATTTGTTAAAAGCCGCAGAATTAATTAGCTAGCATTCATTAATTAGTAACAGAAAATCTAAACCCCTTGCTACTTTTATTTTTTCAAAAACTTGCATTCGACGTGCTACTTACCGTGTGATTCAGTGTGTCTACACACAGTTTTTGAAAGCAATTATTATTATTATTATTTTTGAAAAAACACATTATAAGTTTTGTTTTAAAAGAAAGAAAATGTTGAGTTTAACCGTAAAAATTATATATGTGTTATAATGTGGTGAAATTAGCTACTAATGTATTGCTTGTTTCTTAAGATTAAAAAAAAGAAAAAGAAAAAAGCATTGTGTATAACTTCTAATATATTGTATATTGATTTTAAATGTAAATCTAGGGTCTACAAATTAAAAACTATCGATGATGAGGTTAGTAGTATATAATGCATATTTAAAAAGGTAGTGCTCTCAAATAATGAGTGTATATGTCTGAAAAGAAAAAGTAGTGAATAAATAAGTAACCCCTATAATATAAGATTTTAAAGGTAGAAGTATAGGAAAATACTAGGGTGAAGTCATTTAGAATTGACTTACCATTAAGTCATTGTTACCATGAGGTGCACAACACACAATTATTGCATTAAATACAGGTAACCTGCTATAGCAGGTTATAGCGATAGATAACAAGTTATTATTATTTTTTTTATATTTGGTAACAAGTATATATTTGTGCCTAAAAGAAATAATAAAGTATTTTAACATATAAAAGTTTATTAATTTTTACAACAAAATTTTAGATTATCAAAAGGTAAGTTATTATTTTTTAGTGAGTATAAGTGGGGAATTATTTATTTATTACAAATTCGTGCAATGAAATGTAATTTTACCCCAATTTTTTGCACAATGTGCCCAACAAAACTCTATTGTACCCATCGAACATATATGGAGGAACAAATTGATATTAGGAAATTAAATTATTTTGTAGATATACCAATCGAGTAATGCGTTTTTTTAATTTATCATATCTCGGTATTATAATTGTTCAAAAATAACCAAAAATATTTTAATTAATATGGGCACAGTACGCCATATAAAACCAGTGTAACCCAATTACTGAAAATAATGTCTTCCATTAAAAATAATTGTAGCCCGCCCAAAATCCTAATTTTCAAACATACATTTTTTAATAAAACCTCATATATTACGGTATAATTTACCATCTCCAGGGGTTAATTATTGCTCAAAATATATTTGGGACGTAAAAAATATTTTCTTATAATTATTTTGAGCATTGCATCATATATGAGATGCAATTGTACCATGCTATTGTGTATAATGTACCCATCAAACAACTATTGCAGCCCGCTTAAAATATAAATTGAAAATTTGATATTAGTAAACTAAAATATTGTGTACATTGCAGCCCGCCCAACTATAGACTACGGTTTAATTTAGCATACCCCGGGTTAATTATCGAGAGAAATATATTTGGGAGAGAAAAAAAATTTCTTTTACAATTATTTTGAGTATTGTACCCTATATGAAATGCAATTGTATCTTGCTTTTGTACATAATGTACTCCAACAAACAACTAATGTACCCCGCCCAATATATAAGGGGAAAAATTTATATTAGTAAATTAAAATATTTTGTATATACCGATTGAATATTGGGATGTTTAATTTATAACATCTCGGGTGTTATAATTGTACCCTAATGCTGAAGATAATGTTCCTCAATTAAAAACAATTATACGCCGCCCAAAATCCTAAAATTGAAAGTTACAATTTTCTATAGAATATCATATATTACAGTTAAATTTACCATCCCCTACTTAAGTATTGCTGAAATATATTTGGGACAGAGAACATATTTTTTTATCATTACTTTGAGCGGTGTACCATATATGAAATGCAATTGTATCCTGCTTTTGAGCATAATGTACCCCCAACAAACAACTGTTGTATCCGTCCAATATATAAGAAGAAAATTTTATATTAGTAAATTAAAATATTTTGTATATAGCGATTGAATATTGGGATGTTTAATTTATAACATCTCGGGTGTTATAATTGTTAGAAAAAAATAAAAAAATAAATATATGTTCTTTTAATTAATATGGGCACACTTTATAAAATTATTGTACCCAAATACTGAAAATGATGTGCCCCAATTAAAACTATTGTATCCCGCCCAAAATTCTTAGTTTCAAACTTAAAGTTTTCTATAGAACATCATATACTACGGTTTAATTTACCATCTTAGGTGGTTAATTATCGCCACATATATATATATATTATATTATGGCCCAAAAATTAATTTATGCAATTACTTTGGCCATTGTACCCTGTATGAAATGCAAACGTATGCCAATTTTTTGCATAAATGTGCCCAACAACACTCTATTGTACCCCGTCCAAAGAAATTTATATATATATATATATAATATATATATTGTGAAAATTTGATATTAGTGCATATACCGGTCGCATATTGGGATGTTTAATTTAGAACATCTCGGGTGTTATAATTATTTAAAAATAATTATAAAAATAAATAAATATATATTTTTAATTAATAAAGGCTGAGTACACCATATAAAATCATTGTACCACAATACTAACACTGATGTTCCCAACTTAAAAACTATTGTTCCCCACCTAAAATCCTTAGTTTTAAACTTACAATTTTCTACAGAAGTTCATATAGTAAAATTTATTTTACCATCCCTAGGGTGACTTATCAAGAGAAATATTTGGGAGAGAAAAATATTTTTTCACAATAACTTTGACCATTGTACCCTATATGAAATGCAAATGTACCCTGCTTTTGTACATAATGTACCCCAACAAATAACCACTGTACCCCGTCCCATAGATATAAGGAGAAATTGATATATGTAAATTAAAATATCGTGCATATACCGATTGAATATTGGATGGTTAATTTAGATCATCTAGGGTGTTATAATTGTTAGAAAATAATTAAGAAAATAAATAAATATATTGCATAAATAAAAATAAATAAAAACAACTTTAATACAATGCAATGACTTAAAGGTATTGTATAGATATGACTTTTTTTATTTATTATTTTTCATTTATATCTTTGTCATGGCTATAGCAATAGCTCAAATTAAGGATATTTGTACCAATACTGTAGCTTAAGTAATGATAATTAATACAAAAAATATTTTAGTTTTTAAGTTTTTATTTTTATTTTTGGCGTGTGATTTCACTTTCCAAATTAAATGAATATGAAGTAACCGGTTACCATTTAAAATATCAAGTAACCGATTACTAATTATTTTGGTTATTATTCCCTACATCTCTGACCCATTAAACCTTATTTGCACCTTATTCACTTTCAACCATTAATTATTAATCTAATAGTTCAGATTAAATCGACTTAATGGCAAGTCAATTTTAGTGACTTCACTCTAGCATTTCCCAGAAGTATATAATATCAAAAATAGTACTTATATCTATATAAAAATATATATTAATTTTAAGATATATATTAATTTTAAGGGTAGAAGTGGCCCGTACAAAAAAATAAATCCTGTATATAAATGCTGCACGGGAATAATTTAATGAATCGTAAATTAAGCACATAACATATATGGGACCAAAATTGTGATCTTCATTGGCTTATAGTCTTTTCATTCAAAAATGAAAGTTATATTTTAACAATTTCGGAAAAACAAATAAATAAATATGATTTTGAAATTTAATTTATGACAACTCGATATAGAAACAATTACTCCTTCCGTCTCACTCAAAGAGTCCACTTTCAAATAAAAATCTTGTCTCATTTAAAGAGTTCAATTTGAATTTATTTACATTACATACACTTACTAATATTACAATGTGTGGTTCACAATTAACCCTTACTTTTAAAGCAAGAATATAAGTGGAAAATATGGTGATAAATTACGTACCTTACAACCCATAATAAGTTGTATACACATTTCAAACTGGACTCTTTGAGTGGGACAGAGGGAGTATAATGTTACAGAGTTGAAACCATATCGTAAAAACTTGTACCTGATGTATCTAAAGGTTCAAAAGGGCGCCGCGAAGCAGGTTTAGCATCGGAAGCATCACGATTATGTTACAAGAACACACGCATCGAATTTAGCATATGATCGATATATCGCGTATTGAGTTTATCTTTTAGTATCGAATATAGCTATTGATTTACCACGATTATGAGAGTTTACCTTTTTAGTATCGCATATCACGTTTAACCGCCCTCTGTTGTATCATGCATGTTTATGATTTTAGATGCTGAAATATCGCGCAATAAGAACTGTAATAAGTTTAGCAGGCTCAAGCCTATGTTTGACTGTCAGCTATAGACGGCAGCTGGGCAGAAACTCCCTCAAACTATGCATTTAAGCGATCCATACAAATCTAAACACTACAATAAACAATCCCATTGCAACTGACACATATCTCTCATGCCAAAACATGATTCTGATCCATATAATATCCCATTAATACTGTTACATCACTGTTACATAGAGAATAAAATTTAGGCCTTTATAATACAAAGAAAATTTAGATAATAGAATTTTATTGTCCTAAGGATTCGTCCTTTAAACCTACACTAAATACTTCCTCCGTGACCTATTTTGAAAAATATTTTTTGTTTTAATAGAAGACGTCACTTTTAAATTTTTTACTTGACTTACCTTTACTAACATAATCATGTGTGATTCACAATTAGTCTATACTTAATTAGTAAAGATATAAATGGAATAAAGTGCTTCAAATTAGATACTTTACGTATTGTACTTTGACATTCATAATAAGTTATACATTGGTTAGGAATGTTCAACCTGGCCCGAGGGTCGGGTCAGGCTAGGTGGCCTGAACCAACTTGGACCCAAATTTCACTTTGGTCTGGGTCGGTTCGGGCCAAAATGAGTCAGCTTGGATCTTGGTCCGGGCAGGTCTGGGATCTCGGGCCCAGGTCGGCCCTAATTTACCCTCTTTTTTTTTTGTCTTTTTGCTGTTTTTGGTCTGTACCTTTCAGATTTTTTTTTCATTTCACTTGAATATTTTTTCAACCTAGATTGTCTTCAGGTGATAAAAAAAATTTAAATAATAATAATTTGAAATATGTTTGATTTGTAATTCAAAAATTATATTTTTACGTATTTTTTTAAAAAATTATTTTTTAAAAATATTTTGACTCTGTTTGGACAAGTATTTCAAAAACACTTTCATAAAAGTTTTTATTTTCAAAATAATCTAAAAGGTATTTTGACTAGTATCTCAAAAAGTTATATTTAATTTTTTAAAATAATGTATGTAATTATTTAAAATTTATATTTTAATAATATATGTAATAATTTGAAATTTATATTTTAATATATGTAAAATATAATGACAATTCAAAATTTCTTCTTAAATAATTAATTAAAACTATTTTAGTTTTAATTTTTAAAAGTAAAAAATTAAAATTTGGAGCTTGGAGGAATACGGGAGGGAAGGGGTTAGGAAATTTATTATATTTTTTGTTTTTGGAGGGGGTGGGGGGTTTGTGGGTGCTGGGGGAGAATCAGTAAGGGGGAGTGAGTGCTGGGGGGGGAGGGGGGGGGGGGGGGGGGCAGGCTGGGAGAGGAGTGTTATGGGGATGGTGAGTGATGAGGTGCGCTTTGGCTGGACGGTCGTCAAGGGCGGATGGTCAAAGCTCCCGATCACAATCCTGCCAAAAGAGAGATCCCGTTAAGTATTCCGGGGGTAGTTCCCCGAGATACACTCCGACGGTCAAGTTAGTGTACGGTAGAGAGAGAAGCTTAGAGTATAGAGAGAGAAAGAGTCCCTTTACCTATAGGGTATATGGGGTGTATTTATAGGTGTGAATGTCAAGGTGGTTGGTGTCACCTACCACTTTCCTGATGTCTAGGGGGCCCTCCTGGGGGACCCACCTGTAGGGTCGGGATCCCACGTGGGGCCCTTATTCACTATTAAGGCCCCCAGGTCGGGAGGTTGGAGAGTCTATGAGAGAAGCTTTCGGTCTGGATGGTAGATCGGTCTATTTGGATTCACTTGTGGTGGAAGGTCGCGGCTTCCAATGCAAAGGATCGTATAAGTGACTCCTTTTTTCTTATGGCAGAAGGTCAAGGCGTCCGCTGTAGGGGAGCGTAAAGTGACTCCTGTTTTGTTATGGCGGGAGGTCAAGACGTTTGCTGTAGAGGAGCGTAAAGTGACTCCTTTTTTTCTTACGGCGGACGGTTAGGGAGTCCGCTTGTAGAGGAACTCGAAGTGGCTCCTTTTTTCTTGTGGCGGACGGTCAAGGCATCCGCTGTAGAGGAGGTTGAAGTAACTCCTTTTGGCTTGTGGCGGACGGTCAAGGCATCCGCTTGTAGAGGAGGTCGAATTAACTCCTTTTTTCTTGTGGCGGACGGTCAAGGTGTCCGCTGTAGAGGAGGTTGAAGTAACTTATTTTTTCTTGTGGCGGACGGTCAAGGTGTCCACTGTAGAGGAGGTCGCAGTAGCTCCCTTTGGTGTAGGTGGGTCGTTGAGGTGGGACGGAGGTGAAAAAATGGGTTTGGAATCTTCTGGAATAGGTGACGACGTGTCCTAGTGTCAGGTTGAGTGTCAGAAACCGTTGTGACGGTTCATCTTCCGGAATTAGGGTTCGCTTCAGGTGGATGGGCCGACGGCTCGTTTTCCCAGGTAAAAGCCTATCAGTTCTCTATATAAGCTGATAGGGGATGAGGATGAGAACCTCATTTGTAATCTTTGCGTGAGTTTTCAGAGAGAGAAGGTCTGAGAAAAGGTGGAGTTTAGAGAGAGAAAAAGTGACGGAGGGTCCAGTGGGTAATTCGTAAGGGTTGCGACGGAGGTTTCGCTGCTTGATCATCGGTAGTTGTAGCGGACGTCACCAGAAGTAAGGCGGAAGGTATTCCTATTCTTCCTGCTCAATTTCGCAAGGTATGTTGTATTTGTATTCTCTTTGTTCATTGTTTTCTACTTCACTTTTCTTGCAGATTTAAATTTCGTTTGTAAATAGTTGTGCCGGATGGGCAAGGTTTTGGTGGAGGGTAAAAGTAGGCCTATGTCGGATTATAGGTCCGATTTTAGTGTAAATAAACTTCAGTTTCTCTGATCTAGGTTTAATTGGCCAGAGGGAATTAGGGAATATGACTTTAGGCTGCCGGACGGTGTTTATAATAATATTAAGAATCCGCCGGACGGCTATATAACTGTATTCGAGGGTTGGTTTAGAGTGGGACTGAGGTTGCCTTTGCATCCGTTTTTTGGGGATCTCTTAAAGTATTACAGCCTTAGCTTAACCCAGATATGTCCTAATTCTATCTATAAAATAGTGGGTTTTTTTATACAGGCTCATAGGTTAAAGTTTGAACCTACCATAGACATATTTAGGTATTTTTTTAACTTATCACCCGTGTGTGCTGCCAACCAAGATGGCTGGTTCTTGTCTCAAGATAGGCCCAAGCCAAGTCCCAAAATGGTCTTCGAGTTACCCAATAAGATTAGTGAGTGGCGTTATGGCTTTTTTTATATGTCCAAGAGGCATCTGCCTGAAGGTTGTGAAAATAACTGGCTTAGTACGAGTGACGGACTCTGGAAAGAAAAAACCGAGAAGCCAAAAACTATAGATAGGTCCGTTTTTAATAGTGTTTTGCCCAACGCTCTACCAAGTGACTACATAGCTGACGAGCGGATGTTGGTTGTTTGTGGGTTGAGTCAGGTGCTACCGAGGCCGGAAGTTCCGATCATGACAGACCGTGGGCAAGGTATCTTCGTTCTTTTTTTTTTTTTTTAAATACTAACCTGACTGGTGGATGGTTCAACTTTGAACTTCGATCGTTTCATAAAAAACATGGCGGATCGTACGTTGGAGGCAATTGACGGGGACAAGAGTTATGAAAAAGCGTACAAGGAGACGTACGAGCAGGGGTCGATTCGAGGTTTGAAGAAGACTGTACCCTTCGTCATCACGTTTGAGGAACCTGTGAAGGTTCGCGGCGCGGTTCTTGGCGCGACCTTGGTGGACTCGACTCTTCGTGATGAGTTGCCAGGCGAAGACATGGGGGTTACTGGTACTGCGCCAGCATCCGGCGAAGTGATTCCAACGGAAGGTGTGTCTTAGGTCCTTGTCTTTTTTTTTTTTTTTTTTTTAAACTAAGTTTCTCGTAGGTGTGGCGGAGGCGACAGCATCACAGCAAAAGACTAGTGACGTGAAGAAGAGGAAGAGGAAGAGGAAAAGTAAAGGCTCCGCCGGGGTTGCAGCGCCTGAAGGCGTTGTGCCGGAAAATCAGGCACAAGCTGAAGGCGGTTCCCGGAGGAGTACGGCGGACTGCGAGTGCTTTAGCCCCCCTCCGTCGGCGAGCGATTTGGTCTCTGATCCCGAACGCCTTCGCGGGTGGGTTAGGGACAGCATGCCTCCGTCTGAGGTTGAACGTTTGGCTTGGGCCAAGGAAGAGGACCTGCAGCAAAAGCTGGATTTGGCTGCTCTGGAAGCCCACGCTCATGCGGAACGATTTGCATTGTTTCGGAAGGATCAACGTGATTTCTGCCATCACCGTGACAGGCAGATGGGGGAATTTGAAAAGGAGATAGCGTAGCTGATGACCAAGCTGGACAGAGCGGAAGAGAGTTTGGCTATGGCATCTGATCGGGCCGCGGCGGTGGAGGGTGCGATGGCTAAAGCCGAACTTACAGCGGAGGCCTCTAGGCAAGGATTGGCCAAGGCAAAGGCTCAAGTTGCCAAGCTGAAGAAAGGAAAGAAGGTCTTGGAAAAAGACTTAACTACGACGAACGAAGCTCTAAAGCGGGCATTGCAGGAGAAGAAGGAAGCGGAGGGTTCTGAATCCCAGTTGTTGACGGAAGAGATCGAGTCATGTTGACCAAGTTCACCAGAGATTACAGGCAGCGATTCTTGTCGGAGGGCATACGAATCGGTGCTCAACAGATGAAACCGGACATTACACCGGAGGAGGTGGAAGCTCTTCGAGGTTTTGACAAAGAAGGAGTGGAGGCCTTCAACAACGCTTATGGGGCATTCCAACGGAAGCAATGGGAATGCCTTTAGGGGTTCAGAGATGGGTCTGTAAAGACCGTAGAGGATATGAGGGCCTTTTCTCCTGAGACGGATGGTCTCGAAGTGCCTTTAATGAATGCTGTTGTTGAGGGGCTCTAAGCTGTGCATGCAACCCCGAAACGGAAGGCAAGCGTGGAGCCTTCTTCAATGCCGCAACAGCATCCACCTCTAATGGAGGCCGGGGCCAGTCATAGTGGGGGAAGCTTCATCCAAGTCTCAGAAGTGTCTGCGGCTTGGGGATGTCGGGAAAGTTCAGGCGGCGGATTTCAGTTCGTCATCTTCTGACTCGTCCTCGTCTTCGTCCTCCACTTCTTCTGGTTCGGAAACCGCTGTGAAAGGGCCAATAGATGTTGTTCACTAGTTTTTTTTTTTTTTTTTTTTCAAGACTTTGCTTTTGACCCTATGTAATATATGAAGAGTTTGTTCATATTTTCCCGGGTTATGTTCATTTTGTTATGGATATTTGAATGTTACACCTGTTGGGTTGTCTATTACATTGTGTTTTGCCCTCCGCCGGAGGTCTTAGCCTTTGCTTCCCGCCGGAGGTCTTAGTCTTTGCCTCCCGCCGGAGGTCTTTGTTGTGCCTCCAGTCGGAGGTCTTTTTCGTGCCTTCCGGGGAAGGGCTTTGTCGTGCCTTCCGGAGAAGGGCTTTGTCGTGCCTTCCAGGAAAGGGCTTTTTCGTGCCTTTTGGGGAAGGGCTTTGTCGTGCTTTCCGGGGAAGGGCTTCACCGTGCTTTCCGAAGAAGGGCTTTGTTTAATTTTGTGGTCAGATTCATTTAAGAATCTAGTTGGTTCCACCTTCTCAATTAAGAAAAGAAACTTGGCACGGAGCCTTGAATTAAATAAGGGCGTAACTGCTGGAAGATTACATGGATGTGGAGCTCAAGGCACAAAATATGTGGGTGGTACCTCATACCTGAAGTGTCGTGTATAAGATCTAATAGAAAAACCTGTGGAGGTTCGAGATGTGCCAAGTCCGAGGGACGAGGTTGCCATCCAATGCTTGGAGCTTGTAACTACTGTTTCTGAGGTTGTCTGTGACTAAGTACGGGCCTTCCCAGTTGGCATCCAGCTTGCGGAGAGGTTCCTGCCTGCTTGCTTTGTTCTTCCTGAGGACGAAGTGTCCAGGTTGTAGCTTCGTAGGTTGGACCTTGGAGTCGTGGTATTGAGCCATGAGGGACTTGTACTTAGCAGAGTGGAGTGCCGCGATTTCCCTTTGTTCTTCTAGGAGATCGAGGTCTAGGCGAATTGAAGCATTGTTACCTTCTTCAAGAGGGTTCAGCAATCTTGGTGATGGGACACCGATCTCAGCCGGAATGACAGCCTCTGTTCCAAAGACCAAGCTGTATGGAATCTCTCCGGTGGGTGAGCGAATTGTGGTCCTGTAGCTCCATAGAACATTAGGAAGCTTCTCTACCCAGTTACCCTTGGCCCTTTCCAATTTTGTTTTCAACCCTTTGACCAAGGTCCTGTTCGTTACTTTCGTTTGGCCGTTTGCGGAAGGATGAGCTACGGACGTCTTGTTCTGCTGTATGTTCATGGATTTTAGCCAGGATTTGAAGGGATCCTGAGTAAGTTGAGTTCCATTATCACTAACCACGAATCCTGGGATACCAAATAGGCAGATTATCTTATCCCAAAAGAACTTGATTATGCTCTTGCCCGATATTGATGTTAGTGGCTCCGCCTCTACCCACTTGGTAAAGTAGTCAACTGCTACGACCAGGAACTTATACCGCCCAGTTGCTTCTGGGAATGGTCCGACCAGATTAATACCCCATTGCAGGAAGGGCCAGGAACATGACATGGGGACCATGTCATGTTGAGGAATTCTTCGGATGGAGGCATGTCGCTGGCATTTGTCACATTTCTGGATGAGAGCTTTCGCGTCGTGAGCAATTGTTGGCCAGAAGTAGCCCATATGGATTATCTTTCGGGTTAGGGACCTCGGGGCGGAGTGATTGCAGCAGGTGCCCTCATGCATTTCCTTCATAATGTGCTCAGAGTCTGCCTGTCCGACGCAACGAAGCAGGGGCATGGAGTCCGACTTTTTGTAGAGCAAGCCATTTTGGAGAGTGTAATTCGCTGCTCTGCGGCAGAGGGTATGCTCTGTTTCTCGTGTAGACGGAAGGGTGCCGTGCAGGAGAAATGATCTGATCGGGGTCATCCAGTCGGGTTCCGACTCGAAAATGTCACAGATAGTGGGGTGATGGATACTGGGGAGCTGGAGTGTTTCGACAAGGACTGTTTTCAAAAGTTGTGCATACTTTGATGATGCTAGCTTACTAAGGGCGTCCGCCTCTGTGTTTTGTGTTCTTGAGATTTTGGTGAGTGTAAAGCTAGCAAACGAGGAAGAGAGAGCTTTCACTTTGAGGAGGTACTGCTGAATGGTGGAGCCTTTTGCCACGTACTGGCCATTCATCTGGCTTACTACAAGGAGGGAGTCTCCGAAGGCTTTAAGATGGGATGCCCCCAGTCGCTGTGCGATTTCCATTCTGGCAATTAGGGCTTCGTACTCGGCCTTGTTGTTGGAGGCTGGGAACTTGAACTGTAGAGCATACGAGGTCTTAGTGCTATGAGGATCAATGATGCAGAGACCATGTCGTCGACGTATACCTCAATGTTCCCACCTGTTTGGTGTGCAAAAGCCCGGTCCATGAGGCGCTAGTACGTGGCGCCTGTATTTTTCAATCCGAAGGGTATTTTGGTGTAGCAGAATATGCCCTTCTCCGTGATGAATGCTGTTTTTTCAGCGTCCTCGTCCGCCATAAGGATTTGGTGATATCCTTTGTATGCATCGAGGAAGCACTTGATAGGGAAACTGATTAAGGCGTCGACTTTCATGTCAATTGGAGGTAAAGAGTGGCAATCTTGGTGGCAAGCTTTGTTCAGATCCGTGTAATCCACACACATCTGCCAACTACCGTCCGCTTTTCTGGCGAGGACCAGGTTAGATAGCCATGTGGGGTACATGACTTCCTTGAGAATTTTGGCTTCGACTAGGCTGGCAACCTTGGTATTGATGAATGCGTTTCTCTCCGGGACGAACGTTCGCTTCTGCTGGCGCACGGGGCGGATACGAGGGTCGAGGTGGAGGCTATGCACTATCAGTGTGGGGTCGACTCCTGTCATTTCAAAATGGGACCAAGCAAAAACATCAATGATCTCCAACAGTAAGGCAGTGAGGTTCTATTTTACCTCCGGGGGAAGTAATGTGCCAATGGAAAGAGTACTGTCTGGTCCGCCGTTTGGTATGGAGATGGGTTCTGGCTTCGCCGAGGTCCAGGGGAGTGGCGACGGAAGCCAGGAGTACTGGGAATTTTTGCTTGGAACTGGTTGGGCCACTCTCGGGGCTGTTGTCCCGGGATCGCTTCCGTAAGGCTATGCGGTGGCATTCTCTGGTGACTTGCTGGACTCCGTGGAGGGTTGCGATGCCTAAAGGGGTGGGGAACTTGATGAGCAACTGGAATGTGGATATGATGGCCTTCAGCTTTACCAGTGCCGGACGGCCGAGGATCGCATTATAGGGGGAGTGGGACTTGATGACGATGTCGAGGTAGACAGTCTTTGTCATAGGTTCGTGTCCCACGGTGACTGGAAGAGTAATGAGGCCCTCAGCATATAAGATACGGTCGCCGAAGTCTACCAAAGGGTTGTGGTAGGGACGGAGCTGAGAGCGAATGTCCATGTCCATATGTTTGAAGCATTTCCAGTATAAGATTTCTGCGGAGCTTCCTCCATCCTAGTAGACTCGGTGGACGAGGGAATTGGCGATAATGGCTCTGGTGAGGATAGCGTCCGCTCCTGTTGACCGGTCCGGGACAGGATCCACATGAGAGAACGTGATGGTTTCCTGGGAGTGTAGGTGACGAGAACTATCGTCATAATCCGGTGTGAGGCGGCAGTGGGCTTTGCGGGCTGATTCTGAGTCTGCTCCGGCCGGACCTCCGATGATAGCCAGTATTTCACCCATGGGGCGTTTACCGTCTCTGCGATTGTCATCCGGCTCTCGGGGTCGCTTATCATCCTTGTGGGGCCAGGTTAGTTATTGGCGATTGTTGTTCTTGTTTACGAGCGTCCGTCAGCCTCTCGTTGCTGGCCTGGCCTTTACTCCTATTACGGGGGTAATACTTTTTTGCTCCTTGGGCGAAATTGCTCAATTGGCCATTTTTGATCCCCTTCTCTATTTCTCTGCGGAGGCTTAAGCAATCGTCCGTGTCATGGCTATGGTCGTTATGGAACTTGCAGAAAAGGTCTTTGTTGCGAAGGAAGAGGGGGGGGGGGGTTTGAAGCTGCGGGGGTTGTTTGAGGATGCCCTTGTTGGCGATCATGGTATATATTTCTTTCGGTGTCCGTTGAGGGGAGTAAAGTAGGAGGGTTGATCTCTTGGCCTGCTATCCTATACGCGATGGCCAATTCTGTCATGGACATTCTTCTTGCCCCGGAAGTTGGATTGTTCGCGCTCTTTATAGCGTCCTGTGAGAGCTGCCATATTCCTGGATTTTTCTAGCACCGCATTCTCAATGGTGGCCTGTTTGTCCGCCTTTCGCAGCAACTCTCCAATTGTCTGTGGAGGGTCAGAAATGAGGGCCTTGAAAGCGTCTCCATTGTTAAGACCACTGATAAATGCGGCGATCGCCGTTTGATCCTGCAAGCCTGACACTTCAAGGCATTCATCATTGAACCTGTCGATGTACTTCTGCAACGACTCTCCCGGGGCCTGGCATAGGGAAGCAAACTGGGCTTCGTTCTTGCCGAACTTTCTGCGCTGGAGGAACTTGTTGTCGAACTGAGTAGCAAAGTTGCCCCATGATTTGATGTTTACCGGTTTTAGGCTGTCGAACCACAGTCTAGCCTTGCCGGTGAGGGTAGTTACGAAATGCAAGCACCACATGGCCTGCGGTGGGCTGTGGATCTCCATTACCGCGGTGAAATGGCTAATAGGGGTGTTCACAAAAATCGCCGAACTGGTAACCGGACCGAAAACCGAACCGCTAAACTGGTTATTATCAGTTAACTGGTTAATTGGTTTTAATCGGTTTCGGTTAACCAGTTTTAATCGGTTAACTGGTTTGGTTTCGATTTTGAATTTTTTCTTATCGGTTAACCGGTATATATATACTATTATCTTTTTTATTTTTTTTTTTATACTTTTATGTGAGAGTTTATTTACTTATGAATTATAATTAACATGTCTAATAAACTTATGATTCTCCAAATTTATTTCATTCTTTTGTATTATGATACGTAATTTTTTTCATAGGCATAAAAGTGTTAAAAAGAAATACATGAATAAATTTGAGTTAGAGATTTTTGTAAAAATTAAAATACTATAGCTATCTTAAAGATATAATAATATTTTAATTCATTATTTTTTATTATTTCACATTCATTTATATTTTCTAATGCACTTGTGATAATTATGTAAAAAAAAATAATATTTGTTCGAAAATAAAAAGAAAGTAAAAAATAAAGAAATTTTTTTATCGGTTATACCGGTAGACCGGCCGCTATCCCGGTTAACCGAAACCTGTCAACCGGTAATTTTATCGGTCGGTTAACCGGTTTTGATTAAAAGTATCAAAACCGGTACTAACCTGAACTGATTAACCGCTTAACCGGCTAACCAACCGGTTGAACACCCCTAATGGCTAAGGTGATCAGCCGGGTCTTTCGTCCCATCGTACTCCTTCAGTCTCTCTTTGAACTTGTAACCTTTCTCCAAGACGAACGTTGCAATCTCAGGGATGAAAGGTGAGGGTCGGACGGCTCCTTGGTAAGCAGTCAGTACCGGGACGTGTGCGCTGGAGGAGAACGGCTGATTTGCAGCTTGTTGCTGGAGGTATTGGGTATGATTGTACGATTGGTGGAGGAAGCTGTTTGGGGCGGAGGGAATGGCGTTTTGGCCCGAGGTTGCTTGCTGTGGTTCGGCGGAAGAGCGGTGGCGAACTTCGGTTATGAAAGGGTTGATGGTTTCATTCTGTAATGGGATGTTGTGAGTTATGTTTACCGTTACTTGCGGGTCAGCGGCGGAGGGTGGCTGCTGCATTTGCTGAACTACCATTGCTCCATGATGGGCTGGGGTGATGGGGCGGATGGGTTCCACTGGGGTGGAGGGTTGGGTGGCCATTGAGGGAGTGGGGGAATGGGAGGTCGTGAGGGTCCGGCAATGGGCCTTGGGCCGGACACTGTGGCTGGGTCGATTGTTCCGAAGTTCAGGGTCCTTGGGTTGGCCGCCCGAGGGGACGGCGAATCATCGTCACTTTCAACTGTGACGTCCGGTTCAGTCGAAGGGTGGCGTGGTCCAATTTCTTCTGACATGATTTTTTAGAGTTCGAGGGGTTTCTTCTACGTCAAAGCGGTGTTGTGTTCGAAGAATCAATCAAGGTTATGATGATTCCCCACAGGCGGTGCCAATGATGACGTGCGCTTTGGCCGGACGGTCGTCAAGGGCGGATGGTCAAAGCTCCCGATCACAATCCTGTCAAAAGAGAGAACCCGTTAAGTATTCCGGGGGTAGTTCCCCGGGATACACTCCGACGGTCAAGTTAGTGTACGGTAGAGAGAGAAGCTTAGAGTATAGAGAGAGAAAGAGTCCCTTTACCTGTAGGGTATATGTGTGTATTTATAGGTGTGAATGTCAAGGTGGTTGGTATCACCTACCACCTTCCTGATGTCTAGGGGGCCCTCGTGGGGGACCCACCTGTAGGGTCGGGATCCCACGTGGGGCCCTTATTCACTATTAGTGAGGGAGGGGCTTCAATAATTTTTGTTGTTGTAGTTTAGATATGGGTTTAAAAATTTTGTGCAGTTTTTATTTTATTTTTTTTAAAATATTGAAACAGGTCAATTAAGGTCGCAACCCAAACAGACGCTAAGTAGACCCGGACCAAACCAGCCCAAACCATTTCTCTAGGGACATGGCCCCAATCTGACTTGAACCTCAAGATTCGGGTCAGTTTAGGGCCGAGTAAATCCGGGTAATCAAATTTGATCGAACAGGCGTATTATTGATCAAAGTGGATCCTTCTAATATAACGGAGGAACTAACAAAATATACATTATCATTTGGCTGATTATGATGATCCTTCTAACTTATTGAGTTTTTAATAGTTAATACAAATAAAATTTAGAATATAAAATTTTGTTATTAGAGGGATAGCAAGTACTGGAAACTTAGTGCAAGAAAATAAAATACATTCCCACTAGACTAAGTATAATTATCACATAATTTGTTGACTGTTTAGTAGTTAATCCAAAAAAAATTAGAAAATAAAATTTTGTTGACCGAAAATTCGAATTTGATACCCATTTCAAAATAATTAGTAAGAATCACTATTACTGGCCAGTACTATATGATGATCTTTCAATTTGTTTACCTTTTAATAGTTAATACGAATAAAATTTAGAGAATAAAATCCTGTTACATGCTAAAGAGATTCGAACTGGAGAGTTATTGCAAAACAAATAGATACATTAATACCACTAGGACAACTATGTGACATTCTCCTTTATTGACTTTTTAATATCAAATAGAAATAAAGTCTAGAGAATAAAATTTCGTTTTCGGGAGATTCGAACATAAAAAGTATTTCAATAGAACAAACTATATTATCACTAGTCTAAATGTAAGTCCATTTGATATTATGAATTTTTAACGTTAAATACAATAAATAAATTGCTATTCCGGTCACCAGATTTTCACAAAAAGGCGACCATGATCATTCTTCCTCCCCGGTTTTAGCATAATCGGTGAAGATAATCACAGTCATCGGTTTTTCTTTTACCAGCTGCGACCATGATGGATTATTGTTCGTCGATTTTAATAAAATCAGTGGCAATGATCTGTATTTTTTTATTTTTGCATCATCTTTTCTTCAAACGGTAATAATGCCGTGAATCCTTTTGTCTGTAGTAGTGACGATACATCAAAAGTTTTCTAGCTAGGCGATGATCTCATCCGGCAAGCATTCTCTAAATTTTACAACTGCTTTTTTCATTCCCTTGGAGTCGTCTATGTCACAGCACTCACATCTGCTCTTCTGAAAATACCAGGAAAGAACATAGAACTTTGATCAGAATTAATGTTAGTTTGAAATAAAAGGTTAGGCACAATGCGTTAAGAAATACACCTAGAACTTGCAGGGATTGGTTAATATATAAAATGATGCGGTCTAACATTCAATCAAAGGTATATGTACTCGAGGCTTATCCAAATTATTAGCTAA
Source organism: Leptodermis oblonga (assembly GCA_016801395.1). Lineage (NCBI taxonomy): Eukaryota > Viridiplantae > Streptophyta > Magnoliopsida > Gentianales > Rubiaceae > Leptodermis > Leptodermis oblonga. The sequence continues at coordinate 16,593,569 of CM028760.1, read as the reverse complement.
ACTCGTTGATTTATAAAACTATGAAATTATTATTAACAAGAGAGAGATTCATGTATATGATCAAATCAAGAACGTGAAATGCCAAGATATATTTTTTGCAAACTCAGTTTTAGCGTATTATTAGTAGGAGGAAAGTTTAGTTGTTGATGTAGTAGTAGTATTTGTAATCGTATAATATAGAGTGTATATATATTTTTTTTTTTTTTTAAGATAAAAACTAAAGAACCCCAAATTTTCTTTTAAAAGGTATAATGGTTAATTTCATATAGCTATATCATCTTTAAAGCTAATTATTTAGCTAAGTTTAGTTATAATAAATTATTGTGTTTGAATGTTACACTTTTGTAAGAATAAAAAATCTGCCTTTGTTATAAGTTTAAGAAAAGTTACACATTCTTTATTGATTGGGTTAGTTACGCAAAACCCCCATGTGATTTGCAAAAGTACAGGATGACCCCCTATGCTTTAAAAAGCTACGCAAAACTTCCATGTGGTTTCAAAATCCTGTAAAGTAGATAAAATTCTTACTTTGTGACTAAATTGCAATTATTCAGTCAAAGAGTCATCAACTCCATATAAAAGTTTTAAAAAATCTCACAAAAAATATAGTTATCGGTAGCAACAGTGGAAATAATGTGTTTTATACTTTTGGGAAATTTTTTGAGATTTTTTATACTTTTGGAAAATTTTGTGAGATTTTTTTATACTTTTATATGGAGTTGATGACCTTTTGACTAAATAAGGGCAATTTGGTCACAAATTAAGAATTACAGGGGTTTTGAAACCACAAGGGGGTTTTGCGTAGCTTTTTAAAGCGTAGGAGAGTCATCCTATACTTTCGCAAACCACATGAGGGTTTTGTGTAATTAACCCTTATTAATTTCATAACCATTATCACCTTTTATAAAGACTTCTTCAAACCAAAAAAAATGTTTTAATAAGTGATGACCTATGATATTTATTTTTTAGCATATTAACTAAATATATTAATAAAGTTATAATGCTACTTTTAAATATTATAAAATAAAATTTTCTTGTAATGACTCGTGAAGAAAGAAGAAAATATTAATGTGATAGATAAGAAAATTTTTAAAAAGGAAAAAAATTGGTTAAGAATCACACTTTTAATCCCTTTATTTAGACATTTTACACTTTGGTTGTTTATGGTTTAACATTTACGCTTTTGGTGACAAAAAAACACTGGACATTAAGTTGACCGATATAAAAAACTGTTTTAGCATGGAACCAAAAGTGTAACAAAGTGAGAATGTAAGTGTTATTTTTGCAGCAGATAAAAACAAAAAACAAAAAATAAAAATTGAAAGTGAAAAAAATCAAGAAATAAGGGACCAAAAGTGAGAATTTTCAGAAAAAGTTTCATATGAAATAATTTCATAAACTTGTAAATTCGCAAAGGACAAACCAATTGTTAAATTGGTCAAAAATTCAAGATGAATTAAAAATACAACTATTGACAACTGAAAAGCAGCAAACTTTCTTATCTATATATACTAAAGTCTCAAGTTTCAATAATAATAAAGAAAAAGTCTCAAGTGTTTTGAGGAAAAATATCACATAAATCATTCGTTCAACATTTCTGAAGATTTTACTGGCTGATTGACATTTATCGGTTTTCTTCCTTGGGGGTATTAATATGCTTAACAAATTACATTTTTTGTTCCTATTGGTAAAACAAGAATGACAGTATGAAGACATGAGATAGTATATGTCTTTTAACATTTTCTGGTGTCGATTTTATAAATTCAGAAGCTAATATGTATTTTTACAAAATTCAGTGGACAAATTGGTCTCCTCCGTAAATTCTGGTGGTAAAGTAAGAAATGGCATGAACTTATTTTAAAGTAGTTAGCCTTAAAAATCCACACCATCTATTTTACTTAAAAAGAGTTCAATTTTATAAATATATAACTTTTTATGGATATAAGTGTAGAACACTTGAAATTTCTAATTTGATGCCATTAATTTATTCCGATGTCCTTACTTTTTGAGTAAGTAATTATAGAGCACACATAATTATATTAATAATTGTAAATATAGTAAAAAAATTGAAAATTGCCTATTTTATCCGAACAAAATATATTTTTGAAAATTGACTTATTTAATTAAACGGAGAAACTATAATACTTTATACATTCCTTGATAAAAGTCTTTCAAACTCCAAACATTGTGCTCTCAATATATAAGTAAGTGTTACTCGTATTTTGCAAAGTTCAATATGAAAAATATAAGTTCTAAGTTTAACTCTCATCTAAATTTTGCCAAGACTGATATTAATGGTTAAATTTACTTTCTTGACATTTATTAAGTAAGATTTTTACTTTTAAAAAAAAAACTTTTGTCAAAGACAATAGAAGCATGCATTATTAAACAAAAAAAAAAATTGCTAATTTTTGTACTCACCTCTACGCGCCTTGTTGGTGGTGAATGGACATGTACACGGAAAACAAAATCAGCAGAGTGGGCGGCATCCACACAAGGCGATAACTCTCTTCGAGAAAATCGAGAATAGCTTGAGAAGGTGAAATTCGCATACAACTTCTCCACCGATTTGAAGAAGAACACATGCGGGGCGTCGCAGGGATTTGTGGAGGGCAACCGTGTATTGAAGGTGTAGAATGGCGGATCCGGAGGAGGTATCCATGCATGGAAAGTTTGAAGGGGGAGTTGCAGCCAACTTCGAGGCACAATTCTCTCGTAGATATGGACGGAGTAGCCCCAGGAAACCGAAACGGTCCAGTTCAGTCGCCGGTGGTGGCAGATGGTTTGCTGCAGCAAACGGGATTGATCCACATTTGCGGCTTTCATCAGGTGGTGAACGGATTTGATGCTGTCCATGCCCGGGAAAATCGGTTGCACGGTGTCGAAATGGTGGAGAGACAGCAAGGGAGTCATCGGGTGAGATGACAGGAGACCGGAAATGTCACCCCGTAAGTCGATCTGTAATGTAATTAAATTGCCAGAAAATGTAACCCCGTGTTGATCAATTTTGAACACTTATTGCGACGATTAATCATTAATGTGGTTTGAAAACGAACTTTGAAAGAAATTTAGAATGTTATTATTAATTTCTCTTTTTTGGTAATAGAAATGAACTAGAAAGAAGATGAATATGTATTGATCTATCTCCTACAGGATTAAAAGTGGTAGAACCAGGCCCTTAATACCTGGTGGGCAGCATATTCAAATATTATTTTAATTTATCTTGACCCTTACCCTTATTTTTAAACAAAAATTATGTGACCAATTTACCTATTTCTGTAATTTTCACAAAACACTAGAGATACTTTCAAAAAAATTAGGTGGAGCAATTGTCCCACCAAACTAAAGAGTAACTCTATCCCAATTAAGAGGGTGAAATTCAATAACTGTTATGACATTATATGACACTAACAATTCAGCAGTTTTAAAAAAAAAACTTTTATTATAATTGTCACATTTCACGGTGTAAAAATTCAATTTTTCTATCTACCATTGAATAAATAGGATAGACAATTTGAACTCATTATTCAATAACGTTGGATGCCTCAAGAAAAGAAAAAAAGAAAAAAAAAAAAAAGAATAAGGGCATGTTGGTTTAGTACGTTTTGAAAATGATTTTTAGATGTGAAGAGTTTTTTGAAAATATAAAAATATGTATTTAAAAAGTTAAAAAAGATTATTAGAAAGATGAGAAATTGGTAGAATATTCAAATCAAAAAATATATTTTGAAAATATGGAAATAAACGGAGTCTAAAACTCAATAGGCTTAAAAAATGAAATGATATATAAAATCTTAATGAACTCACTTTCAACTAGCTTTTATTTTCAGTGATCTTACTTTACAAAATTGCATCACACACCATTTTCAGCTATTTCAATGGTTTGTGCCATGATGTATTGGGTTACTTTATCAAAGGAGCACATAAAATAAGATCGTATCCATCCTAATGAAATTAGATCATTACAAATTGTCGAATCTTTTCAAGGAATATGTATTTTAGCTACTGCAACTTATAATACTACGGCCTCAAATTCTCAACAGTACAAATTGATCCACGTACATGACTTAATTGAATTCATATGCATGTATTTAAATACATATTGAATATATATATATATATATATTTGAAAGCATTGAAATTCAGTCTCATACGATCAGCTGACTACTCTATTGTGTGTGATTTTTGTTTAAATACTAATTAAAAATAAAAAGATAAAAATAAGGGATTAGATTGAACTTTTACGAACATAAAGATCAAACAAAATTAAGGGACCAATGGTAATTAACTCAAAAATTATAAACAGGAGACAGAAAAATTATAACCTGATGAAAGCCTTTATGGGGAGATAGATTTACTCCCATGTCAATTATGCAAGCCATTTCAAATGCATCGGCAAATCCAATTCTTGGATACCTCCTAAAACAGCCTTCAACATTCTGCGCAAATGCTTTCGCCAAAGGGTAACTCAACGCAATCCCAGCTCCTCCAAATCCCATGTTGAATGAGAATAAATAATTGCTGAAAATGTCCTCGGACACGCTACCAATGTAATAGTACTTGGTGTGATCAAATTCTGAGACAACATCTACCAAATTATCAACAAAAAAGACAGAATCATCGTCCCCCATAACCAGCCACCTAAGACTTTCATTCCCCTCCTCCTCTCTCATTATTTCGAAAATTGCATGCACAAATCGGAGGATAGCTGGGGTTGCGGGATTAATCTCTTTTATGAACTCGGTTAGGTTATCGGAGACCCTGTACGGTGGGGAGGAGGAGGACCACGGCAGAAGGTCTCCCGTTGGAGCCGTATCGAGAAACAGATATCCTCTCATGGAATCAGGTCTCCACCACGCTTCCCCGAAAGCTTTCCTTCTATGCCAAGTTCCTTCCGAGCCAACAATTCCAAATACGAGGTGGGAAATGTTAGTAGGGGACTCAGGACGAGAATCGTTTGATTGGGCGAGGTTTCGTTTCGCTCTTAGAACTGAAAAGGAATTTGCTGGCCTTTTTGGGTAACCGGAGAGGTAAAATATGAAAGACGAACAAAAGACTAGTCCATAGACAAATAGAGTTTTGCACAAAGTGGACAAAGAATAGAGAGAAAATTCTTTCTCTCTAACTATTGGAAGTTTTTTTCCATAAGCGGATGACATTTTTGGGGATTTGTTGAACCAATTAAGCAAACCAGTGTATAACAAAATTGGAGATCGAGATAGGGAATCAACACATATGATATTACCTGACGTGCAGGCTTATGTATATGAATGGAATTTTGCCAATTTAAATTCGGCATTCATTCTATTTTTGGTGCCTAACAAAATTAAATGCAGCGTAAATTAAATGCATAGTCTTGGAGAGGCTAAAGTATGTACTAGCATTAGGTAGAGCTAGTGTACAAACAACCAAAATGCCAACTAATAAATCAACTGCGCAGCTTTTCATTAATTAGAAACTTGCATACATGGATACTTGAAGTCCACTTAATTAATAAAGGCTGCAGGGAGAGTTTCTTGCAATCCATCACAACGCTAAAAAATTGTTGAGTCTAACTGGGCCGCCCTGGCCACGTGCGAGGTTCTCATGTGCTCAGGGCCCCCAATTTTATAGGGCCACAATTTTGTTAAAATTGATTTTTTTTAATGAGATAATATTTAAATTTGATATTTTTAATGAGATAATAATTCTATTTTAAAATAGACATGTAGAAATTTTGCCTCTTCAAAAAAGTTGCTTATGTAATATGACATGTAAAATAAAACGTACTAAATTTAAAAGAAAAAGTAGTGCCTATTAAACAAAGTATCACGTGTAATATTAAAAGTAGTACATATTTCTAAAATACAAATTAATAATAATAAAAAAATTCACTTTAAGGGTATAAATAGTACATGTAAAGTAAAACGTACCAAAATTTAAGTTAGAAGTAGTATCTCTTTAAAAATATACTACATGTAATCTAAAAAGTAGTGTCTATTTCTAAAAATTTATAATAATAGTAGTAATACGAAGTTTTTATTTTTAAGAGTATAAGTAGTGTATTTAAGATAAAAAGTAATACACATTTCTAAAATAATAATAATAATAACAATAATTTGAATTTTAATGTTATAAACATTGCTTGTAAAATAAAAGGTATGATCTATTTCTAAAAATAAAAAATAAAAATTTAATGATGAAGTAGTGTTGCGAGGCTTTGCACACAACGCAGTCTCATGTGGAACATTCAAATCGGTACATGAATGACTCATAACCTGATAATTCTATTTTACATTTACGATAATATAAAAGGGGTCAAATTTATATTATTGAACAAAACCCTTATTTATGTAGGAACGACCCTGGAATCTAATTCCTTCGGTATATTAGTGCGGCACAGATTTGGAGCCCGTATTGACATAATGTACACTCATCCAGGCCCCAAAATGATATAATATAAGAGACCCCATTGAACGTGGAATATTTAGAAATAGGATAGTCCTTGTAAAATCGATTTATAAATGTGACCATTTTACAAAGCCAATTGAACGTGGTTAGAGACATGTTGAGCGAATATGTAGGGTCAAATGTGTTTACACAATGTCTAGATTACGCCAAAAGGCAAAGGTTGAGGGTTGATTTTATTTGATGGATAAACTTGTATTTGTAATGTTTATATTTGATTTAAATATTTTTTTGTATATATAAATTTATATATTACATTATAACTTTTGCATTATTATTAACTTAGCATTATTTTTAATATTTTGAATTCCGGACACTGTAAAATTCAAAATAAATTTATTAAAAAATTCTATACATTGCCATTGGTTCAAAAACCTATGCCCATTATACCAAAAAAAATAAAAAGCAAATTCTCTAGCCCCCTATTTTTGCAAAATGCAGTAACTTAATTCGCGGCAGAAAAAAAAAAAAACTAAATGTGTATATGCTCAAATGTATTGAGTTTAGTTGCTAATGTACTCAATGTTATTTAAGAAAATTAATTATTATTGCTGAACTAAGCCAAAAGGTCCTCTATTGAGGCCCAGCCATCATGAAGGATGTCCGTATCAACAGAATCCTCTAGTTGATATCATCGAGTCAATGACCAGGAAGAGACAAAATATGGTAAACGAGGCCCTTCAGAACCTAGTCATTTCTAGCCGAAGTCATGCCCAGAAGATTGAAGAAGGCAAGGCCCTTGATCCAAGAAGGATAAAATGATTACAATCTTCTCCATCCAAGAGGAGAAACAACCTACAGTTTTTCGGCAAGAATGGAGGCCTGTTTCGTGAGGTCCACGGATTTTGCAGAAATACTTATCTCATAAATTCATGCATCCATCAATACTTGGGCCAAATCCATTCAGCACACAAGCTTCACCAATTTGGTCGGCACAAGGAGAAGCCCAACCCGCCAAGGGAACCCTAGCCGAGAAGGGCATAGCCGCATATTCAAGGCTTTCGATTCCAGCTTGCTTGTTTTGCAAGTTGTTCTCAATTTTTGGAAAGTTTTAGGTTTTATGCATGTTTCCTAATTCTTTCAATGTAATAATAGAATAAAGTTAAGTTCCAAAAACTATTTACAACTTAACTTATTCTAGTAGTTTTCCTTTTTTTAGTATTTCCTCTTTTACTTTCTTTCTTATTTTCGGATTTTCTCTTCTTATGAGATACCAAAATTAAGCTTCTCCTTTTCTATATTTTTGCAGCTATATTTCGTGCAACTCAAGTTTTGAGTGCTGAAATTATTAGAGCCAAATTCATGTTCTTTTTGAGTTTGGTAATTGTAAGTTTCCATCTCTCGTTGGTTTATATTTTTACTTTAGTTCTTTTCTATTTTTTGAGTTTCTCTACTCCTATAAATAGGAGCATTTGAAACTTGAAGAGAGGGCGAATTCGTATTTTATTAATATTACTGTGAGGTTTTACCTTTACTTTAGAATTCTCTTTTATTATTTGAACATGTGTATTTTTCGTGTGTGATTAATTGTGCATAGTTCCGAACTTAGAAGAAATTAGGTTACTTGCTCCACCTACTTTTCTGTTTGTTCAAACTCATTCATCCTGTTAGTTTAAGATTAAAGTAGCTTAGTCTCACTTAAATTAACTGAGTGATTTTCGAGTAAATCAAGAGAGTGAGTTCATGATCTTCAAGTTTCAACTTTTCTTGGCAATTTTTCGCATTGTGAGGACTTCTTCGAATTCCTCACATCACGTTGCCTTCAACTATCAAATGAACATGCCTTGCGCAAGTATGGGCAAGGTCTTCCTGGCCCGTTGGCGTGTTATTGGCTCAATGATATCAACTAGTGGATCTCTTTGGTATGGACTCGGATCTTGAAGTAATGTAGAACCTCTGTGTTGCACACGGACCTCTTCATCTTGATCCCTTACATATTAGTGAATAATCTTTTTAGTCTTTACCTTTTAAAACAATTATTTTGGTCCCTTATGTTTGCAAAATGAATTTTTTAGTCCCTTAGATTTATAAATAACCTTTTTGGTCCCTTACATTAGTAGGGAAAAAAATCTCTTAACTTACTCTTGCTACATAATTATTTGGGATTAATTACATCCATTTCTCTTTGAAGTGTGGGTTTGTTATCAAGACCTCCCCCGTTTTTGAGAATTCTATGATCAACCCTCTTGATTGTGTAAATGTAATTATTTTTCTCTGTACAAATGTAATAAGACAATGTTACATACTAAATTTATGGGCTAATTTTTTACTTTTTAACAGTCAAGGGGGTTAACCGTAGCATTTTCAAACCTGTGAAAGGTATTGGTAATTAACCCAATCCTCGGTGGATGTAATTAACCCTAAATAAGAAAGAGTTAATAAAAGGATCAAGAAAAAAAATCTACAAATGTAAGGGATCAAAAAGCTTATTTCTAAATGTAAAGGATGAAAAAGCGGATTATGCAACCCAAAAAGTGGGTTTTAAATGTAAGGGACTAAAAGGATTATTCACTTATATGTAAGGGAACAAAATTAGAATTTACTCCTAATGAAATGTATTACTCCCTCCGTCCCACTCAAAGAGTCCATTTTGAAATGTGTATAACTTATTATGAGTTGTGAGGTATAACATCTAAAATAAGTAATTTAGTACCACATTTTTCACTTATATTCTTACTTTAAAAGTAAGGGCTAATTGTGAACCACACATTATTATATTAGTAAGGGTATGCAATATAAATAAATTCAAAGTGTACTCTTTAAATGGGACAAGATTTATTTTTCAAAGTGGACTCTTTGAGTGGGACGGAGGTAGTAGAAGTTTAGAACTTGAGTTCAGAATGGATACAGGATAAACAACAGATAAATATAAAAGAGATAAGAAATACAGAGACGAAAAAAGGGAAAAAGAGAGAAGAACATATGCAATGGGTTTCGCATACAAATTTGTAGATGTCCCTGGAAGAACAATTACAAACTTAAAAATTAAAAAATTTCACCAATAGTTCATGTTATAACTATCATCTCTGATTCTTCTTATGCAAGTGATTCTTCCTAAGCATAGACGAAAATCGAGAAGAAAACTTTAGAATTTTAGAACAAAGAAATATATAAAGCATATGGAATATTGAACTATACGAAATTAAATATAAAAAATACAACTCCAACTGTGTAAATACGAAGACTTAGTATTAATACAATGGTAAACATCATCAATGTCATGTATCAAAACATGCTCCAATAATAAATTATTAGTCTGCAGTGAGAACACATGAATTTATGTATTGAAAAAATTACTCTTAGTCACCGCAACTTGAAAAAAACAAACAAACAAACAAACATTTTTTTGAAAATAAAAAATTCCATTAGTGTCATTGGAAACGTCCAACAGCGATTGACAGATGAGTCAGATGACCAAGAAACAATCAATATAACTTGAGTACAAAAGATTTGATCTGATAATCAAATCTGAACCACAATATTGTACCAAATTTACTAAATTGTAAATTTACACATATAGAATAGATCTAAACATAGTATAAATATAAAATTCTCAATTGCGCTGAATAAATCTCGTACCGACTGTGACAGATCTCCCACTAATTACACTAATTACTGATGAAAGGTTCGAGACTAAATCTTCAATCGAATCTTCATAAAAATCGTGACCATGAATAGAATTACTATAGTCAGGAAGAAAATCATCATAGACAGTGAGGAAAAATCCATAAACATGAAAAAAGTAACTATTTAAGGGACATACATCCTCTTAAAACTCGGATTAGGGAGTCTAAAATTCAAAAAAAAAAAAAAAGAAAATTTATAAGAAATATCAAGAACGAAAGTAAAATTATTTTCCCCATCTTCTCATGAGAAGGATGAAGGAAGAAGATGATGAACTTTAAAATTTAAAAAAACAGGGAAGGGAGAGAGGGTGTGGCGATAGGATTTAGTAATTATACTATTTTACAAACGAACCTTTAAATTAGTACATAGTTGGGAGAAACATTATAAATCAATAGAGAACCTAACAAATCTATAGTAAAAATTGAAATATCAATAATATGAGTTTCGCCAAAAGCCAAACAAAAGTAAGAGAAAAAAAACATGAAAAGACAAAGCTGGATATTGAATCAACAATCATTATAGTAAAATCTTGACCGAAGGAGAAACATAAGGTTGTCCTCTTCTTTGAAAAAACAAAATAAAAAGGGAATTCATGAAGGAAGAAAAAAATTACAATGAACACAAACAATAGAAAACAAAATTAGCAATTATAACCTTTGAATATTTTGTGTGGGTGAAAAACAAATATATTCTATTTTATTAAATGCTGAAATAACAAAAACAAAGAAAAAAATATTAATAACTATATCATTTGAAATATTAATAACTATATCATTTGAGAAGAAAGCACATATATTCTATTTATTGAATTTTAGGATACGTAGAATTTGAACTGATTAAATAAGTATAGCTATCTAATGGATAACGATATTTACAAGTGATAAATTGTGAGGTGTCGAAGAAGATTTATAACTTATGAGATATAGATTAATGAGTAATGATACACAACTCAACTAATCTTCTCAACTTTCTCATAACAAGTGAATGTTATGCATTCATTGCCTACACTTTTATAAAATAATTATTAATACTACATTATTGACTAATGAATACATGACAACTCGCTTTTTATGTGAAAATTGACGAGATTAGTTTAATTGTGTATCATTACTCTAGATTAATTTTGAATTTTATCAAAAAAAATTGAGGTATTGCTTGAGATATAAACATATAAGGTATCCCTGGATGAAATTGAGATAAGATCATAAGACGGAGAGGTAGAGTTACTTTAGTTTTTTCATAATAATAACAATAATATAGAATATCTTACTATATAGAAAAGAAATAGAATTGTTATTTGCAGTAACATTTTTCTGTAAAATGTCTAAAATGCCCCTTAGGGCTTTGAAAAAATAAAATAATTCCTTTTCACTCTAACTATGGCCGATAGTCACAAGGACAATCCAAATTACACGGTAAGTAAACAATCTATACTTTTTTTTTTACATAAAATTGGTTTTTTAGCCAAAAAAAAAAAAAATAATCTATACATTATTCATGTTCTTTTCTTCTCTTCTCAAATTCTAACATTTCTAACATGGTATCAAAGACAACTTAATCCAATTACAGGTTTCGCGGATCCAACTGCAAATAGTATGCCCCAAAAGAAAATACAAGTTAGGAGAATTGATCTCCTCTTGCCACATGGCATCATTATACAAAGTATATTTTTGTTATTATCTTTTAAAACTACTGCACTTGTTAATTACTATTTTAAATCTTTTATTTTAATTTCTTAACTCTTCAATATAATTTTTTCTATGGTAAAAGTATAATATTCCCTCCGTCCCACTCAAAGAGTCCACCTTGTATTACTAAATTAGTAATACAAAGTAAATTCTTTAAGTGAGATAGAGGGAGTATAAAATAGTTATCGACTAAAATTATATTTTTTTAATTTTATAACTAACTCAGTTTAATATATCATGAAAGTCAATCATTATTTTTCGATTACTTATTTTCATCTGACATCTCATGATAATTTGGCCCATTCAATAATTTTTTATTATTACTTTTTCATCATTTAAATATTTCGCTTAATAATTATTTTATATACATAAATTATGTTTAGATTTCACATATATTTAACTGGGAATATAAGAATTTTTGTGTACTTTTTTATATTTCTTTCAAGTTATATAGTAATGTTTCAGTTTATTATTTTAACTTAACATAACAAATTTATTTTAACAAATATAAATAAAATGATAACCAAACCGTGCCTTGTGCGGTTGGTAATTAAAGAAGTATTAATATAAAGAATCACACAAAAAAATTTGAGATAAATCCATTTCAACAAAAAAATCTAATATTATCATATAAGGAAATTCAAAAATAAATTTATAAAGGATAATATTGGTTGCACATATTATGTGCAAATTATTATGCACATAATAGAATCTTTACAGTATGTTTTACCTTATTATCTTTGAGTATAATTCCAAGATGGAATGCCAACTAGATAATTAATAATAAAAATAAAAATGATGTGAATTATTTAATTATATTTTAGTTTCCATAATGTGTGTTTGTTTACATGGTATACATAAATATTTATGGTAAATACAAAGAACTTCCTATTTTAATTGATGGAGGGGTGATTTTTCATTGATTTTTTTTTTAAATTTTGATTTCTATTATTTCATTATTTTTTTGATTACTTTCTCCACCTTAATTCCATATCCATTCATACCATATTTTTGCATTTGATGATTGCTTTTTTTATTAATTATGTTCGTTCAGTTCGTGGTTGAAATTTTTATTATTTTTTATTGTTTCGATTTTTTTATCGCATATTTTAATTAATGGAGGAATGCTTTTTTAATTGATTTTGTTGTTAATTTCCGTTTCAAATATTTAATTTATTGTTTCGATTTCTTTATCTCTAAAATGTTTAACAAACTGGATCGAACGCTGAACGTCATTATGATGTTATAATATATTTAAAATATTATATTTTTCATAATTAACATATAATTAATTTTTATAATATTAAAAAGATAAAAATTTCAAACAAAAAGATAATTTTTAAAAGGTCCAATAATATTATAAATTATCTAACGTCTAAGGCTTCGATGGCGTTAAGCGTCACACCTAACCAACCAACTCTTAGCATAAAATAGCGGAATTACTTTGCGCCCACGTGCAATCTCTTAGCCCACTCCGCGATCTCGCACAAGACACTGAGGTTTTCGCCCCTTCAGCACACCAACACAATTTCGGGCAATCTGCCCCAAATCCAATGTATTTATTACCAATCAATGAACAAGTTAAAGGATTTTACGCCTATTCCAAGGCCACGCCAACTCACAGGAAGGCTCGTGCGCCAAGCACAACATGTAAACTAATTGCCAAAACTAGCCTACCTTGACTAAGTCCTTAGTCTACTTTCACTATGGTAACTCGCAAGCCACATATTTCTCTCCCACAAGCTTGTCCCCCAAACCCTTAGATATACTTGGCTATTTATAGCCTATCTCGTGGTTGACAGCCCTAACCACCTAGGCGCATAACTGCAACAAACTGTAGGCAAGTAACTCCCGTGCGCAACTGCGCACATAATCCCCTACGACCCGCATAACCCCAACCTTTCGGGGCCACGATCGTGGCTAACTGCCACAGCCCCGCACCATTCCTTTTGCTCACCACCGTCGCCGCAAACCCATAGCCTTAGCTACGCACCATAGGTCCATCAAATTTCCAGGTGCCTCGCACCCTCATAGATAACCGCCAAACAGTGGCTTGCCCCACTTGAGCCATAAGGCACCAAATGCAACCCATTTACACTTAGCACCCCCAAAGGCTAATTCCCTCACCCTAGGCTCGACCAAACCCATGCATTTCCATCAACGAGGTTGGACCATGTCATATCCTTCATAGGGCCAAACCTGAGAAATCAGAAGTTACTATAGTGGACTACAACATGCGAAAAATATGCAAACTTGTCTAAAAACTACAATTTTACCTAACAGTCTAATGTTCTTCCTCAAACAACATTATCTATTACACAATAAACCCCAATTAACGAAAATACATCACATTACAAGTTTAAATTAGGAAAAAAAATTAGTCCACTAACATGGGTCGTTCAGCTAACCACTTTACCATATGAATTTCAATCTTCTTGAAGTCGTAGGCTCAAATCCTGACTGGGTACAATTAGTTTTTGCATTTCTTTCACAATTTTCACATTCCACATTGGTTGTGGAGAGAAATAAGTTCCCATATAAAATGGGAATGGTTGCAAAAGACTTTAAAAAAGAAGAAGGTACCAAAAATTATATATATATATATATATAAAATAATAATTATCGCATTTCTACTGGTTTTCCCAATTACTGAGTTTGACCCAAGTAGTCGGGTTTTTTTTTCATTTACCATATTTTAGGTAGAATCGAACCGATTTTCGTTCAAACCAGCCGGTCCGATCCGGTTATTTAAACACTACTTCTATTTCTTCTCCCTTTTGCCAGACCTCTCGTCTTAGCATTTTAGAGTGCGTGAATCACTAGTATTAAACTCGTAACTAGACTCGTAAACTTGTCTGAATCTACTAGTTGGGTGGACAAAATCGATCCCAACTTGGTTGAGATCATCTTTCAAACTAGATTTGGCTAAAATCGATAGAATAGGCTGGAATTGCTAGACTAGTGGGAGTCTACGAGTCGAAACCGAGTCCAAAAAATCATTATGGGCTGCAATTTGGAAAGGCTGGGCCAAAAAAATTATTAGCCCAGCTTACACCTTTCGGTCTATAAAATTATTTATGAACCGAATATCCTCTCCCTTTATAAAGCAGCTTTCTCATCCCCAACTCTCTCTCCAACCAAAGGGAGACTTGGAGACTCTATAGAGTATGGGGGGGGGGAACCATTTAGGGATTTGAACCCTAGTGCACTTGAAGAAATTTACCCAACTTGAATTACCACAAGGCTAAGCATTCTTATTTGCAAAATTGAATGTTTGAAATTATATATATAAATATATATATATATATATATCCTCCCTTTCAAAACATGAAGGTTTTTACTACACTACTTGGTAAGCCTAAAAACAGCTGACGTATTGGGCCTGGCCCAATAGGATAAAAAGGGATAAAAGCATAAAGGCCCAGGTGAAAGTAGGAAGTTTTGGTTGGCAGAAGAGATAATTAACTGAGCTAAGAAGGTAAGATAATTAAGAAAGCTTAGGTCGGAATCATGGCTCGAAATAAACAGTAAAAAGGGCAAGATAGCCAGACAACATTTAAAGGAAGGAATTTTGGCCAGTTTTAAGACAAGGATCACGCATAGCATTAAAGGCAGAGGAGCCATATCCGGTCCATGAAGGGCGGAGCAACGTTACCAAGGCTAGGAAGGCGGGGCTCATTAAAGAATGAGGCAAAAGAGGCGGGCAATAAAGGCTTTATCCCGAGATCGGCGCAAAAGGGAGGAAGGCAAGGTGAGCTATATATACCCAAGCATCAGACTAAAAGAGGTACGCATTTTCTTACAAGTTTAAGCACTTGGTTAATTTAGTTTACCCATATACTCTACTAACTTGAGCGTCGGAGTGGAACAAGGGGGATAGCCCCGCTTGTTTCTCATTCTCATTCTCAGATCCAGCATGTAAGTGGTCGGTCCGAGTTACATCTTTCCAAATCTGAGCTACATCTTCTCAGATCCGGGCTATACTTTCAAGATCCACATTGGCCAATTGAAGTATTCTCTCCCGGGCATGTTTACATCACAAATAATGAAGCAGAATATAAGGCCATGGTGACCGGCCTAAAGTTAGCTCGCAAGCTGGGGGTTCAGCACTTAAGAATTTGTTCCGACTCGCAGTTGGTCGTCAAATAAATTTTGGGGGAGTTTAAGGCTAAAGATAGGCAGATGGAGGACTATTTAGTATCGGTACAACAGCTGTTGGGATCTTTTTCAAAATGGACTATAGAACACGTCTCACGGGGAAGAAACACGAATGCATATGCAATTTCCAAGCTGTCTTTCTCAGTCTATTCTCATCTGACCAAAAGTGTTCTGGTTGAAGAGATGCAAACTCGGAGCACGGTTGAACCAACAATTTTACCTATATTTGAAGCCTAAGATTGGCGGGTTCCTTTACGATAGTATCCACAGGATGGTACGCTGCCTGAATCAAGGAAGGAGGCCCAACAAATACGACAAAAAGCAGAACATTATCAAATTATTGGAAACGATTTGTACAAAAGGGTTTTCTAATGCCCTTGTTAAAATGTTTGGGGTTGGGAGAAGAGGTGGTTCTGCTCAAAGAAATACACCGGGGAGACTGTGGGGCCCACATTAGGGCTTGAAATTTGGCAAAGAAAGTAATTTGGGCTGGGTTTTATTGGCCCCCGGCTATTTCATGAAGCGGCGGAGTATGTTCAGCATTGTTTCAGTTATCAACACCATGCACCAATTCATAGGTTGCCAGCATCCAGCTTCACGGGGATATTAGCACCCTTCTCTAAGGTCTGCTCTTGGCAGTATTTGGTTATGGCCATTGATGATTTCACTAAGTGGGTAGAGACTGAGGCTCTGCCAAACATTACAAGACGGACTGTAGCACGATTCTTATGGAGACAGTTTATTTGTTGGTTTGGCATACTTGAGTCTGTTATCTCAGATCATGGGACTCAGTTTGAGTCCAAATTCACGGAGTTGTACACGAAATTAGGGATTATTCAACGGTTCGCATCTGTAGCTCATCCTCCAGCAAATTGGCAAGCGAAACTCACTAATCAGACCTTGTTACATGGACTCAAAACCAGGCTAGAGGATAAAGGCAAAATTTGGGTGGAGCAGTTACCATATGTGTTGTGGTGTCACCGAACTACGCCAAAATCTGCCCCTGGAAATACTCCTTTTGAGTTAGCATTTCGGGTTAATGCAGTCACCTCCGGAGGTACAAAATGAGGCACCTCGAGTCATGCACTTCGAGAGAAATCAAAATTAAGAGAACTTAAAGCTTAGCTTGGACTTGTTAGAGGAGGTTCGGGACACAGCTTATGTTCATCAGGTTAATTACAAAATTTTGTCCAACAACATTTCGATGCTCGGGTGAAGTATCGGGCATTTGTGCTAGGAGATTTGGTTCTAAGAAACTGATTTGTTAGTAAATCTTAAGAGCAAGGGAAGTTAATTTCTAATTGGGAAGGGCCATATCAAGTGGTTGAGGCTCGATCTACGGGCAGTTATCTTTTAGAAGATTTACAGGGCGGGTTAATTCCTCGGGCTTAGAACACTGTTCATTTGAGAATGTATTATGTGTGAACAAGAGATTGATAACACAATTGCAAGAAGATTAAACCAGATAGTTTATAATTATGCCCAAAAACCCATCCACCGACCCAAAAACAAGAAAGCAAAAATATTTAGAGTTGTAAGAATGCAAAAGTAGAAAAAGTAAAATTGGCAACAATTTTTGACATGTAAAAGAAGATTAGGTCGGTGGAGCTTGAGAGGTGGCCTCTTGATCATTTGCCTCGCCCAGGTCAGCAACTTCCTCTTCCTTAGCATTTTCTGGTAGGGGAATGCCCATGCCCCGGCATTCTTGCTTCACTTCCTCAATAAGGTCAAAAGGATCCTGACCTGGGGCTAGAAAGGATTTATGGGCCATAGACTCCTTTGGTAAACCATCAGTCACTCGGGAACCCCTCGTCTCGTCCCAGCTAATAGTGTAGCCGCACTGAATCAGATCTAAGAAGCGTCGGTTCATTAGACCCAGCAAATCACCTTCCTTAAAAGACCTTACTGCGGCTTGGCTCGCCTCTTCAATTCTGCGATCCACCTCTGACGGAGCTATCAATTTCGCCGACCTCTCTTTCTTCTCCTTCGGGCCTTTTCCAAAACACTGACCTTTTCCTCCAAGCTACCGACCTTCTCTGCTAGCCCACTCGCCCTGGTCTCCCTTTGACTTGATTTGGTACCAAGTCGCTGGCTCTCTTGATATGACTCGGTGTTCTTGGATTGCAGATCCATCACCTTACTTGAATCTACGCCAAGCTTCATCTTTAGCTCGTCTATCTCCTCGGTCGGACTTGTTTGCCTTTCTTGTTCATAACTCTGGGATATGATGTCCAAGGCAATAGTTCTCTTCGTCGTTATTCCATAATTTTTTCCTACCTACAAACCATGGAATCTCTATCATTATTTCCTATGTTATGCAGCATCATAAAGTAAGGTCAGAGTTCATAAATAATCCGTGTAATGTGGGTGGCAATATGAGCTCCCCGGTGAGTGACACTCCAAGCAAGGTATTGCATTTGCTCTAGATCTTGCTTTAGCAGTTGGTCCACCTCTACAATTTCTTTAAAGGAATTGTAGGAATCATCTATGATTTCTAGGTATGGCATTGGATCTCCAAACTAGGGCTCGGCGAGATGAGGTTGGTATATGGGCAGGGCTAAGGATGCTGGCCTGTCTTTGCTATCTTTAAAATGATCATTCTCTCCTTGGTCTCTAGATCTAATGGCCCCATCAGCTCAGCTGGGCTAGGGACTTCAGCCCCAGGGGTCGGGTCCATCAACAAAGGAAAGACTAGAGTAGTCTCGATCTGAGGAGCCTTAGCCTTTTTAGAAGCTCAGACATCGGTTGGAGTAGGTCCGATTTTCTTGGAGGGGGGGTCAAGGAATCAAAGCCCCGGTAGGTTTTGAAAAGGGTTGTTTGTCGGGGCGGCTAGGTCAGTAATCTCTACATCTTGGGTCAGGTCGATCTCTGCAGAAGACTTTGGCATCGCGGAGGCAGGACCAGAAGTTGTGGCCACCTGACGGGTTGACTTTCTTTTTCTACCATATCGACCGAAACCACCTGCAATCATACACATGACAAGAGTTAATAGTCAAACTAAGCATAAACATCATACATAACCATCTAAAGTATAAAGCAGGTTATTACTTTCAGCCTTAATATGGGGGGCTTGGCTAAGGTTAGCCCAGACTAAAAAGGCTTTGAGAAGGATAGTTAACTGAGTATTTGTGAGTAAAGGACTCTAACTCTTTGCATTGGGACATCAGAATTAGGTTGGATGTGTCCCGATTTGGTTCTCCAGCAAGATAAGGCTCTTCCATAGGCACGAAAGTTTTGCTTCTTCAACCTTTACCATAAAAACTGTGGACTTCTAATTTTTCACTGCGTCTGGGAAATCAGTTATTAAAGATGGGCCATTCCTTCTTTTTTTTGCAAAGTTATCCAACCAGGAACTAGAGGATATTGGCGAATAGTGTAGTACTGAAGGAATAGGCTCACTGAAGGTTTCACTTGGGCTCCAGAGCAAACACACAGAAAACCAACTATAAATCTGAAGGCATTTGGGACAAATTGGGTTATCCCAACATCAAAATGGTCGCACAGCTCGGTGAAGAAAGTAGGGGCAGGGAGTCTAAGCTCAGATTTTATGTGATGCTTATAAATGGCAATCCAGCCATCGGTTATACTATCTACTGTTCTTCAACAGTGGGTAGGCGGGTCGGGACAAGTGGGTTAAAATAATGTGTAGCTCCTAGGGTTTTCAAGTCTTCTTGGGTCAGCACACTTGTAATCTCATCTGGGTAAAATCGGAGAGGGGTGTTGGCTGTGTGTTCAAAAGACGCATAGGAGGTGGCGGAGTTTGGCAAAACTTCACAGTCAGGGACACGAGATGTGGTTTTCCTTCTAGAAGATTCAGGGATGGATTTTTTTCCTGCAGCCACATCTAGGGGGGAATGAATGGTAGGTGTGTCTTCAAAGCTTATGCTTGTCAGCGTGGACGGAGGTAAGGTGGCTGGCTGGAAGGGGATAATAGTTTGGACTAGGCGTACCGGAGATCTAAGCCTAGAAGGTGACTGACTCAACGTTGCTTCATAACTTAAAGCATATGAAAGAGATGAAGGAGGTGACTGACCTTTGGAGGGGTTCGAGGGAGTGAACCCAGTGGCAGAACTTCTCTCATCGGCCATGGTAGAAGCTTAAGCAACGGAGACGACGGTGGCAGTCTTAGAGGAAGGTAAAGAAAGACACAAATTTTTTCTTAAAACAAGGGGTCTTTTTGAGCAACTAAGGAATTAACGATTGCACACACAGCCTATATAATTGATTCGGGCAATTACAGTAAAGGAAGGGGAATCAAAAAATTTAGGGAAGTGAGAAGTTAAACTGCGAACGTCTGGGAACGCGCTACCATCATTGTGTCTGCCAGTCCTTTCATATGTCGTCACATCATAGCTGGGTCTCATTAGGTCATCATGAATTGCCCACGAGACTACGCAATTGGTTAGGTAACAATTTTTCTCTTTATAATTTATTTTTAATTATGGTCAGTGCATATACAGGTATCTTTTTAGGTTGGCTTAACACTTTAGGTCGATAAGTCTGACTCAGGTTGGTATCTCACTACCATCAGTTTGGCTTCTTGTTTTGTGGGGAGGGGGTTCATACCCCTAAGTCGGGAAATCGGGGGTCGGTAAATATGCATTATCTAATCCAAAGGGGCTGGACATGAAAGGGATTTTGGCATAGAATATATAATGTAGGACTTTATCTATTCTCCGGGGGGCATGGAGGGACATAAAAGCTGACCAGTTAGTGTTTTTTGAGGTCAATGGTTTTTGAAAAGAAAACAAAACAAAAAAAAAACACTTGTTCACGCAAAAAGAATAAGTATTATGTTTTAGCTAGAAGTAATAAAACACAATATTGGGAGGGCTTGTTGGAATGCCTAAAAATAACTAACGTATTGGGCCTAGCCCAATAAGATAAAAAAGGATAAAAGCATAAAGGCCTAGGTGAAAGTAGGAGGATAAAAGCATAAAGGCCTAGGTGAAAGTAGGAAGTTTAGGTCGGCAGAAGAGATACTTAACCGAGCTAAGAAGGTAAGATAACTAAGAAAGCTTAGGTCGGAATCATGGCTCGGAATAAACAGATAGCCAGACAACATTTAAAGGCAGGAATCTGGGCTAGTTTTAAGGCAAGGATCACGCATGGCATTAAAGGCAGAGGAGCCATATCCGAGCCATGAAGGGCAGAGCAACGTTACCAAGGCTAGGAAGGCGGGGCTCATTAAAGAAGGAGGCAAAAGAGGCGGGCAATAAAGGCTTTATCTTGGGATCGGCGCAGAAGGGAGGAAGACAAGGTGAGCTATATATACCCAGGCATTAGACTAAAAGAGGTACGCATTTTCTTATAAGCTTAAGCACTTGGTCAATTCAGTTTACCCATATACTCTACTAACTTGAGCGTCGGAGTGGAACAGGGGGGATAGCCCCGCTTGTTTCTCATTCTCATTCTCAGATCTAGTGTGGAAGTGGTCGGTCCGAGTTACATCTTTCCAAATCTGAGCTACATCTTCCCAGATTCGGGCTATACCTTCAAGATCCTCATTGGCCAATTGAAGTATTCTCTCCCGGGCATTTTTACATCACATCACTACTAATTTTCTCTTTTAGTGAAATAACATTTGTTTTTTTCTAAAAGTTGTGATTTCCTATTAAACTACTAATTAATTTCTAACTCATTTTGAACCCTTTGTCGACAAATTTCCAAATATTTTTCTTGAACTTTTAAGTTTTCATTTCTTTTTAGGGTCAATTGCTATCTTTTAAATAAAATAGAATATGCGAGAAAGAAATCGAAACAACAAAAGAAAAAAAATTCAACCACAAACTGAAGAACATAATGAATAAAAAAAAGTAATAATCCAATGCAAAAATATGGTATGAATCGATATGGAATTACGGAGAAAGTAATCAAAAAATAATTAAATAATAGAAATCAAAATTTGAAAAGAAATCAATAAAAAAGCACCCCTCCATCAATTAAAATAGGAATGTTCTTTGTATTTACCATGAATATTTATGTATACCATGTTAACATACACCTTATGAAAACTAAAATGTAATTAAATAATTGATATCATTTTTATTTTTATTATTAATTATTTAAGTGGCATTCCATCTTGAAATTATAGTCAAGGGTAATAAGGTAAAATATAACATAAATATTCTATTATGTGCACAATAATTTGTACATAATATGTGCAAATAACACCATCCATAAGAAAAATATAAATTATAAGAAACAAATTAGTTAATTTTGAGTAAGATATAATAATAAGATTTTCTCAATTCAAGAAGACAACGTGATCATGCACTGTTATCACTTAATAATTAACACTATTCCATTCATGTTATTTCAGTTCACAATATATATATATATATATAACAGAACAATAATATTTAATGAAAAGCTAATTAAGTTCTGAAACGTCATAGAATGCTTCAACTAATTAAGCTATAATCTCATTTGATCTGCACTCTCTAAATTTGACTTCAGCTTTTCCAGTGCTTTCTACCTGAACAACATCACAACATTCGGCTCTATCAACCTGAAACCGAAAGGAAAAGAACAATGAAAATATGATATGAACACATTATTTATGAGAAATTATTTAGTGCATTCGTTGTACCACGTGGTGCAGCCAGACACAATAAGGGAATAAGTGTTATTTTCTTGGGAGGGTGAAGAACATATAAAGGATCCAAAAATAAAAATAAATTTTAGTTGTTCTTTTATTATTAATTGACTGCACTATTTTTAAGTATACATCGGATGTATTCAATAATTTTCCATTATTTACAATATATTGTACAACACTGAGTTTACAAATTCACAAACCAAACATGTAAGTGAACATTTGTCTGTTTGGTAGGTAATCAAGAAGTGAAATTGAATCACACTAAAAGATAATTTAATTTTACATAGCAAAGATATGGAAATAAAAATTTGAAGATGGTTTCAATTTTCACTCAAGCCCACATTGGGTTTCACACAGCCAAAATAACACTGTACTCATATTTATTAGTTATATTATAACTTTTTGGCACAACCATCAGTACTTTCTACTTTTTTGCACTAAAGGGGAGGATATATAGAAGCCTTCATAATGACTTTCCACTTATATTAGATTACGTTCCATCTCTAACAAATTTATAATAAATTTTTACTATTTTCAATGTACAAATTAATTTACATCGATCTTTAAAGTAATTTTCTACATTTTTAACTAAAAAGTTAAAGTAATAAACAAAACAGAAACTGACCTCCGGACGCTTGCTATCCGACGAGAAAACGTGAATTTTAGTGACAAATTCAGCTGAATTGTTGCCGCTTGCTCTGCAAGATGCTAAATTACGAGGTTCTTTCCTTGCATAAATTGTGACAATCTCATTATTTGGTGTTTTTTCTATTGATTCGAAAAAAAAAACGTGAGGGGCTTCACAAGGATCACCAAAAGGCCTCCTTGCGTTAAACATGAACATCGGTTGCTGCTTACTTCCTGTCCACCCACGGAAAGTCTCAATTGGGTTCATCAGCCAACTTCTTGACATGACTTTTTCGTATATTTGTGCTGAATAGCCCCAGGCCACGGAAAATGTCCAGTTTTTTTGCCTATGATGGCATATAGTTTGATGAAGCAGACGCGATTGGTCGACGTTTCCGGCTTTCATAAGATGATGAAGTGATTGTTGTCGATTCATGGAAGGGAAGATTGGGTCTATGGCGTCCCAATGGTGCATTGACAGAACCAACTCCTTGGGATGAGATGACAAAAATCCCGAATAATCCCCGTGGAAATCATTCTACAGAATAAGTTTAATTAATCACAATGAATAGTAATTAATAAATTGATAACTTTCCGGAATGCAAACTTTATTTTTGCAAATATATGCTTTGGGGAGCTTAAACTGAATATTTAATTTTTCTCCTCCAGCATGTCTTAGACTGTGAGTAGTTTTTTGAAAATATTTGGTAGGTATAATACCTTCTTGTATTACGCTAATGTCTGCACCACTATCAATTAATGCGGTTAATTCAATTTGAAAACTATTATCAATTAAAAGCAAAATTTTTGTGTACCACTTTTGAGTAGTAATAATATCTAAAGAACTTAAAAATTGTTCTTCACCATACATCATTCAATGATAACTTCTACAATGAATAATGTAATCCTCCCTTGATACAAATATTTCAATGTTAAAGATAACTCTTAAAATGGAAAACCAGAGACATTTATGAATTAATTACCTGGTGTAGACCTTTATGGGGAGTTAAATTAACACCAATATCAGCTACGCAACGCATGATAATTAGATCATAAAAATGCTTTGAATACGTTCTGATGCAACGATCCATGTCATTGACTAGTGCCTTCGCCAATGGATAACTAAGAATGATCCCTCCTCCTCCAAAAGCCTGATTAAAATTGAACCATTGGTTCGACAGAACATACTCAGATGGACTCCCAATGTAGTAATACTTTCGATGATCATACTTGGAAAGAACATGAACCAAGTTATCCACGAAAAACATAGTGTCATCGTCTCCAACAATTAACCACCTAAGCCCTTCGTGTTCTTCCCGGAACAACTCCAAGATCCCATGAACCATTCGGGGCATAAATACGCTTTTCGGCCACATTTCCCTGGCCAATTTGCTGAGATCGTCGTGGATTCTATACTGTGGAGATTTGGGAGACCATGGAATGAGATTACCAGTTGGAGCTCTGTCAAGGAAAACGTAACCCCTTGTTATGTTTGGCCTCCACCAGGCTTCCACATAAGCCTTTCTGGAATGAAAAGTCTTTTCGGAACCTTGAATGGCAAAAACCAGATGACTCACATTTGTAGGGTGTTCATGAACAGATGGGCTGCTCACTTTGAAGGAAGAAAACACCGCGGAAGCTGTATAACTTGGATCAGTTCTGAAGACAAGTGCAAAACTAATAAAGAGAATCAAAGTAGAGATTAGGAGACATCGGGAAAAGATTTTCACTAGAGAATGTTCTGATGAATGATTAATTTGTTCTCTAAGTTTTGTAACTGCAGTGGCCATGGCTTTAGATGTATAATTTCTCAGGATTGAACAAGTTTTGAACAAGAATTTGATGGTGATGTTTCAATAAGAATAATATATAGACGATCAGGATGATGAAGTCTGAACTATAGTAGACTAAGTAGAGAGCTAGAAATTTTTTTGGCGAGGCACATGATAAACATTATACCTAATATATATTATGTTGGTCTCGTAATATGAATCCCTATTACTTAAAAAAAAGAAAAACACAAATTTAATAGGTCTCATTTTATTATTCAAAAAATCTTTGAACGGTTCAAAACTATTTGTGATTGTCAAAATTATAGGGACCGATTCATAATTCAATAAAACTCAAAGGTGATAAACGTATTTCACACTCACATTTAGTGTTTTTTAAGGTGACAACATTACTCTTCTTAACTGTTTGTTTTTTTTTTAGGCGAAAGAGAAACTTTTATACTCTCACCGTTCCATTGTATGATGTTTTAATTTGTTGCATACATATTAAGAAAACTGATCCAGTTACTTTATTAATCTTATTAAATTCATTTGATTATCCCAAAACATTATAAATTTTATAATTATTTTAACCTTATAAATGATAAAGCAATCACATTTTATCTATAACATATTTTTCTAGTCCACAACTTTTACCCAAGTATCAAATTAATGTAGTTCGCATTCTTTAAAAACTATCCAATGTAATCTACAATGTATCCATTTTTTTCAATTTCAGTCCAACAAATGGAAAGTTGACTGAAAGTAACTGTCTCCTCATTTCGGCGTTAGTCAAAGCATTTTTTACCGACCATAAACTATCTTTTTCCCTTCTTCCAAATGATTTGAATATATTATCAAGCGTTCTATTGTGCAAGACCATTCAAATCGGGTGAAAACGGATGACCAAAGATGGTTTAGGGTCGGACATACCCCGCTTTGCCTAACGCCGGAATGAGGAAACGTTAGTTTGGGTCAACTTTCCGATATTTGGACTGAAATTGAAAAACATAGATACATTGTGGACTATATTTGATAGTTATTAAAAAATGTGGACTACATTTGACATCTAAGTAAAGATTATGAACTAGAATTGCAAATATTTCATAGATTTTTTAAGTATAGATTTAATGAGTTTAGCCTTGTAAATATACAACATAAATGAATGACAAAATATTACAATAAATAGGATCGAACATAAAACAAAATGAACTATTTATTTTTGAATTTCTAAAACATTATACAAATTAAAACAAATTATAAAGGATAAAACATCATACAAATTTGAAAGAAATTATCATACTTGGATAGTTCAAAAAAGCTGGAGTAAAGTGACCACGCTACTAACTTTAGTCATCACATGACTCGCAAACTAAAATTTCAACATTGGATTAATTAATAGCCATCAGAGTGCGAACTTTTTTTGTAATCTTAATTATATTCCTTTTCCCTTTCTACTAATTAATATGGAAAATTCTCTTTCATGGCATGTTGGGATTTTAAATTCTTAGACAAGACACAAAAATTTATATATTTCCTATTAAGGGCACAAAATAAAATTATTGATATAAAAACATTGTGCCTACGTATAAAAACTTTTACACGGTTTTTGAGAATTTGAAATCTTACAACACTATTGAAAATAATTTGAAGGGTTCACTACCATATTTTAAAAGATTGTTAAAAGAGTTTTTTAATGTAAAAAATACATAGAGAATGTAAAATATACATTAAAAATTTAAAATTGCATAATTTAAGGAAAATTGTATTTTTGGTCCCTCTTCTTTACCCTCGTTACACAATTTTGTCCCTTTTCTATGCAAGCTCACACTTTTGGTCCCTCTTATTTCACATTTTGGCATTTTTGGTCCCTCTTACCGGTTGACCGATGAAGGCAACGGTAATTTGGACTATTTTGAAAAAAAGTATAAATTGTTGGACAAATAATAATTACTCAAACCCTTAAAGGGTTTAGTTGTTCGTAATCTACAAAGAAGATCTAAATCCCCCAAGAAGAGTCAATTTTGCCATATGAAAAATAATTGTAGGTGAGTATTTTCACACTTTTAAAGGGTTTAGTTTTCGCAATTTATTAAAGAAGGATCGCAATTTTTTTTAAATTTTATTCTGACCCCAAATGACTAGTAAGAGGGACCAAAAATGCCAAAATATGAAAGAAGATGAACCAAAAGTATAACGACTGTAAAGAAGAGGGATCAAAAGTGCAATTTTTCCATAATTTAATAGTAAAAATATATTGATATTTAAATTTGACATATCTTTTTATATATATATATATATATATATATATATAATTTCATCTTCATGAAACATAATTTCTAAACATATATAGCTAAACAATCAGTTTGGAGAAAGTTCATGAGGAGGAGTGGTAGAGGAATTTGCAACTTTGAAATCATTATTGGCTGCATAAATTCTCCAGCATTTAGTTTTATTTTTTTAATATTTATTTTGACTAAAGGCTAATGTTATTATCAAAGCACTTTCTAGCGTACCGAGCAAAAAATATATTTTAATACCAAATTACCCTTAGTGTGATAAGTCTTTTTATTTTCTCTCTCTTGTTCTCTCCTCTCTCCCGCATCTCCACCGTCAACCCTCAAGCAATAATTGTAAAATTGTACAATCTCACTATTCTCAACTTAGATCTGCAAAACATATTTCTCTTCCGCGGCTCATGCCTTCACCGCGTCGGTTAGCATCCATATTGGCCACCCTCACCTCACCATGTTGTGGGCAAACAAAAACTGGATAGCTTTTCCAATGTAGTTCCAACACAGGCTCTGGAGATTTTATATGGTTTCGTTGTGCGATGGCTTGGCCGAGGTTTTCGTTTCCGATATTTATGGTTCTTTACGCCTGGAACCATAGATGCACTCAATCATCAAGAACAGATGGAAAAAAAAAATAGACAAAAATCTCTGCTCTTATCCACTCACTCCCTTTGTTCTATTCCTAAACCAGAACATCTTCCACCACCATCATCGCTGACCCCTATAATCCCATACTTATAGAAATGTTACTATAATTTTCAAAATTCTGAAATGTCGCTTTAATTAAGTTTAATGGGAATCTGGTAAATTAAGGACACTTTAATTGATTTAGGATTGTGAGGATAATGAAGAATATAAACTGCCTCGGTTTGGTTTTTTGCATAATGTAGATTGAGGTGAAGAAGAATGCTTTTGATCAGATGGGTTGAAGAAAGTACTTTGAGAATTTTAAGGTCTCTTATTGAAGTGCCCTGTTGTCCGATGCAGTCATGGTGGTAGAAGAGATCCTAAAAAATTGGGTAGACTTGAGAGGAATGAGATGGGATTCAGGGAGAACCCGAGAGAAGGTAAAAAAATAAAAAAATTTTAAAAAACAGAGAAAAAAACCATCAACTAAGGTAATTTGGTAAAAAACAAATTTTTTTTTTCTTATGTAAGTTAAAAAGTACTTTGACAATAACACTATTGTGAGATGTGAACGTGCATGATGGATATGGTGTGGGCTTTGTGAGGACCCACGATAAGAATGCTACTCTTAACCTCAGTTGGTGCAGAATTCGGGTGAAATAATAAAAGACAAATTACATTTTCTCCTTTGAGATTTGATTAAATTATGAAATCATCTTTCTGGTTTTGTTAAATAACTAAATTCCTCCTTGATTAGTGAGCGAATTACATTTGCCCCCTGAAATTTTGGTAAGTTAATAAATCACTTTCCTAATTTGGTTAAATAACAAAAATAAAAAATAAAAATAGCTTGATCGATGGGCGAATGACATTTCCCCCTTGAGATTTTGATAAATTACAAAATAATCATTCTATTTTTGTTATAAAATCGACTCATTTCCAAACTGAATGATAACATAAACAATTATATATTTTGGAAAACTAAAACGCCTCTCACCTTAATCTTTCAATTCCAAAATTTATAGATCAAAATGTCTTTCACAAAAATATTTTTGACCATTTAAAACCCTAATTTTTATGACAAGACCAAAGAAAACATTTTTGTATTTCTCAAACAAAAGCATCGTTCATGGTTGGTTTCAATCATAGAAGAGGTAATAAATGAGAATATTTTTGACAAATTTATCTCTAAACAACCGCAAATCAGCTATGAGAGAAAGTAATAATGCATCGTTTAGAGAAAATTTTGTCGAGATTATCCTCGCTTACCATCTCTTCTACTGTTCAAAATGACTTTAAATAATTCTTTTGGTTGAGGAATGGACAATCTTTCTTTTGCCTTGGCATAATAAAGTAGGGATTTTAAGCGTTCCTCTGTCTTTGTAAATAGTACTTTGGTCTCCAAAATTTAGATAGATTAAGTGAGGGGCATTTTGATATTCCAAATATATAGTTATTTATGTCATCATTCAGTTTTGAAATGGGTCAATTTTAAAACAAAAATATGAGGATCATTTTGTAATTTATCCAAACCTCAGGGGGCAAAATATAATTTGTACATCGGTAAATGGATTTTTTGTTATTTTATCAAACTAGAAGGGTGATTTTGTAATTTACCCAAACCTCAAGGGAAAAATGTAATTTGCCCACTAGTCAAGGGGAATTTTGTCGTTTGAAAAAAACTAGAAAGGTGATTTTATAATTTACCTCAAATCTCAGGGGAGAACATGTAATTCGGCCAATAATAAAAGAGGCCCTAACTATACTTTTAAGGGAAAATCAAACTTTTGGTCCCTCTTCTATACCCTCGTTACACTTTTAGTCCATTCTCTATGCCTCGTTGCACTTGTAGTCCCTCTTCTTTCATGTGCTGGTACTTTTAGTTCATGTGACCGGCTATAGCCGATTTTGTAGGTCACTGGGGGTTAAAATGTAATTTTAAAATTTACACAATCACCCCCAAAAATGATTGATAAAACTAGCTACAACCAGTGATGAGGGCATCCAAAGTCAACCAACAAGTCAAAGTCAAGATGCAAGTGATTCCGGAGAAGCTGAGGAGGATGTTCGAGTTCTACATAGAGGTCCTACAATGCTTCAGGATCCAAGTCCGTATCAGAGGGATCCACTTGTAGACATAACTGGGCCAATGACCAGAAGCAGAGCGAAGAAGGTTCGAGATGCACTCAACAACCTTGTTCAAGCTTGCCATCAGGATGCTCAGTTAATTGTAGAAGCCCATGCCTTGGAGGAAAATGGAGGAAATGTGCAAATTGCAAATCTTCTACACATCTTTGAAGAAGAAGCGCAATTCACCAAGTCCAAATAATGAAGAAGGCTGTTTCTTGAAGTCTTGAAGATACCGGAAGGTTCTTGGGCTTTAAAAGAAACAAATCATGAAATTCCTACACATTGGGCCGACCCAAACTCATGGAAACCGAGTCCACAAGTTCGGCCAGCCCAAGGAGCAAGGAAGCCGCACAAGCAGCCCACAAAGGAAGCCCACACGGTATTCTTAGTTAATTAGGGATTACTCCTTTTAATTAATTATGCTCTTTTATTCTTTTAAGTTAGTTTCCAAAAAGGGTTTCCTTATTCTTTTTGGGAGTAGGAGTTTTATTCTTTTTATTATTCTTCCTTGTAAATTCGGCAATCACCCTAAAGAGGTGACCGAATTCCTTCTTTCTTTTCTTACCAAATTCTACTTCTTTCCGGATTTGGTAAAGGAAATTAACCTCTTGGTTAATTTCCAATTCTTTTCCTTATTTTCTCTCTTATTTTCGGCCACCCCTATATCTATAAATAGGGCAGCCATGCATAATAATATTCAGAGTATTTCAGATCAAAAAACTTAGTGTTTGAGATACCTCCTTTTATTGCTTTATGTATTTGCATGTCGTAGTTTACATAATTGCATGAACTTAGCTAATTAGGTTATTTGCTCTACCTAATTATTCGCATGTTCAAAACTCTTTTCTTGCACTTGGTTCGAATCTAAAACAAAAACAACTAGATTAGGTCTTTTTGTTTATTCTGATTTCGAAGGTAAGATAGAGTCTTATACGAGCTCGCCTCTTAATCACAAGATCCTTGGCAACTTAATCCGCATGTGTACAACCGTCCACATCAATTGGTATCAGAGCTACGGAGTGGTTTCGTGGCTGGAGGAGATCAACCGATCAAATCCTTTCCAGGTGTTTTCTTTTCCTTATCTTGAATTTTGGATTAGACTTCATCTTCTTGGGGAAAATTTTTCTTTCAAGCTTTTAATTCTCGGTTTTGCTGCTGTTTCTTCATCTTTTCAAACCGAAAATTTTCCTAAATACCCCGACTGCCCTTGCTGTAAAATTCAGAAATTAAATCGGGTTTTAAACAAAGATCGGGTTTTGGAAAAATCGGGTTTCAGAATTTTAAGGGTTTCGGTTTTGTGCTCCAATTTGGTTTTGGGTTTTTGCTTCTTTTAGGGTTCTTGGATTTCTCTCCTAAACCCTAAACCCTAAACCTAACCCTAAACCCTAAACCCTAATCCTAACCCTAACCCTAACCCTAAACCCTAAACCCTAAACCCTAACCCTAAACCCTAAACCCTAAACCCTAATTTCAGTTTTTGGGTTCGGTTTTCTGTTTTGGTTTTGCTATTCGGGTTTTCAGTTTCGGGTTCCATTCTCAGGTTTACCTACTTTCTAGGGTTTTCGGGTTCTTGCTTGGGTTTATCTATTGCTGGGCTTCTTGCGAATTATTTCTATCCCTCTTGTGCTGTTTTGTTGAGAAATAGTGAGTTTTTGCGGTTGATGTTAAGCAGCTCACTTTGTTTGCGCATTAAAAAAATTATATGCTCTAGTTTGGGATACCTTGTTTTGAATTCTTGAAAATATATTGAATTCTTGGTTTGTATCCTTGTGCTGCTAAGATAATTCCTAGGAATAGGTTAGTGAGTCAAAAATTGAACTTGCTAGCCCTAGGGTTGTCAATTCTTGAAATCGCATCTTGCTGCAATTTGGTGCTGTTTTCGGTTAATTGAGGGATTAGAAATCGCAAGTTGGGTACTGTTTTGCCTATTAGGAGCATTGATAATTTGTGGGGATTGGTTTCTTTATTACCTATTGGGGGGTGATCTCTTCTTTGGGTAGTTTTAGGACTTTCCTAAAGTTGTTTCAATTCTGCTTATATTTCTTTGCTTCTATTCAATTTTGAATTGCCCTGCTTTCATATTGCCTAGTTATCTTTTCGTGTTACCTGAA
Source organism: Leptodermis oblonga (assembly GCA_016801395.1). Taxonomy (NCBI): domain Eukaryota; kingdom Viridiplantae; phylum Streptophyta; class Magnoliopsida; order Gentianales; family Rubiaceae; genus Leptodermis; species Leptodermis oblonga. The sequence continues at coordinate 16,561,490 of CM028760.1, read as the reverse complement.
CATTAGCTCTTTAATTATAGTTTGGATTTTGTCATCGTGCACACTCATCTTTTCTGAAATTTGAGGGCTTATCCCCGAAATTTCCTGTTGTGTACTTCATATCTGAACTATATTACAAATATCGTTTTGCGAAAAGATTTTTCAAAATTAGAACCAAGTGTTGGTTTTAGCGAAAATTTTTGCTTCTTTCTTAAGTGTATTGCTTTTGTGTGATTTGCTGCGTGCCTAATACATTTATCAATACCGGGAGGTTTGAGTGGTAAAAGGCTTGAGTACACATCTTATACAGGGCGCCACCCTAGAGTGAAACACAGGGTTGTGTGTAGCTATTAGGTGGGAAACACTTGGGGGAATAAGGGGGTAAGGTTATTTCTCACTTTTCTTATTCTTAGCAGACAGGTTTTCGCTTTTCTTATCCAATGTCAGGTGGAGGTGCTCCTAACCCTATAGGAAACGAGCAAATCCTGGCTGCGATTGCGCAACTCTCCGCGCGATTCGCTACTCTCACGGAGGAAGTCGCCGACCTCAGGACTGAACGGGATCAGAGGCGCACAAACCCAGACGACGATGTTGCCGCCCCAGGCACCAATGCCGCAGACCAGCCATTCGCAGGCCTTAGTCAGTGCAAAACTACCGTTCCACCCTTTGCCGGAGGCACGAATCCTGAGGAGTACTTAGACTGGGAGATGAAGATGGAGCGCATCTTTGAGCTTCATGCGATCCCAGAGCACAAGAAGGTCCAGCTCGCAGTTGTACATTTCACAGACTATGCCCTAATCTGGTGGAATCAGCAGCAGGACCAGCGCAGAAATACACGCCCAATGCGTGCCCGCGCACCGCCTCTCTCTTGGTTTGATTTGACTACTTCTATGCGTAGGACTTTTGTACCGGACTATTATTTTAGAGAATTGTATATGAAATTACATACTCTTGTACAAGGTTCTATGTCTGTAGATGAGTACTATAGAAAGTTAGAGATAGCAAAAATTAGGGCTAATGTACAGGAAGATGAGCCCGCATCTATGGCTCGTTTTCTTAGTGGTTTAAACAGGGGTATTACTTTAGCTGTGGAATTGCAGAATGCTACAACGCTGACAGACATGCTGCACAAAGCTCGGGTTATGGAAGAGTATCTGAAGTCCGTTCCACTAGTCCGGACACCTACCAGCGCCCCACCAACTTGGCGCAAGAATCCGACCTACTCGCCACCAGCAAGGAGGCCGATCATGTATGAGCGCAAAGCCCTAGTCCCTGTTGCCGCCGCCACCTCTTCTTCATCACAGCAGAAAACGCCATCCACTCCCAGACAGTCTATCAGCAACGTCACTTGCCACAAGTGCTCAGGCCGTGGCCACTACATGAGGGATTGTCCAAATATCCGGAAGGTCCTGTTGGGACAAGATGGTGAGTACATTTCAGAGGAGGATGAAGAAGACCCAACCGTTGACCCTACAAAGGAGTTGACTGACAGCACTCCGTCAGAACCTGTGGAGCAGTTCTTGAAGAAGATCCATCTCAGAACTTGGTTACTCGCACTCTGACTACAGCTGCTGTCTCGGACACGTCCCAGCGGACAAACATTTTCCATTCCCGCACCAAGGTAAATGGAAAGTTATGTGTTCTGATTATTGATGGAGGGAGTTGTACTAATGTTGCTAGTGAGTATATGGTTGATAAGCTGCGCCTCCCTATCATCAATCATCCTCGTCCTTATCGGCTTCAATGGATCGACAGCTCAGACGGCTACAAAGTCACCATGCAGGTAAGCGTACCATACGCTATCGGTAAGTTCGAATCCACGGTTTTATGTGATGTTCTGCCAATGGAGGCTTGTCACATTCTACTCGGACGACCATGGCTCTTTGACCTGAAGGCAACACATGATGGGGTCGCCAACACTTACTCGGTCTGCCAGGAGGGCAAGATCCACACGTTCCTACCAATGCCACCGGCTGAAGTGCAATCAGAAGCTGTTCGCATGAAGGAGTCAATCCCAAAATGGGAAGCTGAAAGGCGCCAAGCGAAGGGTAAGGGAAAAGAACTTGTAAAGGGTAGTAAGGCGAACTCTGATAAGCCTGATCAGGACAAAGTTAGGAATAGTTGTTTCGCAACTAAGGGGGAGATATGACAAGTGTTAGCCAACAATGATGATGTACTGGTTTTGGTTTGTAAAGATAATTGTGCTGACTCTAACGATGTCCCTCGGGATATTCCGTTAGAAATCTCTTCTTTGTTGCAGGAATTCAATGATGTTTTTCCAGAAGAGTTGCCGCAGGGTCTGCCGCCACTTCGAGGAATTGAACATCAAATTGATTTCATCCCTGGCGCACCACTTCCGAACAGACCTGCCTATAAAGCAAATCCGGAGGAAACAAAGGAGTTGCAACACAAATAGACAAGCTGCTCGCAAATGGTCAGGTAAGGAATCTCTAAGCCTTGTGCTGTACCTGTTATTCTAGTCCCTAAGAAAGAAGGTACATGGAGAATGTGTATGGATTGTAGAGCTGTGAATAAGATAACAATCAAGTATAGGCATCCTATCCCTAGGCTTGATGACATGTTAGAGGATTTGCATGGTTCTACTGTTTATACAAAAATAGATCTAACACAGGGCTATCATCAAATTCGCATGAGGGAGGGGGACGAATGGAAGACTGCTTTTAAAACTAAATTTGGTTTATATGAGTGGTTAGTCATACCCTTTGGTCTCACAAATGCACCTAGTACTTTCATGAGATTAATGAATCATGTGCTTAGAAAGTTTATAGGTAAATTTGTTGTTGTGTATTTTGATGATATCTTGATCTATTTCAGAGATTATGATTCGCATGTTGAACATCTTCGTTTGGTTTTAATTGAATTACGTGCTAATCAATTATATGCCAAGATGCAAAAGTATACCTTTTGTGTTTCGGAGGTTGTTTTTCTTGGTTTTGTAGTTTCTGCAGATGGTGTGAAAGTTGATGATGCCAAGGTGAAGGCCATTAGAGATTGGCTGCAGCCAACTTCGGCCGCCCAGGTTCGGTCATTCCATGGATTGGCTGGATTCTACAGGCGGTTTGTAAAAGATTTCTCCACTAAAGCCGCGCCCCTCAATGATCTCTGCAAGAAAAACGCACCATTTGTGTGGGGGCCAGCTCAGGAAAAAGCTTTTACTGTTTTAAAGCATGATCTCACTCATGCACCTATTTTAGCATTACCTGATTTTGATAAAGTGTTTGAACTAATGTGTGATGCATCAGGTATTGGAATTGGCGCTGTTCTTATGCAGGAAAGAAAGCTTATCGCCTTTTTCAGTGAGAAGCTTAAAGGAGCTACTTTGAATTATCCCACATATGATAAAGAGCTCTTTGCTGTTGTCCGTGCTTTTGAAACTTGGTCACGTTATTTGATGGCTAAGGAATTTGTTGTTCATAGTGATCATGAGTCTCTTAAGCATCTGAAAGGACAGAATAATTTGAATAGACGTCATGCTAAGTGGGTTAACTTTATTGAATCTTTTCCTTATATTATCAAGTATAAGAAAGGTAAGGATAACTTAGTTGCTGACGCTCTATCTCGCAGGTATGCAATTCTGACAATTCTTGATCATACTTTGTTAGGTTTCGCATACCTCAAGGATTTATATGCTTCTGATGTTGATTTTGCTGATTTGTATAAAGCATGTGAATCTGGTGCATTCCAAAAGTTCTTTAGGCAGGATGGTTTTCTGTTTAAGGAAAATAAGTTATGCATTCCTCGTAGTTCCGCTAGGGAATTACTGGTTCGTGAAGCTCATAGTGGGGGTCTTATGGGTCATTTTGGTGTAAATAAAACACTTGAACTGTTGCATGAACACTTTTATTGGCCGCATATGAAAAGGGATATACAGCATGTTTGCTCTAGATGCATTAATTGTTTACAAGCTAAATCTACTTCTAAACCCCATGGGCTTTACACGCCTTTACCCATACCTTCTGTACCTTGGACTGACATTTCTATGGATTTCATTTTAGGTCTCCCGAGGACGCAGAAAGGTAATGACTCTTTATTTGTCGTTGTTGATCGTTTCTCTAAAATGGCGCATTTCATTCCTTGCAGGAAATCAGATGATGCCAGACATGTAGCTGAGTTATTCTTTCAAGGTATTGTTCGGCTACATGGAATTCCGAGAACAATGTGTCAGATCGCGACGTCAATTTCTGAGTTTCTTTTGGAAGACTTTGTGGTCCCGCCTCGGCACAAAACTGCTGTTTTCGACTACAAGTCATCCACAGACGGATGGTCAGACGGAAGTCACCAATCGAACCGTTGGCAACCTACTCAGAGCATTGATTCAGAAGAACCTCAAGCGTTGGGAAGATATCTTGCCGGTTGCAGAATTTGCCTACAACCGAACCAAGCACTCCTCAACAGGGTTTTGTCCATTTGAAGTTGCCTACGGCTTTACTCCTTTGACGGTGATGGATCTCATTCCTTTGCCGCCCAAAGAACAGGTCAATCCAGACGGTGCGAAGAAAGCTGAAGCAGTGCAATGCATCCATGCTAAAGTTCGAGCTAATTTGGAGAAGACATATGCCAAAGCCGCCGCCAATGCAAACCAACGGCGCAAGGCTGTGAACTTTGAACCAGGCGACTGGGTTTGGGTTCACATGAGGAAGGAACGATTCCCTGCAGCGAGAAGGACCAAACTCCATCCAAGGGGCGATGGACCTTTTCAGATCGTTTCCAAGATGGGGCCTAACGCCTACAAACTCGACTTACCAGGTGAGTATGGTGTTAGTTCTTCCTTTAATGTTGCTGACTTGTCTCCTTTTGTTGATGAACAGGTTGCTGATTTGAGGACAAATCCTTTTCAACCGAGAGGGGATGATGAGGGCATCCAAAGTCAACTAACAAGTCAAAGTCAAGATGCAAGTGATTCCGGAGAAGCTGAGGAGGATGTTCGAGTTCTACATAGAGGTCATACAATGCTTCAGGATCCAAGTCCGTATCAGAGGGATCCACTTGTAGACATAACTGGGCCAATGACCAGAAGCAGAGCGAAGAAGGTTCGAGATGCACTCAACAACCTTGTTCAAGCTTGCCATCAGGATGCTCTGTTAATTGTAGAAGCCCATGCCTTGGAGGAAAATGGAGGAAATGTGCAAATTGCAAATCTTCTACACATCTTTGAAGAAGAAGCGCAATTCACCAAGTCCAAATAATGAAGAAGGCTGTTTCTTGAAGTCTTGAAGATACCGGAAGGTTTTTGGGCTTTAAAAGAAACAAATCATGAAATTCCCTACACATTGGGCCGACCCAAACTCATGGAAACCAAGTCCACAAGTTCGGCCAGCCCAAGGAGCAAGGAAGCCGCACAAGCAGCCCACAAAGGAAGCCCACACGGTTTTCTTAGTTAATTAGGGATTTCTCCTTTAATTATTATGCTCTTTTATTCTTTTAAGTTAGTTTCCAAAAAGGGTTTCCTTATTCTTTTTGGGAGTAGGAGTTTTATTCTTTTTCTTATTCTTTTCCTTGTAAATTCGGCAATCACCCTAAAGAGGTGACCGAATTCCTTCTTTCTTTTCTTACCAAATTCTACTTCTTTCCGGATTTGGTAAAGGAAATTAACCTCTTGTTAATTTCCAATTCTTTTCCTTATTTTCTCTCTTATTTTCGGCCACCCCTATATCTATAAATATGGCAGCCATGCATAATAATATTCAGAGTATTTCAGATCAAAAACTTAGTGTTTGAGATACCTCCTTTTATTGCTTTATGTATTTGCATGTCGTAGTTTACATAATTGCATGAACTTAGCTAATTAGGTTATTTGCTCTACCTAATTATTCGCATGTTCAAAACTCTTTTCTTGCACTTGGTTCGAATCTAAAACAAAAACAACTAGATTAGGTCTTTTTGTTTATTCTGATTTCGAAGGTAAGATAGAGTCTTATACGAGCTCGCCGCTTAATCACAAGGTCCTTGGCAACTTAATCCGCATGTGTACAACCGTCCACATCAATCAGTCTAGGGATTAAAAGTGCCAACACATGAAAGAAGATGGACCACAAGTGCAAGTAGACATAGAAGAGGGACTAAAAGTCTTACGAGGGTATAGAAGAGGGACTAAAAGTCTTACGAGGGTATAGAAGAGGGACCAAAAGTACGGTTTTCCCATACTTTTAAAGTTGTCTATCAGTGACTTCTTCGAGATTTTCTAGATGTAAACTCATTTATAATTGTATTTAAATAAAAAAATTTCTAAAATATCATTTTCAATACATAAAATCATCCATGCATTTAACTTATCTTGCGACATTTTTAACAATGTTAACTTTAAAACTCTTCAGTCGATGTTACAATAACATATATATAGTTAGCATTATTCGGTAAACAATTGCAACAGTTAGATAACAATCTACACGTTTCACAAATTAAAGAATGTCAATTGCCAACTTTATATCATTTGATAAAGTAGCTAGCAGTATTTTTAATTCAGTGAATATACCATCTAACTCCAACATCTGATAATTTTTCATAGCTGAGAGTGGATTTCAAATTGACACATCATTTTCTCAATTCGTCAACATCCAATATTTTTAATGTTTTGGAACCAAACAAAAAAATCATATATAAAACCCCCCTGTAGTATGTAAAAGTTATCGATGACCCCTCAATGGTTCAAAAAAATACAAATGACTCCCCGTGCTTTTTCGAAATCTATAGCGTTAAAAATTTCTGTCAAGTTTCACAGTGAGAGGGTTAGTTTTGTCATTTTACTTTTTTCCTTTACTTTTTAACTTTTTAAAGAAACATTTTTTTCTAATATTCACCTAAATTCTAACCATTAAGGCATTAACACTAAGGCTATGTTCTTTTCTGGCTTGTGTTGGGGAAAGTTTGGTTTTTTTTGGAAATTTTTGGAGGGAAATTTTTTTTTTTGGAAAATTGTGTAGGTGAGAGGTAAAAAAGTGTAATGATTGTGTTATTTTTGGAATTTATGTGAGTAGATATTTAGAGGAAATTTTTAAATTTTAATTTTGAATTCTTGGGAAAATAAAATTATTTCTTTGTGTAAAGTTTTGAAAGAAAAAGTGATAATTCTTGGGAAATAGCCACAAGAGAACAGAGCCTAAAACCTTCCCCTCTCTCCTTCCCCCACTTCTCTCTCTAGACACCTCTCCGATGGCAGTAGAAAATCTAGAGCACAACATCGAACCGGAGTAGATCTGGAGGAGCCGCCAAAGAGACAGTAGCATAATGACAAATTTCAAGAGACGAAAGGCGGACCTGGGAGGTTGCGACTTCACGGCTAAAGTAGCTCTGGTGGTGACCGACTTCTCTGTGGAAGAAGAAACAGACGGCTATCAGATGTAAACAGCATTGGGGCTACAGATATAATCCATCAGTGAGGACAGAAACAGTAGCGAAAAACCACAACTAGATCCTAGAATATCAACGTCTGGTAGGTCGAGTTGCCGACGAGGATGGCTGAGACCATCGAATATAGGACGGCAGCTACAAGAAGAACACACCACCATCGCCATCATCAAGATTGAAATCGCACGGAGAAGTTGAAATCGTCGCGAATCTAGGTTTCCTCCTCTTCAACGTTGCTGTTATAGCTATTTTTTCTTTTTGAGGGAAACCTTTTGTCAATTACAGATTTGTTGGGCTGAATCGTTTTGATGTGGACCAAGGTACACATGCGGATGAATTGCCAAGGAAAGTCTGATTATGCGGCGTAGCTCGTATGGGTCTTACTCTTTACCAGGAAACCATAAACAAGTAAATTAACCTAAGCTAATCTAACAAGCAATTATCGAACCAAGTAAAGAGAAGATTGAAACATGCGAATAATTAGGTAGAGCAATTAACCTAATTAGCTAAGTTTCATGCAATATGTAAATCACAAGCATGCAAAATACATAAAGCAATAAAGGGAGAGTACTCAAACTAATAGTTTAAAGATATGAATACTTAATTTATTATGGTGTTCGACTGCCTATTTATAGAGAATAAGGCAGCCGAAATTCTAACCTAAAAAAAGTAGGAAAATTTAGAATTGGAAACCAATCAAGAGATTAATTTGCTTTACAATACCAAAACCTGAAAGAAGTAGGTAATGGTAAAAGAAAAAGGAAATTCGGTTACCTTAAAGATAAGGGCAGCCGAAATTACAAGTGGATTTTAAGAAGGAAAAGAATTGGAAATCCTATTCCGAAAAGGAGATCAAAAAGGGATCCTTTTTGGAAACTAACAACTATGGGCAAAATAGGGAACATGCACAAACCCTTATTTTCCCCCAAACCCTAACCCTTACTTTCGCAGACCCTAATGGAGTAAACCTTGCGTGTGGGCTTCTTGATGGGCTGGCCGAAGTTGGTGATGTGGACTGGACTCCATGGAAGTTTGGCCTGTTTGTTGATGGCGCATGGTGGAATGGTGTAGGGAGCTTCCGGAATCTTCTGGAATCTCTCGAAATCATTTTCGAATCAAAATTTTCAAGATTCTGCAAAATATGAAATTCAAGATTTTCAAGAAAATCAAGAACTTCAAGAAACGTCTCTTTAAAGTCCAAGAACCTTCTGGCGTCTTCAAGAACTTCAAGAAACAGCCTTCTCTTCATTGTGGAATGGTGAATTGCGCCTCTTCTTCAAGAATTGTAAGGACAGTTGCAATTTGAACCTTTCCGGCTTTATTCTCCAAAGTGTTGGCTTCTACAATCAATTGAGCATCTTGTCTGCAAGCTTGTACAAGGTTGTTGAGATCTTCACGAACTCTTCTTGCTCTGCTCCACGTCCTTGGCCCAATGATATCTACAAGTGGATCCCTTTGATATGGACTTGGATCCTGAAGCATTGTTGGGCCTCGGTCTAGAACCCGAACCTCCTCAGCTTCTCTGGACTCACTTGTTTGTGGACTTGTCAATGGACTAGGGATGCCCTCATCATCCCCTCCCGGTTGAAAAGGATTTGACCTCAAATCTTCATCCTGTTCATAAGTAAACGGAGACAAGTCAGCAACATTAAATGAAGTACTAACACTATACTCACCTAGCAAATCAAGCTTGTAAGCATTAGGCCCCATCTTGGAGACGATCTAAAAAGGCCCATCGCACCAGGGATGGAGTTTCGTCCTCCTCGCAGCAGGGAATCGTTCATTCCTCATGTGAACCCAAACCCAGTCTCCTGGTTCAAAGTTCACAGCCTTGCGCCGCTGGTTTGCAGGGCTGTAGCTCTGGCGTAGGTCTTCTCAAGATTTGACCAAACCTTGGTGTGCAGGAATTTGACGGTTTCGGCCTTCTGGGCACCGTCTAGATTAACCTGATCCTTTACCGGCAAAGGGATTAGATCCATAACCGTTAAAGGAGTGAAGCCGTAGGCAACTTTGAATGGACAGAACCCTGTTGAGAAGTGCTTAGAGCGGTTGTAGGCAAACTCGGCAACCGGTAAGACGTCTTCCCAACGTTTGAGATTCTTCTGTATCAAAGCCCGAAGAAGATTACCAACGGTGCGGTTGGTGACTTCCGTCTAACCATCCGTCTGAGGATGACTAGTAGTCGAAAACAGGAGTTTTGTGGCGAGGCGTGACCACAAAGTCTTCCAAAAGTAACTCATAAATTTGACGTCTCGATCAGAAATAATAGTGCGCGGAATTCCATGAAGTCGAACTATCCCCGGAAGAACAAGTCTGCAACATGTTTGGCATCATCTAATTTCCTGCAAGGAATAAAGTGAGCCATCTTAGAAAAGCGATCGATTACGACAAATAGGGAGTCATTACCACTTTGCGTCCTCGAAAGACCTAGAATAAAATCCATAGAAATGTCAGTCCAAGGTAAAGTAGGTATAGGTAAAGGCGTGTAAAGTCCATGAGGCTTAGATGTAGATTTAGCTTTTAAACAATTAATGCAACGAGTGCAAACATGCTATACATCTTTTCGTATATGAGGCCAATAAAAATGTTCCTGTAACACATCAAGTGTCTTATTAACACCAAAATGACCCATAAGTCCCCCATTGTGAGCTTCACAAACCAGTAATTCTCTAGCAGAACTACGAGGGATGCATAACCTATGTTCCCTAAATAAGAAACCATCATGTCTATAGTACTTATGGAATGCACCAGATTCACATGCTTATATATAGTAGCAAAATCAAGATCAGAAGCATATAAATCCTTTACATATGCAAATCCTAGCAAAGAATGATCCGAAATAGCCAGAATTTCATACCTGCGAGATAGAGCGTCAGCAACTAAGTTATCTTTCTCTTTCTTATATTTAATAATGTAAGGAAAAGTTTCAATAAAAGCAACCCATTTAGCATGACGTCTATCTAACTTACTCTATCCCTTTAAGTGTTTAAGGGACTCGTGATAACTGTGGACAACAAATTCCTTGGCCATTAAATAATGTGACCAAGTCTCGAAGGCACGGACCACTGCATAGAGCTCTTTATCGTAAGTTCGATAATTTAAGGCAGCTCCCTTCAACTTCTCACTGAAATATGCGATTGGCTTACCTTCCTGCATTAAAAATGCTCCAATCCCTATACCTGATGCATCACACATTAGTTTAAAGACTTTATCAAAATCAGGTAAAGCTAAAACAAGCGCATGAATAAGATCATGCTTAAGAACCGTAAAGGCGTTTTCCTGAGCTTGCCCCACAAGAATGGCACATTCTTCTTGCACAATTCGTTCAGAGGTGCTGCTTTGGTGGAAAAGTCCTTCACAAACCGTCGGTAAAAAGCCAGTCAAACCATGGAAAGACCTTACCTGTGCGGCCGTTGTTGGTGTAAGCCACTCCCTAATGTTTGTCACCTTGGTGTCGTGAACTTTGACACCAGCTTTAGAGACCACAAAACCGAGAAACACAACTTCCTCAACACAGAAAGTACATTTCTTCACATTGGCATACAATTTATGAGCACGTAATTCAATTAACACCAAGCGAATATGTTCTACATGAGATTTCATGTCTCTAGAAAATTATATTAAGATATCATCAAAATAAACCACAACAAACTTCCCTATAAACTTCCTAAGCACATGATTCATTAATTTCATGAAAGTACTAGGTGCATTTGTTAGGCCGAAGGGCATTACCAACCACTCATACAAACCAAACTTAGTTTTAAAAGCAGTTTTCCATTCATCCCCCTCCCTCATGTGAATTTGATGATAGCCCTATGTAAGATCTATTTTAGTGTAAACCATTGAGCCATACAAGTCCTCTAATATGTCATCAAGCTTAGGAATAGGATGCCTATACTTGATTGTTATCTTATTAACAGCTCTACAATCAAACACATTCTCCATGTACCATCTTTATTAGGGACAAGAATTACAGGTACAGCACAAGGACTAAGTGATTCCCTTACCTGACCATTAGCCAAAAGCTTGTTGATCTGCTTCTGCAACTCTTTCATTTCCTCTGGATTTGCTTTGTAGGCAGGTCGATTTGGAATAGATGCGCCAAGTATGAATTCGATTTGATGTTCAATCCGACGCAGAGATGGCAATCCTTGCGGCAGTTCTCCTGGAAAGACATCGTTGTATTCCTGTAATAAATAATCAACTTCCATAGGAATATCCCGAGGGATATCGTCAGGGTTAGCACAGTATCTTTACATACTAAAACTAGTACACAACCATTATCATTTAACACCTGTTCTACCTCCCCCACTATAGCGAAAAAGGTACCTCTAACATCTTCCTGATTAGGCTTATCAGAGTTCGCCTTACTACCCTTTACATGTTCTTTCCCTTTCCCCTTGTCCAGGCGATTTCTAGCTTCCTATTTGGCGAGGGCGTCCTTCATCCTGATTGATTCTGAACACACTTCAGTAGGTGGCATAGGTAGGAACATGTGGATCTTGCCCTCCTGGTAGACCGAGTAAGTGTTGGCGACCCCGTTATGAGTTGCCTTCAAGTCGAAGAGCCATGGGCATCTGAGCAGAATGTGACAAGCCTCCATTGGAAGCACATCGCATAAAACATTGGATTTGAACTTCCCTATAGTGTATGGTATTCTTACCTGCTTTGTGACTCCGTAGCCGTCTGAGCTGTCGAGCCATTGGAGCCGATAAGGACGTGGAAAATTGAGTATGGGGAGCTTCAACTTTTCGACCATATATTCACTGGCCACATTTGTGCAACTCCCTCCATCAATGATCAGAACACACAACTGTAGTCAAGGTGCGAGTAACCAAGTTCTGATTGGGATCTTCTTCGATGAACTCAAATTGCTCTACCTATTCAGACTTAGCACTGTCAGTTAACTCCGATAAGGGGTTAACGGCTTGTTCATCTTCATCATTTTCAGAAATGTACTCACCATCTTGCCCCAATAATACCTTCCGGATGTTAGGACAATCGCGCATGTAGTGGCCACGGCCGGAGCATCTGTGGCAAGTGACATTGCTTATTGATTGCCGAGGTATTAATGGTGTCTTGGATTGGGATGAAGACGGGGTGGCCTCGGGGACGATAGCCTTCCGTTCTGACATAAACGGCTTCTTGGCGGGTGGTGGATTCTTTCTCCACGCTGGTGGGGCGCTGGCAGGCGTCCTGACGGGTGGAACTGTCTTCAGGTATTCCCCCATGACTTGAGCTTTGTGCAATATGTCCGTCAAAGTGGTTGCATTCTGAAGTTCAACGGCTAAAGCTATACCCCTGTTTAGGCCATTAAGAAAAAGAGCCATTGAAGCAGCCTCGTCTTCTTGTACATTTGCCCTAATTTTGGCCATCTCTAACTTCCTATAATATGCGTCTACAGATAAAGGTCCTTGTACAAGAGTATGTCATTTCCTATAAAATTCTCTAAAATAATAATCAGGAACAAAAGTTCTACGCATGGAAGTAGTCAAATCATACAAGTTAGAGGCGGAGCACGGGCCCGCATGGGATGCGTATTCCGACGTTGGTCCATCTCTTGATTCCACCAGACCAGGGCATAGTCTGTGAAATTTACCACCGCGAGTGGGACCTTCTTGTGTTCTGGGATCGAATGAAGCTCGAAGATGCGCTCCATCTTTATCTCCCAGTCTAAGTAATCCTCCGGATTCGTACCACCTGTGAAGGGTGGCACAGTCGTTTTGCATTGACTGAGACCCTCAAAAGCCTTGGCAAAGGCATTGTTGTCGTTGGTAGGAATGTCCTCCTCTGACTCTGCACGCCTTTGTTCCCGGTCGGCTTTCATGTCGGCAACCTCCTCCGTGAGGTTAGCAAATTGCGCAGAGAGTTGAGCTATTGCAGCCAGTAATTGCTCATTCCCAACAGGAACAGAAGAACCACCTGACATTGGTTAGAGGCAAAAATTTGTCTACTAAGAACAAGGAAAAATGAGTAGTAACCTTACCCCCTTGTCCCCCAAGTGTATCCCACCTAACAGCTACACACAAACCAGTGTTTCACTCTAGGGTGGCGCCCTTATAATATGTTCACTCAAGCCTTTTTCCACTCTACCTCCCGGTATTGACAAATGTATAAGGCAAACAGCAATTCACACACAGCAATGATACTTAAGGAAAAAGCAAAAAAAATTTTAAAATAGATACTTGTTCTATTTTGGAGTTGAAAAATCTTTTCGCAAACGATATTTGTAATATAGTTCAGATAAGAGGTACACACCAAGGAAATTTCAGGGTGAAGCCCTCAAATTTCAGAAGAGATGGGTGTGCACGATGACAAAATCCAAACTATAATTCAAGAGTAAACGTTCAAGTAGCTTGAAAAGATATAACTAGCAGTTGAAAGCAGGGCAATTCAAGAATTGAACAGAATCAAGAAATAAGCAGAGTTGAACAACTTTAAGAAAGTCCTAAAACTAACCAAAGAAGAGATCACCTACCCGATAGGTAATCAAAGAAACCAATCCCAGCAAATTATCAATTCCCTCAATATGAAGATAAACCCAATTACGAATTTTAAAAACCCCCCAGTGGCGGAAAAATTCCTCAAAATTCCAGTGTGGTGCTGTGGGGAGTAGTGGCGATAATCGAACACTATCAACTTTGCAAGCACACTAAAAAAAGAAGAAGATTCCCAATGAAGAAAAGCATCCTCTTTGGTCGTAAAGTGTTGTGCTGTGGGGAGTAGTGTCAAAAACGAACACTATCAATGTTGCAAGTACACCTTAAACCGTGGAGAAAATAATCCTTACTCAATAGGTGCCACAAAAAAAAACACCCATTTTGCGATTTTTAAGAAAAAGCCCTAGGGTCAGCAAAGTTCAAGTTTGACTCACTAACCAATTTCCAGAGATAAATTCAGAAGCATAAGGACACAAAATCAAGAATTCAAAAGAAAGTATCTAGAACTAGTGCATGCAAATCACAACGTGCAGATAAGGTGAGCTGCTTAACATCAGCTGCAAAACTCGCCAATTTTAACAATAATCGCACAGGAGGAGTATAAAACAGTTGCAAAAACCCTACAAAAGTCGCAAAAATAGTAACAAAAGAGTGTCTCTCAAACCCTAATGTCACAAAGCAAACGGCGACCCAATTTTAACCAAACAAACCAAAACCCTAGCTAAGCCAAAACCCGAACCCTAATTTATTTTTAAAGTTCAGAATTTAATTCAGTTTTTCAGCAAGGAATTCCATATTGTAAGTTAAGAAAAACAGCCCCAAAACAGTACAAGCTTTTCGCAACAAAAAGGCAATTTTAAAAACCCTAAGTTGCGTTTTTCAGTACATTAAAATTTTGGTTCAATTTTTCTAGGGAATTTCAATTTTAAGATAGGCTAAAATAGTACCAAGAAACCGAAATTCAAAGCTTGAAAGAAAAAATATCCTCCAAGAAGATGCGTTCTAATTCCAAGAATTTCAAGACAAGAAAGACTAACAAGGATTAGAAAACACCTAATAAAGATTTGGTTGGGTTACTTCAACCTTCTCCAGCCCAGGCTCTGATACCAATTGATGTTGACCAAGGTACACATGCAGATGAATTGCCAAGGAAAGTCTGATTAAGCGGCATAGCTTGTATGGGTCTTACTCTTTACCCGAAAACCATAAACAAGTAAATTAACCTAAGCTAATCTAACAAGCAATTATCGAACCAAGTAAAGAGAAGATTGAAACATGTGAATAATTAGGTAGAGCAATTAACCTAATTAGCTAAGTTTCATGCAATATGTAATCACAAGCATGCAAAATACATAAAGCAATAAAGGGAGATTACTCAAACTAATAGTTTAAAGATATGAATACTTAATTTATTATGGTGTTCGACTGCCTATTTATAGAGAATAGGGCAGCCGAAATTCTAACCTAAAAGAAGTAGGAAAAGAATTAGAGTTGGAAACCAATCAATAGATTGATTTGCTTTACAATACCAAAACCTGAAAGAAGTAGGTAATCGTAAAAGAAAAAGGAAATTCGGTTACCTTAAAGATAAAGGCAGCCAAAATTACAAGTACAAGTGGATTTTAGGAAGGAAAAGAATTGGAAATCCTATTCCAAAAGGAGATCAAGAAGGGATCCTTTTTGGAAACTAACAACTAAGGGCAAAATAGGGAACATGCACAAACCCTTATTTTCCCCCAAATCCTAGCCCTTACTTTCGCAAACCCTAATGGAGTAGACTTTGCGTGTGGGCTTCTTGATGGCCTAGCCGAAGTTGGTGATGTGGACTGGACTCCATGGAAGTTTGGCCTGCGCATGGTGGAATGGTGTAGGGAGCTTCCGAAATCTTCTAGAATCTCCCGGAATCATTTCGGAATCAAGATTTTCAAGATTCTTCAGGATTCTACAAAATATGAAATTCAAGATTTTCAAGAAAATCAAGAACTTCAAGAAACGTCTCTTTAAAGTCCAAGAGCCTTCCGGCGTCTTCAAGAACTTCAAGAAACAGCCTTCTCTTCATTGTGGAATGGTGAATTACGCCTCTTCTTCAAGAATTGTAAGGAGAGTTGCAATTTGAACCTTTCTAGCTTTATTCTCCAAGGCGTTGGCTTCTATAATCAATTGGGCATCTTGTCTGCAAGCTTGTACAAGGTTGTTGAGATCTTCACAAACTCTTCTTGCTCTACTCCACGTCATTGGCCCAATGATATCTACAAGTGGATCCCTTTGATATGGACTTGGATCCTGAAGCATTGTTGGGCCTCGGTGTAGAACCCGAACCTCCTCAGCTTCTCTAGACTCACTTGTATGTGGACTTGTCAATGTACTAGGGATGCCCTCATCCCGTTTCCCCATAGTTTTTGGATTGAATCATTTTTATGATTTTCATATTCTTTTTCTTACATTATAGTGTTTTTAAGGTGTTGATGAGATGTTTGTGATTTTTTTATGGTGCTTAATGGTGTTTGTAAATTAAAACGGTTGTGATTTTGGTGATGGGGATGAAGGTTGATGTAGGTGATGGTGGGCAGTAATGAAGGTTGATGAAGGTGGTGTTGGCGGGTGATGGTGCTGGTGAATATGATGGTGGTGGTTTTAACTAAAGAAATTAATAAAAGGAATTAAAAAGAAAAGTAATAATTAAGATATAAACGATTATGATTTGTAAAAGAAATGGAAAGTAATTTTGATATTATAAGATTATGATTTCTACAAGAAAAGGAAAATAATAATTTTTATTTTGTTAAAAAAAGAAAGTATTTTTACAAGAAAAGGAAAATAAAAATAATAATTTTTTAAAAAAAGAGAAAGCATTTTTTACGTTTTAATTAATTTAAAGCTAGAAATAAAATAATTATATTTTTAAATATTTTTGAAAATTTTAATATTTAAATTAAAAGATACAAAATAAAAATGTTTATATTTGCATATTTCTTTTTATTAAGGGTAAAAATGTCATTACTTTAGTGATAAACATAATATTTTGCTTGTAAGGGTAAATTTGTCATTTTAAATGAAAAAGTTAAGAAAAACAATTAACTTTTTCGTTTGAATGTTAAATCTAAGAGAAATTTCTAACGTTACAGATTTATGAAAAGCACAAGGGAGTCATTTGTAGCTCTTTGAACCATGGGAGGTCATCAATAACTTTCGCAAGCCAGATGGGGATTTTGATTAATTAACCCTATATACTTTCAAATGCTTTCTTATGTTCAAAACTACATTGCACATAAGGAATTGCAATGTCAACAACAACTACCAAATAATCAATTATAAAATACTCTTTACATGATAGTGAAATTTCATCAACTTCTCTTTCATTAAATTGTTTCTTTTTTCTTCTATCAATACAACACTTTGTTGGAAATATTTGTTCTATACTCATATTAGATGCAAGACTCCGAATCTTAGGAGAATCCTGCGGTCAGATGCTTTACAACTCCCCTATGTAAGGCAATAGGTTTGTCTTTATTTATTTTCTTCCTTCACATTCTTTTTGTACAAGAGGTACAGTAATTATGGCCCCCCTTTCGTATCTCTTTGCAAGCTTTAATAATTAGGGCCACCAAACCCACCATCCAATTAATAGGCTATTTTGCAAAAAACAATTGCAAGACTCCTAACTTTTTTCAAACTTGAAGTAAAACCTTCATTCTTATACTTTTCATGAAAAAAGTGAACTATCCAAAATGTTACCATACTTTTCCAAAGTCTCCACTTTGGTAACTAAACTTGTTTTTAACCACGAATGTCTCTATACTATTGACCAAAAATGTCATTTGGCCGTTGCCTTGACAGAATGGCAATCACATACACTTACTTCGATTGTGTTCGCTTTGGTACCTATACTTTTTTTTTTAGTCATGAATGTACCTGTGCTAATTTAAACGGGCCAAAAATGTACTGGAACTGTTAAATCCTATCAGGACTAACGGAAGTCACTCCACCTGGGCCTCACATGCCTAATTTAAAGGGTATTTTTGTACTTTCATTAAATAAAATTATTTAATAAAAAACTACATCCTTCTCCTTCCCCCTTTTGTCATCCGTCACTCCTCCTCCCTACCCCCTTTACCCACCACCGCTGCCTCCTCTTCCCCTCATCTCCACCCAATGCCACCGCTGCCCACTTCCTCCTCCCTTAATCCCATCACTGCTCCCTCTATTCTCTCTTCACTTTAGGAGTTTTTTGCAACTCCTCCGTACGTCTTCTCCAGTGGCAACTGCTGCTTTCCTTATTCTCTTTCCCCTTCTTCTTTCTTTTTCTTTCTTGTTTTTATTTCTTCCAAATTTCTCTGCTTTGTGCATTCAAATCAACTGCAATTTTCTTCCTCTTCCCCCCCCCCCCCCCCCCCCCCCCAAAATTCTTTTTCTCTATTTTTAGGTTTTTTGGAAATAAAAATCAAATCCAACCCTATACCAGTTCTATTCACAATAGATATATCAATTTGTTGATTACTTAGGTAGTTCTTCTTTATTGTTTGTATACTGTGAATGAGCCATAGAGATTTAGTTGAATAAGTAGTTTTTGCTCTCGATTTTCATGTTAGTGATTTGAAGGTTTGATTAAACTTTTGTAATTTGGTTTTGCTTATTCAAAGTCAGAGCTTGTGACTTTTGTTTTGTTTTTGGGTTTGCTAATTCTCGGTCCAACAAGAAAGGATGGAAATCATAGAATCATGGAGGTATGAAACTAAAGAGTGAGTAGCGGCGGCTGCAGGTGGAATGAGGAGGGAAGGAGGACAAACCTTTACTTTATTGTTTTTTTTAATGAAAGTACAAAGTTAGCCTTTAAATTAGGCATGTGAGGCCCACGTGGAGTGACTTCCGTTAGTCTCATTAGGATTTAACGGTTCCAGGACAGTTTTTGCCCGTTTAAATTAGTATAGGTACATTCGTGGCTAAAAAAAAATATAGGTATCAAAGCCGACACAATCTAAAAGTAAAGGTATAGTAATGCAGTTCACTCTATTTTTAAAGGTACTTTAATCCGTAAACTATTCATCTTCTTCCCCCCTCATTTTTCTTTCCTTCTTTCTCAAATTTATTATTCATCTTTTCCCCCAAATTCCTCCACCCTCCACCTTTCTTCTCCCTACTCTGCTTTTGTCCACCTCCCCTCCCCCCACTGCGTCGACTGCCGTCCGCCTCCCCTCCTCAACCTGCACAATCAATAACCTTAAGACCAAAAACTCATTATGATCTACTATGTATGCAACTATACTATCCAATACCACAAACAACCATTATAAATTCTAAAGACAGAAACTGACATAAAGACAAAAGATAACTAAATATACCTTGATACGAACATCTACGCAAAAGATCAAAAACCTCCCTAAAGCTGTTGGAATCATTATCACATAGCAAGATCCTAACTTTACTCCTATCTATGAACCCATCTCCATTTTTCCTTATTTCAACGTTCTCCATCAAATCAACCCCAACTTGTTTCTCCTCACAAAATATACTAAGTGTGCAATCCAGCAAGCAAAATCCAATGCTACAAAAATTCCACCATCTCAAAACAACTTAATCAAGTAAGAAACCCAAAATTTCCAAATTTTCAGAAAATCAATCATAATAAAATTCAGACAAAGTGTGACACCCCTAGCCTCGACCTCTTTGTTTGGGCGGAAGACGAGATCGGAATGCCTGCCTAATTCCCACCAGAACTCACTAATAATATATATATATATAGCAATCACTAAGTAGATAATAACTTTGATTCATTAAGTACATTGAAATACAATAGTTTCAAAACCTATAACTCAAACATAAATCATTACAAGGTATACAAAAGTTATTACAATTACCTAAATTGGAAAACTAATAAAACACTAAGTCATAATATTATAGTAATACTCAAAAACTATGCAAAACGCCATTCATTAACACCACTCTAAAGTTTCTTCAACACAATGCACCTCAGTTGTGATTATTTCCAAAATCTGTAACATGTAAACCGTCTAAAGGGTAAGCTCCATAGCTCAGTGAGGTCTCATTATTAAAAATTATTACCAAGTAAACATTTACTGGTACATAACACGTAAATCTTAATCACACAAGGGAGAACACGTAAGGAATAGAAGAAATAACCAGCAAGTTATACCAAAGGAGACCTTTGGAAAACATTATCGATTATCCTTTACCTGAATTGGGATATTATACACTGTTAACTGGAACAAGTTACAATTTGGGCCTCTTCAACCATGTAGACACTGACAATATTAAACAATAAACATTGAACATTGTAGTAAATCTCATAATATTAACGACTATTATGTATCCAGTCATTTAGTCGGCCAAACGCCGACACGCCCGATTTCAACAACTGAACATGGTTTGGGATCCCGAACTGGCATGCACAATTAACATTTGACACTAAATTTGAACACTTAACACTGTACACTAAATATTTACACTTTAATCATAACAACACAACAATTTCATTCATAAGATAAACTTTAATAGATATTTCGCTTATCAATATTTGAGAACATTTACGTAACATAATACACATTTATAAACATTACACTTTACACATTCAAAGGTCACGACTATACACATCACTTATAACACATGTATTTCAACAAACATAACTTTAATATCACTATTATACATAAACATTAACATAAGCAGAACATGCTAACTCATTTCTTACTCTGTAAAACATTGACCCCTTTAGTGAGAATACTCACCTCGTATCATGAGAATTTGGTGAGCAAATCTGCATTACATAAATATCATAGTTTAGACTTTATCCTTGAATCTAGATTAATATTGAGATTCTAGGTTCTTCATGATTTTGCCTTTCGATCCTTGTGTTTCTAGTTTTTCAATGAGTTCTATGTAATTATTAGTTAAAATGTTGAAAGTTATTAAAAAAGTTGTAAGGATTTTAATTTGAATCTTCAAAAATGGTTATACTCTCTCAAGTATTGCTGTTGAAATCCCTATTTCAGCTTCAAAGTGCAATTTTCCCCTCATTTTCATCGCAGCAGTAATTTTCTTGAACTCCATTTTAGGAAAATCAGTTATTCCCTTTTAGACCTATGGTTTTAATCTTTGTTTTGATGATAAGTTAACAAATATATGATTTTAGTTAATGCTTTGCACTTGAAGTTATTTGTAGAAAAGATGTAGAAAAAGTGCAGCAAAGCAAAGTGCAAGAAACTGTTAGAGAAAGAAGAAACCCATAAACCTTGGAGCTCCAGATCGATAGGCAGTCGAGCTCGAAGCTAAACCCAGAAATTGTTAAGCTAAAGCATTGATAGATTCTCCAGTTCGAAGCTACCCAGAAATGTCTGACCTCGCTCACATTGACAAGTAGACGGCAGTAGTCAAGCTTTCGAGTTGAAATTAATTGAAGAAACGAAGTCGACTATCGACAGGGTCTCGAGCTCGAAGCTAAAGAAAACAAAGACTGCGCCAAATGCATTGAGTTCACTTCGCACCAAAACTCCTAGCCGTTAGAGAAAAGATTTCAAAAACTACAAAGTGTCAAAGTCAGGTCTCGACATCGAAGCCCGAACTCAAATTGAGAAGAGAAAACTTGTGAACAATGTAAGTAGTTAGTTGAAGAACTCCTTGGTGCGAAAAGTTGCTAAAAAGAAAGTCAAACAATGCTGGTTTACAAATTATTTAACTCCTTTGCAATTTGGGCTGCGCTCGCGGGTTTGGACCCTGCGATCGTGGGATTACGTCGTGACCTGCTTGTGAATTAATTGTTGGTTCTACTTGTGAAGCCTGGCTGCTAAATGGGTCAGCCCAGTGTTGATGAAGCATGAGTATATGAACTGTAGTAAATTTGTGAAGTTGGTGGACATCACGAAGCAGGCCTCCATTCAGGTTGAGGAGTTAATGGCTGGTTTTCTTCTGTAACTGAGAAGATAGTAATCATTTTGTCCTTCCTGAATCCTAGATTAAGGGTCTGGCCTTATTCAATCTTTTGGGCTTGAGCGAGGCTTGAAAGGACGAGGTTCCGTAGGGCCTCGTCTACTGTCTTTTGGCATCGCCTAGTCATAGGCCCAATGATGTCGACTAAAGGATCCTGTTAATAAGGACTTGGATCCTTCAAAAATGTTGGGCCACGATGTAACACATGTGGCCCATCATCTTGATCATCTTGCTGGCTTGTCTCAGCCATAAGGATGTCTTCATCAGTGAAGCTTCTAATCCAAGCCTAGATAGGCTCTAGACATCCGTTTAGGCTACTGGCCAAAAAGAAGAGAAAACTTGTGAAGCTTCTAATCTGAGTCTAGACAGCCTTTTAGGCTACTGTTCGAAAAAAAGAGAAAAATTATGAAGCTTCTAACCCGATGATGCGAACCCCTGATCCCCAACACCATGGAAACCAAGAACTCGATGCGGAAAGTGCCAAGGAAAGTTTGAATGCAAGACGTAGCTCTTAACTTCTAGAATCCTTACCCTTGGATTCGACAGACAACTAACTTACAAAGTAAATTAAACACGCAATTCAAACTAAGTGGAGAAAACTAGAATCGAAACAAAGCTTAGCAATAGACAGAGCAATTATCTATTAGCCTATAGTTCTTGTAGCTTTTAGCAATTAACAAACATGCAAATTACATAAGCCCAAAATAAGGTGAGTGATTAAAGAAGTATAAAACTATAACTTAAATCATTTAATCAACTAAAGAACAATGAATTTCGTCCCCCTCTATTTATAGAGAGTAGGATGGACGAAATTAAAGTCCAAAATACAAAAGGAAAAAAGATAGAATTGGAAACCAATCAAGAGATTGATTTCTTACAAACCAGAAACCTAAAGGAACTAGGTTTGGTGTTTATTACCTAATTCGGCTGCCCCCTATTAGATATGGCCGAATTTACACATTAAAATACTTAATAAACAATTACAAAACCTAATCAAAAAAGGAGATTAAGAAGGGATCCCTTTTTGGAAACTACCAAGTTGATCTAGTTATAACAAACTTACCTAACTAACTTGTAACAAACTTTGAGTAGAATTAGGTAACATGCAAAAAACCTAATCCTTCCCCTACCTA
This sequence comes from Leptodermis oblonga, assembly GCA_016801395.1. Classification (NCBI taxonomy): domain Eukaryota; kingdom Viridiplantae; phylum Streptophyta; class Magnoliopsida; order Gentianales; family Rubiaceae; genus Leptodermis; species Leptodermis oblonga. Next base: position 16,538,635 of record CM028760.1, on the reverse strand, counting down.
AGCTTCCAAGTGGCATGTGGGCTGCTCCTTGTGGGCTTGGTTGGCCGAAATAATGGAATGGGCTCCAAGGGTGAGTTCGGCCCATTTTGAGTGGTGCATGAGGTGGATGATGTAGGGAGGTTCTGTAATCTTCTGGAATCTCCCGAAATCATTTCGGAACATCAAAAATCAAGAATTTCAAGATTCTTCAAGATTTTCAAGATTTTCAAGATTCTTCAAGATTCAATAAATTGCAAAATTCAAGATTTTCAAGAAAATCAAGAACTTCAAGAAATGCCCTTTCCTTCAGTTGGATTATTAGTAGGCGCCATTTCCTCTGTAATGGAGAGTAAGGTGACGCTTTTAACCTTCCTTCTATTCTCTGCAAGGGCATTGGTGTCCGTAACGAGCTGGGCTTCTGTAGCGCTCCTTTGAACAAGGTTTTCAAGATCTGATCTGAGCTTTCTTGTCCTTATTCAGGTCATAGGCCCAACTATGTCAACGAACGGATCTCTCTGATATGGGCTCGGGTCCTGGAGCATTGGTGGGCCTCTATGGAGCACACGAACCTCTGCTGCACTTTTCGAACCCTCACTACTTGAACTGGGATCCTCTGCATACTGACTTGGCGTAGGGCTAGGGATGCCCTCATCACCCGACCTTCGACTTCGAAGCTTCCAACAGGCAGAAAAATAGAGTTGTTATTTGACCATTTGAAGTGAGTCCTTCAGTTTTATAAGAGCCACAAGCATGGATATTAAAGCCTAATCATCCTCCACAAGTCTCCTACACTTAAGAAACATTCCTAAGCTTCATTTCATACATTTACATGTTAAAATAGCCATTTAAGCTTAGATTTGAGGGAGTTAGAAAGAAGCCTTTGTGCTCAACTTTTGTATTTCATTTGTAAACTCCATTGTGGAGATTCTCATCTTTGTAAACACTTTGAGAAAATTCCTAAACACATGTGAAGTGTTTTAGGCACATTGTATATGAAGCAAAGTCCTAAACTCTTGAAAAAGGTTAGGCAAGAAGAAATGGGGGAGAAATAAGAGAAGGAGAGACACAACTCAAGAGGTTGAGTTTGGGCAATTGTACAAGTCCTAGCATGAGGTAAATTGGGCTATTTGGGTTAAAGTCCTATCCAAGAGTTTGGATTAGGCAAAGGGTAAAGGTTCTAACTTAGAGTTAAGTTAGGCATTTGTCAAAAGTCCTAAGATAGGCAAGGGAAGTCTTGAGTTAGTCCTAAGGCCTTGAGAAGGTTTAGGCTAAAGATCCTTTGCTACTCTTAGGCAAGGAAGTCCTAGTCTAGAGTTAGATTAGGCAAGGGAAAAAATTTTGATCTCTTGAGAAAGAATTAAGCAAGTGTAAGGGATTGAAACACTCCTTTAAGTGTTCCTAATGGATTAGATTCAAGTTGTAGAACTTGGGGAGTGGACTAGGATTCAAGGGGAATCCAAACAACTATAAATTTGGTGTGTCTTGCTTCTTTGTTTAATTGCTTTCATTTTGCAAATTACATTTCACACACCACACTAGTGCAAAATCTTTTTTACACTTGTCTTTGAAAACGGTTTTTCAAAGTTGTGCTTCTTTGTAGAAGAAATATTTTTAAAGGGTTAAGAACCTAATTCACTCCCTCCCCTCTTAGGTTCATCTTAGGTTTATATTGGGATTTCAATTGGTATCATAGCTAGTGCTCAAATTTGTAAGTTTAACAACATTTGAGTTAAAGTCATTTTTGCAACCTTTATGATTTTTAGAGTCTTATTTGCTTGCTTGACTATTTGTGCTTTAAATTCCCTACTTTTGCACAAAATGGCTAAAGGTAAGAATGCCACCAAGAAGGTGACCAAGCTAGCTAAGAGCCTGTTCTTTTAGGAAGGTTTGAGTTTTGGTTTTGGAAAAATAGTTTTATAATGTAAAAAGTGTATTGAAAATGTAAAAAAGTATAGCTAAATAGTAAAAAGTTGTATTGAAAATGATAAAAACTATTTATAATATATTAAATTTACTGTTAAAAATAAAATCAAAACTTAACGAAGACTTGGGAAGCTTCCTTAAGTGAGAAGAGAAGGAATCGTCAAGAAGATGTTTTGTTGGGAGTGAGCTATAAGAGGTAACAAATTCTTCCCAATATTCTTCATGTGTTAGTGAAATGTATGAAAGGGATAGTGATAATGATAATGCTAATGTTGCCAAAATATACACGTATGTCACTTTAATGCATGATAAATGTATGAATGCCATGAAAATGAATGTTATGCATGAAATGAAAATTAATTCTTAGAAATTCATGTTGAATCATTAAAAGAAGAAAAATCTACTTTGAAATGTGAAAATGATAAATTGAAAAACAATGTAGATGAGTAAATTCTTGTTGAATCATTAAAAGAAGAAAACTCTACTTTGAAACAAAATGATAAATTCATGTTGAATCATTAAAAAAAAGAAAACTCTACTTCGGGTTTCAAATCAAAACAACTTTAACACATATTTTTCTTTGGTTCCTTTTCTCCAAAATCATTCTTAGAATGTTATACAACATTTCTAACAATCCATAACCATCTCTTCAATGCCGGTAATTAAAGGTTCAAATCAAAACTTCGAGAAAACTCAAACATAATAGTTTCAACTTATATGTATCATAAATCCAAATTCTAACGTTATTGTAAGCGATTTAAATTCAATGTTGAATTCTTGGAGTTGCTAAGGTCTTATCCACCAGATTGGAATAAAGATTCAAGGTCCAAATCCTACCTTTCTAAATTTTCTTTTCTTTTTCTTTATTTTCTCCCTTTCTCTTTTCTCTCTTCTTTCTCCTATTTGTTTGCTCTTCCTTCCGTGAAAATGATCAATTCTGGAATTTTTTAGGAAGTCTTTGACTCTTCCTTAAATGATAAAATAGTAGGCTATAGACCCTAGGGTCGTAGCCCACATTTGGAACTTGGAGAAGATATTTTTTTCATCTCTAGGTGCCGATCCGCTCAAATTCAAGCAATAACCTATCTGACTTTGGTCAATTTAGACAAAGGGCTATAATAACCGCTCTTCCATCGATCATAACGGCTCCTCAGCGCGGTGAGATATTTCCTTGACATTTTTAAGGCGGTTTGATCGGTAATAGCCGCTCCAAGTCATGCAATTGCCGCACTTCGGTTATTTTCCTATTTTTCACCTATTTTTTAATTTTCTTATTTTTATTCCCTAAATCCAAAATTAAACTAATATATCTATTTTAATTTCCTTAAACATATTCTTATACTTAGAACAATATCATAATTCTAAATTAAAAATCACATTATGATTTAAAACATAAGATCTCATAATCAAAATACTTAAGGAAAATCATACAATTTTTTAGTTATACCTAATTGAGTTGGAAAAGATCATTTTTATAAAAATATAAATTATAAGGGTAAAAATCACTGGGTCTTACACAAATGTTCCACCAAGTATCCCATTTCTCCGGACCCCAAAAAGAGAAAGAGAAAGCAATTAGTTTCTACTCTAAATAGGAGCCTCCATAGCTCAACTAATGTTGATTCCTTCTATAAAACTGCCAAAAAAAAAAAAAAAAAAAAAAACAATTAACACAAATAAAGAATAGAGGTTGGTCTTTTGAGTTTAATTTAAGAAGACCAGTGGGTCCTAAAACAAATGGCCCAGTTAGAATCTTTCCACTAAAACAGCCTAAAATCAAAGAACAACAAAAGTTAACATCCCAGCATAGGAAGCCCTTACCAAATAGGCGCACGCTAGCAGCACTGACCCTTCACTCACTCTCACACACACTGAGAAACACATAATGGGGAGAGAGGAAAAGGATACGATGTCAGACCCGAGGGAGATAAGGAAAATGCGACCCCCAGGGTTGGAAAAGGGGAGAACGTAATTGTAAACACATTGGGTGGCAGAGGAGGCGTTGTCGGCAAATGAGAAGATCAAGTTGTTGGGTGGGATGAGGAGGAGGGAAATATTGGAGTAGGAAAATGTTTGGATGGGGGAGGGGATGCGGATAGAAGTGGATAGGGGAGGAGGAAGGTGGAGGAATTTATGGAAGAAAATGAATAGTAAATTTGGGAACAAGAAAAAATAAATTAAAAAAAAAAAAGGAACAACATGAACAATAAACGGACAAACATAATACCCTTAAAAATAGGCACATGACAAGCATGTGATGGCCATTCCGTCAAGGCTAACGAAGCCTAATAGCCAAATGACATTTTTGGCCGGTTTAAAATAGTATAGTGACATTCGTGGCTGAAGAGAAGTTTAGTCACTAAAGCCAAGACTTTTGAAATGTATTGTGACATTTTGGCTAGTTTACTCAATATAAAATTACACCCACTAATTGTTTCATGGAAGAATAGATGCACATAGATTTGATTGTAACTTCTGAAAGTATATGAGAAACCTAAGGGGGGGGGGGGGGGGGAGTGAATTAGGTTGTTTTTAAAATTCTTTTTCAAGTAGCAAAAATAGTTTTGTGCTTGTTTGATTAGTAAGTGCCTCAAAGCAAGTAAAGAAAGACACAAACACTTATAGTAGTTCAACTTTCCTTCCTCAAGGAAAGTCTACCTCCACTTCCAAGCTAAATGCTGGTTTCCCTAACTCCCAAAAGATTCTTAAAGATGAATATTAAGCTATACAAATTATCCCAAGGGATTACCTTCTAGTTTACTCAAACTATAGGTAATCCTAGATAATTCCCCTGTGCTTAAACTCTTTCAACCTCTTGAAAGAATCTAAGTCTTGACCCTTTATCCCTTTTACAACAAAGAAAAGATAGTGCTAGGAAACTAGCTAACAATTACAAGTAAAAGAGTGCTTTGAATGCTTGATCACTTTTGATTGACAATAAGATAGATTGCAGATGAAAATAGGGGAGTTGAGCTCTTAGACTTGTGGTATTTATAGGAGAAAGTCAATTTGAAAAGATACTGTGTTTTCCCGTTGAAATTGTGACAAACCCGTCGTTTTCCGCTGCTTCAGCTTTTTTTGGTTCGAGCCCGAGCTTCAACTTCGAGACTCGACTTAGACACTTTGTAGTTTTTGAAATATTCTCTGTAACAACTATGTGATTTGGCGTGGAGTGCAATTAATACGTTTGGCGCATTCTTTGTTTTCTTCTATTTCGAGGTCGAGGCTATGTCCGAGGTCGAGTTCGTCACTTCATATTATTTTGGATAGTGAGCTCGACTGCTATCAGGTGCTTGTCGATGTGTTCGGGTTCGAATATTTTTGGGGAAGCTTCGAGCTTGATAAGGTCTCGTGACTGGACATCGACACTTTTTGGGTTTAGTTTTGAAGTCGAGAAGCTGTCGATAGTCGACTTCGATGCTTCGCTTGAACTTTTCTTTCTAGAACTATTTCTTGAGGGGCTGTCGAGTGGGTGTCGACAGGGCTTCATTGGTCGGTTTCGTTACTTTCAGTTTGACATATTTTTTGCACTTTTGCTCAAACAAACTCATCAAATCATTTTCACATATTTGTTGTATAATCACTCAAAACTAGGATTAAGACCATAGGTCTAACAACTTCTTACTAATGCGAATAATCTTAAACCAAAAGTACATGACATTGCAAATAAGTAATACTATGGCAAATACAGGTCGATCCACTAGAACTGTTGTGAGACCCTGTAAATTTTTAACCTATAAATTCACTTCTAGAATATTTTGAGGTATTTATAAAAATATTATCTTACAAACATTTATTAAATTATAGAATTTCTTTAAAAAGAATTTTATCTAACGATTTTCTTAGAAAGTTTTAATAAAAGTTATAAAATATTTTCTTTTAAAGAATTTTCTCATTATGATTTTAATTTAATCTATGTGTTTAGATTTGATAACTTTGATTCTTATGTATGCTTAAGGATGATATTATTTAAGAATTTATGGAACTTTAGAAATAGGAAATAGAAAATAAGAAAATTAGAAAATAAATGAAAAATAATAAAATAAAGGGTCAATCAGTTTTACCCAGCCCCGGATCGGGTAAAATCGATTGCACCGCTGTGAACAGTAAAAATGAAAAGTTCTAACTGCCTATTAAGCGGTTTTAACTAATCAAAGAATGGGTAAACCCAACTGGAATCAGTTTTACCTAGTCCTCCAATCGGGTAAAACCGATTGGATGATAAGGACAAAATCCTTTGATCGGTTTTACCCAGTCTCCAAGCGGGTAAAACCAATTGAAGTGGGTAAAACTGATTGCCTGATCGGGTAAAACTGATCTGGAGTCTGAGATGAGAAAGATATATTTTCTCCAAATTTCAAGGTCGAGCTACGAATCTGGGGGTCTAGGAACCCCTAGGCTTTGTCCTTATACAACTCAAGGGGTCTATAAGTACCCCTTGATCATTCCTAACCGTGAGGAATCACGAAATTAGGCCAAAGTTAGAGCAAATCTCAAGTTAGGGAAAAGTCAGGAAGAAAAGGGAGAAAGGAAGGAATTGTTGCGTGAAGTTGGCTTGGAAATCCAAAGATTGTGATCTAGGAAACTCATGAATCAAAAGGTAAATGATTTCAAGTTACTATAACGTTAAATCTTGAAGTTATAATGCAAAAAGTATGAATTAGTTGAGTTTTGAAGTTTTCTTAATCATTTGATTAATTTTGGAATTTTGAACGCTAAAAATGTGTTATGAAATGTTAGAAATGTTATGGGAGTATTGTAGAAAGGATTTTTTGCAAAAGAAACCAAAGCAAAACAAGTTTTGTGCACAATTTTAGCCAAACCCCGAAGCAAAAGGTTGAAGAAAAGTTTTCTAGGCATGGATCGGTTTTAACCGATTAATAAATGGGTAAAACCGCTCCAATCGATTTTTACCAACTTCGGAAAATGCTTGAAATGGTTTTGATTAAAAACTATATTGTATGACATGTTTTAAACGCTTTCAAAAAATGCTTGAAATGGTTTTGATTAAAAACTGACAGTTGTGTTTACTTACTGGCTGGAATGCATATATACTTGTTATGCTTCAGTTATACTTTCTTTGTGCACTGAATCTGATACATGAACATGAGTTGTGTCGGATCCATTTTGTGGTGCGATTTGATCCCATGAGCCACCATAGGGCTTAGTCGTCTGGATCATCTTCGTTCCTGATTTCAAAATCACCGATTACCGAGGTCCATTTATGCACTGGGAGTTGGCTGAAGATATATTTATGGTTATGGTTATGATTATGCTTAGATGAGCTGGCCCGTCATTTAGCATTCATGTACAAGCTGGCGAACACCCTAATTCTCCAAGGTGAGCTGGCCCATCGTTCATCGCTCTTATAGAACATTGGCGAACCCCCTTCATCCTCATTATATGTTTTATGAATCTTGCATGAGTCATGAATGCTATATGTTAGGATTTGCCTGAAATATATGCATGGGTAATTTTATAACTCAGTAAATGTTTACGAAAACGATGAACTCTCACTGGGCAATGACTCATTCCATTTTCCTGTTTTGTTTTCTATTTTCAAAATAAATTGTTACAGATCTTTGGTACGAACATAATTATGCTCACTAGGACAACCTGAAGTGCTGAAAGTTTGGGATACGGCTAGAAGGCAGGATGGATAAAGATGGGCTCATCCTCTGATAAACATGTATTCTAGGGCTGTGTAAGTTTTATTATATTTCTAATAAAGATTAAAGTTATTATGTTCTGCATGTTCTGAGTCCTGGTGCAAACCAGGCAGGCATCCGGTGAAGCCAACCCCATGTATGCGGGGTGGTGAATCTAGGTTGTGACAACTGTAGCTAAAACGTCTGAAGTTAATTCAAATGCATCAACTGTTTATTGATTCAAAAAAAAAATTATTATTAGAAAACGAAATAAAATTGTAATGAACAAAGTTTTAAATTGAATTCAAAGATAAGGAATGGCAGGGGTTAGATTTCAAGTTCCAAATCTCTTATCAAATTTCTCTATATGTATGCAACGGATATAAAATAAATGTAGGTGGCAAACGATTGGGAATTTAAGCACAATTAAGTCACTTATACAATTCCCTCAATTTCTCATGGTAATTTTTGGGTTTTGAGCCATTATATTTAATTCCCTTAAAAAGCTTTTTGAATCCAGTTAGTATTCAAATCCTAACACTAGCTAGTGATCAGTTTGAAGAATTACAATTGACTAATTTCTACAAACACTTAATGTATGTCAAGGTTTGCCACATATCTTGACATTCAATTGAAAAAAGTGATAGAAACATCAATAAAACAACACAATCACATATTTATAGAGTTGATCAATGATCAACAACAACCCATCATTCTAGCATCTTCCTTAAGAGAGTTAGCTACTAAAAATTGAAGAAATCATTTAAAAAGTATTAAAAACTTAAAATAAAGCCAAATAAGAAGAGCAAGTGATACAACCATTCATGGGTAAGAGTTTTCTGGCAAGAGAGAGAAAATTCCAAAGTAAATGTGCATCCTTTCCTCCACAATTGAAAATAATCTTCAACTCATTTGAAAAGCACTACAAAACTATAAAGAGAGAAAATAGTAGTTAAGACCACAACTAGGGCCTTAGATGCCTAAAAATCAGCACTAAAGTGTCATTTTATAGAGATGGGAAAAAAATTACTAATTACTATAAATAAGCTTCTCATTGCCTCTTCAAATTATGTCTTCAAATACATCAATTGTTAATTTGCATTCATGACAAACAGTGGCATGGAATTTACGCATTAACAAATTAGTCTCTTCAAATCACATAACAAGCAACAATAACACGAATAACTTGGGGTACAAATATAGATATTTTTTTACTCACATTAATGACTTTGTCTTTTAATGCATTCGATCTTCTAGACGACTTGTATGATCTCTCGTGCATGAATAATCTTTGCAATGGTCAACTTTCCAATGACTACTTTTTCTTTTCTTCATTTTTCTTTTCTTCAACTTCGCGACTGTCGTCCGTGCGATTTTCCGCGCAACTGGCACAGTTCTTCACACGTTGCTTTTCTGCACTTCTTCTACATTTTTCTACAAACTCTAACAAAAATGTTTTTCCTCTTTAATTCTTTTAGTGATAATACTCTTAATTATCATCCAAAATAGATTTCAAATGTTATTACCAAGATAATGATAATAAATTTTATAATCTTGAATGCATCTAATATAATATTGCATCATAACATCATATGAGGAAATCATTTCAATCTACCTTAGGAAGTTTTCATTAAAATCTTGATGAAGTTCATTAGATTTTCCAAAATCCAAGCAACATTTACAAGGATATTTTACACTTGCTACTGCAATTAGATTCTTTTCTTTGAAAATTTTTCGTTGCAAGTCTTTATTGATTGTTTGATTTGTTTCTAATCTCATTTTTAATTCTTTACGAGAATTCATATTAGTTATATGTTCATTAGAAAGTTCATGCTCTTTAAGTTGCTCACTAACATGTTTTCAATTTTTATATCCTTCATTTTCTAAATAACTTTTATTGCTTTCATAGTTTAATAAGTTACAATAAAAAATAGACTGAACTGTACAACTAACCACAAACCTTTTCCCAAGTGCGCAAAATGACACGAACATTTTATGTATGTTTTTTAATCCAAACCTTTTGAAAACGTTACAAAATATGACATTCCGTCTATGCTCTCAGTTAAACCCCAAACAAAAACAAACTTTTGAGGGCAAAATCGTCCGATTTCCTATTCTTTTGTATTATCATTCCCTTATTTTAATTTTATTATCAAACAAACCCCCAATATTTAAATTTTTAACATTTTCATTAGAAGTAAAATTTGTTGTATAATAATATTACCAAAGTAGTAATTATTCTTAATATTATGATATATTACTAAAGTATAAATATTTTTCTCCTTTATTAAAAATAGAAGTTAACCCACAATTTAAGAAAAATAAAATACCAGGGGCCAATTTGAAAATAGGATGAACACCACCGACACTCTTCATCATCTTCCCCAATCTTTGTTTTTTCTTTCTTTTCTTTTTTTTTTTTTTCACTTTTCCAGCGCTTCTGCCCATCCCGAAATTTCAACATCTACATTCCAGGCCACTGTTTTCTATGCTCCTGTCGATATCACGAGTAGATTCATATCTTTGACAAAAAAAGTTATGGAATCAAGCAAAAAAATTTGGAGAAAAACTTACAGATCTAATGAGTTCGAGATTAAACTCCTTCAGGGTCAACAACATATCTGCACTAGGATTCTGGTAAAACATGAATTCACACAATAGAATTGCAAAAAACATCACGTCAAAAGAGAATAAAATTCTGTGAAGTTTCAGAAAAGTGCCGCCGTGGTGGTTTGAATGGTGGTCCACTGGTAGCGATTTTAATTCGGAGAAGATGAACATAGGTCGCGTCGGTGAAGATTGGTGGTCATTGATCTGAATCACGGCGGTTGGTGCAAAAATTGAAGTGTGGCGATGCTAGGAAGAACCCTAGCGGTGCCCAAAAAAAAGGGGGAAGGAGGAAAAAGCTGCTGCCGTCAGCGATTGGATCTGGGCGGCGGTGGTGAAATGCTCAAGAAAATGTGATGTGTTTCATTTTTTGCTGAGATGTTTAGTGACATTGTATATCTATCACTAGAAGGATAAATTAATGTGTTTATTTCCTTTTAGCGACCATAACATTTCGTTGAAATACATTTTGGCCTTTGCAAAAAAGTTGTCGTCAAGCATCTAACGGAGAACATAGACGAAATATCTTATTTTGTAACATTTTCAAAAGGTTTATTTTGTAAATAAATTAAAAAAAAATTAAAGGTACGTGTCATTTTGAGCACTTGGGCAAAATTTTGTAATCAATTGTGCAATTCACTCTTAAAACAAAGAACATAAGAAAAATGTCTAGAAGTATTGTCTAAATGAAATACTCCCTCCATTTCTAAATAAGTTGCCATTATACAAAAATCACACAAATTAAGAAGATGGATAAATTTTTTTCTTTTAACCCTATTTATGTTTTTTTGTTTAACTACATTTTAAATTGGAATGTGTGTAATGTATGTGCATTTAAAAAGATATTTTAAATTGGAATGTGTATAATGTATGTGCATATAATTAAATGAGATCAATTAAATAAGGAGTAATATTGGACTTGTGAGACCTGCACTGACGTGGCAGCAACTGAGTGGTCAAGGGCTAGGGCTGACGTGGCACCTTGAGTTTGGTGATTGTCTCCTTCGCTTGACAGGAAATTGCAGCGGCGGCTGGGAGTACCACGGAACCGAACGACGGAGCTAGACGAACCCAACCTACCGACGGAGCTAGACGCAGCGACGGGAACCCCGGAATATATGGCAGCAACAGATCTGGGCAGCGACGAAACCGATGGATCTGGTGCTGATGGAAGCGATTGGAACGACAGCGAGACGGACCGGTAATTGCAGCGGCCGACCCGACGGAAATTGGGCTGACCTTCGACTGAAGAAGGCACGGGCTGATGAAGTAACGATGCCGTAGAAGTCAGATCCGCGGTATCGAAAGCCCGGGCTTGACGTCAGGATGCCGGAGAAGTCAGATCCGTCGAGACCCGGGCATAGCGCTGCAGATGGAAGCTAACTGATCTGGGCCAACAAAATAGTTGCTGCGGCAGAACCGAACCGAACAAAAATTGCATCAGCGGTGGCCCGAGAGCAATCCGAAGCTGAAGCAGCTTGATCGGAAGGTGAGAGAGAGACCCGAGATCTGAAGGATTAGAGAAAGACAGCCAGAAAAGATAGTGGTTGTGTTCGGCGCAAAAAGATTGCCGGAAAAAATGGCAGGGCATGGTAGCAGCTGCGGCGGCTAAAAAGAGCAATAAATTTGACATTTACATTTCAGTTTTGATTTCAATAGTAAATTTAATGTTCTATCTGTTCCACTCAAATAATCTATTAAATTTAATGTTCCATCCATCCCATTCAAACAATCTATTTTCAAAAAAAAATTTTCTCATTTAAAGAGTTCACTTTAAATTAATTTACATTGCATACATTTACTAATATAACAAGGTATGGTTTATAATTAACCTTTGCTTTTAAAGTAAGGATATTAGTGGAAAATATGATGATAAATTACTTATTTTAGGTATTGTACCTCACAACCCATAATAAATTGTACACATTTCAAAGTAGACTCTTTAATTAGAATGAAGGGAGTATATTATAATCAATTTTCATCATTTTCAAAACAACTTTTTACTATTTAGCTATAACTTTTTAAATTTTCAATACACTTTTTACATTATAAAACTATTTTTTTAAAATTAGTTTTCAAACCCATCAAAAGGAGCAGGCCTTTAGGGATTTTGCTTTGATAGCATGATAGAAATAATACGTATTTGTATTATTATATTATTCGATATATACGAGATACACAGAGTAGCTTTTATAAAAGAGTTACGGTACACGATAATGTTAACCTATAATAGGAAACTATACAATTGGACATAATTACATATACTGCATATCAATTACATGTACTACATATCATAACAAGATTAATGCGTAGCGAAATAATCAAAACACAAAAAGGAAAAAACATAATTTTAACGTGATTCGATATCAACAGGCATACATTCACCTAAATCCTCTAATTTGATCAAAGGAGGTGCAAGTTAAAATACTCATCTATTATATTAACATCACATGAGACATAAATAAGAACATAATCTCTCTTATGATCTCACAACATTATAACTCACCACTATCAACGTCAGAGACACAACGAGGAAAACCATCTTTTATGACTTTAGACCTCTCAACAATGCTTCATCTCTTACACGCATCACACTTAGCAAAAAAAAAAATTCTCACACAGCTTAGAAGCAGAGAGCCAAAAGGCTTCTACATGAGTTCTTTATATATATAGACCTATAGTAACCTAAATCATTCTGAAAATTAGTTTTTCAAAATCAACTAAATTTAAATTAGAAACAAATTGAATAAGTAATTATTAATTATAAATCAAAAATTTTAATTAAATTTGATTTAATTTTTCAACAAAATACCATCAGAAGTCAATATATTTGCTATTATTATCCATCAAGTAATTATTATTTAATTATTAATGTCTATAATAAATAAAAAATTTAATTAAATTTGATTTAATTTTTCAACAGAATACCATCAGAAGTAAATATATTTGCTATTATTATCCATCAAATGACAGCACCTTCTACCAAACAAGGCTAGCCAGCCCCTATCTGTTTGAAAGGAGATAAAATACTTGAGAAAAAATAGTTAAGACACGTTTCTTTTGAGTATAATTTCAATGATTACGCATACCCCTGTGGTTTGGAAAACTTACGGACGACCCCCTATGGTTTAAAAAGTTACAAATAACCTCCCAGTAGTTTCCCGAAATGTATAAAGTAGACGGAATCCGTTAGATTTAACGGTTAAACGAAAAAGTCAACTATTTTTCTTAAGTTTGTCAATAAAAGGACAAATTTACCTTACAAACAAATTTTCATATTTATTACTAATACAAATGACATATTTACCCTTAAGAAAAAATAATATGAAAATATAAACATTTTGTTTACATAATTTATTTTGTCTTTTAATTTATTTCAAATATCAAAATTTTAATTTATTTCTTTTCTTCCATCAAATCACACTTATCCATTTTTAATAATTATTCTCTTCCTTTTTAATTAGGATATTTCCTTTCTACATACATCAATCATCATTCCTACTATCACACCCTTTTTCACTCTCTATGAAAAAGTGATGTGGACCGGGGTTCACGATGCGGAATACTTGCCAAGGAAAGTCTGGAAATTACGAGACGCAGCTCTTAACCTCTAGAATCCCTACCTCGGATTCAGCAGTCTACTAAAATTAAGCTAAGCTAATTTTAAACATGCAAATCGAACCAAGTTTAAGAACAAAAGAGTCGAAACAAAAGCATGCATTCTAGGCAGAGCAATTACCTAAAAAGCCATAGTTTCTAAACCTATAGTAATTCACAAAGCATGCAAACTACGAAAGTTCAAAATAAGAGAATGATTCAAAAAGTATAAAACTATACTATTCTATTACTTGAATCAAAATTGTGTCTTGAAAAGTGAAGAAGAGGACCCCTATTTATAGTTATAGGCATCCGAATTCTTAAGTACAAAGTAGTAGAAAGCAATTAAAATTGGAACTCATTCAAGAGATTGATTCCTTACAAACTGAAACCTAAAAGAACTAGGTTTAGTTGATGATAGGGATTCAGATTTCACAAGGGTGAATCTAGCCGAAATTCTATACTAAATAACAAGTAGAAATGAATCAAAACTAAGAAGTAGAAATCAATCGAGAGATTGATCTCTTGAAGAGACACAAACCTAAAGGAACTAGGTTTGTTAAGAGATAATAATTCGGGTGAATTATTGGATAATTTCAGCCGAAAATTATCTTAAAAATAAGAAGTAAAATTAAAACACAACAAGAGTTTAAGAAGGAACTCTCATTGAAAACTACTACTAGAATTAGCTTAAGTTGTAAACTCAAACTAACTCTTTAATTAAAACCCTTCACAATTTCGGATTGGGCTTCTCAATTGGGCTTCCCAATTTCGGAATTTCCTCTCCTTCTCTTGGTCGGGGCTGGCCGAATTTATGAAGGTGGGTTGCAAGGGGATTCGGCCCAAAACTCAATGGCTTGTCTGTGAAAAGTGTAGGAAGCTTCCTGAATCATTTGTGAAACTCAAATTTTACAAACTCTTCATTTCTTCATGATTATGCAATTCAGACCCCTTTTCGGAAATGGTGAGTAAAATGACCATTTTACCCTTCTGACTCTTCTGGCTTTATCTTCAGGGGTTTGTGCTTCGGATGGATGCCATCTGGGATTGCGGGGAACACTTTGGACTAGGTTCTCAAGGTCGCCTTGAGTTTCCTTGTCCTTCTGCGTGTCATTGCCCAACGATATCTACCAATGGATCTCTCTGGTACGGGCTCGGGTCCTGGAGCATAGCTGGGCCTCGATGTAGCACACAAACAGGCTCTGCTTCCTTTCTCGAGTCCTTTGCCTCAACTTGCAGATCCTCTCTGCTTGGACTTGTCGATGGGTTGGGGATGGTCTCATCAAAAAGGCTGCAATGGCGTTAGGCCTCGCACCTAACCAGCCCAAACACAGTACAAAGTCGTGGAATAACTTTGCTCGCACGTGAGGTCTTGTAACCCACTCCGCGATCACGCACCAACACGCTAAAGTTTTCGCTCCGCAGCACAGCAACACAAGTTTTGGGCAGTCTGCCCCAATCCTAAGTATATTATTGCCAACACTATGAACAAGTACAAAAAGGATTCACGCCTACACTAAGGCCACACCAACTCGTAGGAAGGCTTGTGCACCAAGCACACACCTAGGTTAATTTTCGAAAAACTAGCCTACCTCGACTAATCACTTAGTCTACACTCGCAAAGGCAACTCGCAAGCTACGGATTTCTATCCCACAAGCTTGTCCCCCGAGCCCCTAGCTTACGCAGCTATTTATAGCTGATTCACGTAGTTGATAGCCCCAACCACCTAGGCTCATAACTGCTAACAATCACGGGCAAGCAACTGTCTCGAGCGCAACTGCGTGCATATCCTGCATGATGTGCATAACCCCAGCATTTTGGGGCTACGATCTTGCCAACTGCCACAGCAGCGCCTCATCTTCTTCGTCTACAACCGTCACCTAAACCAAAGGCCTTAACCACACACCCTTGGCTCACTGAGTTTCCCAGCGATCCGGGCCACCGCTTCTAACCGCCGCCCCATGGCTCGCACCACTAGAACCATCTTGCACCAAATGCACCCCACTTACACTTAGAGCCCATTTGGCTCGCCCAAAGGCTAGTTCTTCACCCAAGGCTCGAGCAAATCCATGATTTCCATCATCGAGGCTGGACCATGTCATTTACTTCATAGTGCCAAAGCAACAAACCTAAAAGTGCCCTTCCAGGACTATAACATGCGAAAAATCAGCAACCTTGTCCAAGGCTACCATTCTTCCTAACAACTAATGTCCTTCCCAAAAGAACATCTAACTATTACACAATAACCCAATAAACAAAAATACATCAAATTATACATAAAACGTGAAAATATTCTTAGTCCACTAAAAAGGGTATGACAAACCTCCCAGATCGCATTGTTTGATGTCCCCATCAAACGCCGCCATGCTCCGATCAGCAGTTCATCGCCAATCCCCCATTCAACACTTAGCCAAATCACATATTTGAAACAAACTGACTGCACCAATCTTGACCCATCAGCACAACTCCGACCAGCAGTCCGTCGCCAACCCCACCATTCAGCACCTAGCCTAATCACACGTTTGCACCCCCACTTAAGAAACAAACTGATTGCACTAGCTTCGACCTACCGGCCTAGCTCTGGCCACCACAGCCCCATTCCAGCACTAGCAGGAAGCTCACCCACGAAGAAGCTTCCCCACTGGCTTCTCCACAACCCTTCGCCTGCAAAGGACAATCACAGATCATATGATCCTGGCTGCCACATATGAAACAACCCCTAGTCTTAGGCCTTTCAGTCTCGTCATACCTTTGCTCGAGTGTTCTCCACCAGCCGCCGCTACCTTCTCCATTCCACCACCCTTCTTTTTCTTAGGGTCACTAAGAACTTCGCCCACCGGCGCGTGCAAATCGACTAACCCATCGGCCACCTGCATAGTTGCGGCTAAGTTCTTCACATCATTTTGACACAATTTTGACTTTGCCGAAGGCTTCAATCCTGCCACAAAATTGAACACCTTCTCATCCTCGGACATTCTCGAAATGTCCAACATCAAAGAGCTGAACTCCTTGACATAATCACGGACGAAACCCACCTGCTTCAACCTTTGCATGGCTTCCCTCGCAACTCAACACGAGTTCGTAGGAAGGAACTAGTTATGCAACTCCTTCTTCAACAACTCCCAAGTCGAGATTAAGGGGCGGTTTTGATCCTTGGACCTTGTCCACGACTAAAGCTTTGCTTCCCCATCAAGGTACATGCTGGTGATCATCACTTGCTCCGTCTCCGGCACATGAGCAGTGCCAAAATACTGCTCCATGTCCCACACAAAGTTTTCAAGTTCTTCGCGTTTCTTTGCCCACTGAATAGCTTAGGTTCTGGAACTCTTACCTTCCCTGCCGTCGTCGCACCTTCAGTTCTTGCCAACTTCAATTGTGCAACAACGGCTACCTCTTTCACCTTTGAGGATAAGTCTCCTGGACGATGAAATATCGGCCATGGACGATAGCTGATTTTGTACATCATTAACCCTCGCCCAAAGCTCAACACCAAAGCTTTCAGTTCCTCAAAATCTTCAGTTCGTGCAACATCACCACCACCCGAACTGGAACCGGCCTGACCATCAAGTCTAGCCAAGATATCCGAGATCAACTCCTCAAACTTCACCACCCGCTCCATGAGCGTACCAGTGCCCGCAATCTTCTTGGTCAGCACGAAGAAGATGAACATGTCTCTGTGTCACTGGGCGCTATTTTGAATCACTAAAATGAGAGCACCGTGTGGCAAGTAAGGCTCGCTAGCCAAGCTTCCGCCAACATCTCGCAAAAGGGACTCATTCCCAAAGGACTTATAATAGCACCATCATAAATAATAAAAATAGACGAAGACAAACTCATAAGCCAAAGCTAGATTTTCATTAATATAAGATAGCATTTACAAGAAATAGCCAAGAGCTTAAAGGGGGTGGATGAAAACCCAACTCCTGCTTGCATTACATTAGTCCACCAATAACTAGAAAGGATAAAAATCAGAAGTGACTGGTAAGGGGATCAAGGTGTACAAAAATGGGCGATCTTGCGAAAGATCACCTATTTGACTAAACCTAATATCCCCCAACCTTCCTAACTATATCAACATGAATAAATAAGACAAATTAATATATACAAGGTTGGGCGCCGTTGGACTCGGTCGTTGTGTCACGGGGCGCGCTGGTGGTGTGGAGCGGGGTGCGCTGGTGCTGTGTGAGGCGCGCGTGCTTAGAGGCAATTGTGGGGTGCGCTGAGGGGCTATTGCGGGGAGCGCACTGAGGGGATAGGGTGTTGGATGCGCCGAGAAGTGTTGGGGCACTGGGGGCGCACTAAGGCTGGGGCGCGCTCTGAGGAGATGTTATGCTGCACTAAGTGTTAGGCACCCAGTGTTGTCTGACATATGGTGAGACGCGTAGTGCGACGAGCCCAGTGTTCTCAGGTTCGAGCACTAGTTGCAACATGCCAGTTTATGCTCATAGGGCATCGATGAGGTTGCGGGGTAAGTACGAGAGATGCGACCCGTAACCCTCTGATACCAAATTGTCACACCCTTTTTCACTCTCTATGAAAGAGGTTGCGACGGTGTTAGGCCTTGCACTTAACCAGCCCAAACACAGTACAAAGTCGCGGAATAACATTACATTCACGCGAGGTCTCAGCCACTTCGCGATCACATACTAACATGCTGAGGTTTTCGCCCCGCCACACAGCAACACAAGTTTTGGGCAATCTGCCCCATTCCTATGTATATTATTGCCAACACTATGAACAAGGACACAAAGGATTCACACCTACACTAAGGCCACGCCAACTTGCAGGAAGGCTCGTGCACCAAGCACACACCTAGGCTAATTTCCCAAAAACTAGCCTACCTCGACTAATCACTTCGTCTACACTCACAAAGGCAACTCGCAAGCTACAGATTTCTATCCCACAAGCTTGTCCCCTGAGCCCGTAGCCTACGCAGCTATTTATAGCTGATTCACGTGGTTGACAGCTCCAACCACCTAGGCTTGTAACTACTAACAATCATGGGCAAGCAACCGTCTCGAGCGCAACTACGCTCGTGTCCCACACGAGGAGCATGACCCCCTCATTTTGGGGCCACGATATTGCCAACTACCACAGCCGCGCCTCAGCTTCTTAGCCTATAACCGTCACCTGAACCAAAGGCCTTAGCCATACACCCTTGGCTCACAGAGTTTCCCGGCAATCCGCATCACCGCGCCTAACCGCCGTACCATAGCAAGCACCACTCGAACCATCTCACACAAAATGCACCCCATTTACACTTAGCACCCATTTGGCTCGCCCAAAGGCTAGTTCTTCACCCAAGGATCGAGCCAAACCTATGCATTTCCGTCATCAAGGCTGGACCATGTCATTTCCTTCATAGCACCAAAGCAGCAAACCCAGAAGTGCCCGACCAGGACTACAACATGTGAAAAATTAGCCACCTTATCCAAAGCTACCGTTCTTCCTAACAGCTAATGTCCTTCCCAAAAGAACATCTAACTATTACACAATAACCCCAATAAATGAAAATTATACATAAAACGGGGAAATATTTTTAGTCCACTAAAAATGGTCTAACACCTACCATGAACACCATAACCACCATGACCACCACACCGCCACCGTCGGTACTGGACCACCGCTACCGCGAGTACTAGATCACCACCACCGGATGGACAAAATCAATAAAGATAAGAAAACATTCAACCAATTTTAACTAAATGCAAAGAATTCATCCCAAACAACATAATTTACAATGTTTAACTAAAAAATCATCACACAAAACTATATGTACCCAGAAAAAAAATATCCTCCCAATAATGCCAAAAACTTCAATGAATTAAAACCCATATCAGCCATATATCCAGTAATGCCAAAAAAGAAAAAGAAAAAAAAAAACTAAACAACCTTCAATGGGTTCAAACCAATCCTTTGCAAGAACACATCTCAGTAATGCCAAAAGCAAAAAAAAGAAAAAAGAAGGAAAAAAAAAAAAAAGGAGCTTCATTGGCTTCAGACCAAATTGCTCTGTCCCCCAGATCTGTATATCTAGTAAAGCCGGAAAAGAAAAAAAAAGAAAAGAAAAAGCAAAAAACGCTTCGTTGGCTTTAGACCCAATCGCTTCTATCCCCAGCTCCGCTGCCGCCGTCAACACCATTGCCTTTCGAATCAAATATAAAACCATCGCCCGTCAACACCATCGCCATGGCAACGTATATCTTCGACCATCAGCAGCTCTGACGAAAGTCATACCCACATCTCTCATAGTTTGAACCAAATATGAATACAAAATTCACTGTGCCAACCATTGAATTTCAGAATTAAAATTGAGTGAGGTGGCAGCAGCGAGAGGTGATGAAGATGGTGAAAGAGGCGATGAAAGAGAGGCGAAGAAGACGGACAGAGAGACAAGGAGAAGTCCATCGAAAGAAAGGGAGAGGGGAGGCTTACAGAGAGGGAGGAGGCCCACCGTAAGAGGGGCAGATAAGAAGTTTTTAGGGTTGAAAGGGATATTAGTAAATAAGTTTTTTTAAAAAAAAAATTAAAAGAAAAACAATAGAAAAATGACAAAATTACCCCTCGACTGTTAAATCTAATGAAAATTTCTAACTTTACATATCTCGAAAAACTACAGGGGAATTATTTGTAACTTCTTAAACCATGGGGGGTCATCCAAAAGTTTCCTAAACCACAGGAGGAAACCATGGGGGTTTTGAGTATATATCAATGTTAGAGACACAACGAGGAAAACCATTATTTTATTATTATTTTTTTTAAAAAAAAAGTTAATATATTCTCAATAACTTTAATCAGTTACAGAGAGGAAGTCCCTATTAGCCTCCCTCTCCTTAACATGGGCCGAGTGGACTGCTGACCTAGACACACAAAATACAAAAAGTTTCATAAGAGACCTAATGTCCTTTATTATCTGTTTTACCTCCATTCTTGCCTCGTCCTCTTTCAGGATATCCTTAATAAGTTGTTGGTAATCTGTTAGGACTAAACAAGATCATCTACCATTACTTATCATTAATCTCAAGCAAATCAAACAGGCTAAGTCCTCTGTTTGCATCACTGATCTAGCCTGTACTACTACCTGTTGTTTGTGCAAGATCTTACCTCCGCTATCCTTTGCCTCCTAAGCAATAGGCCCTTTTAGTTCCCCAGGATTATACGTACCCTCAATAACAACTTTGCCCATTTGAACTTACTGGATTTCAGTATTATTCATTGCTCGCCATTTGCCTTCTTTCCACCCACCGAGTCAATTCTCTCTCTATTTTGACGTAGATCCCGTGACTCTACAAAAGGGTCACTACCTTCCTGTGCCATTCGGCTCATCACTATCGCTTCTTTGAGCACCCACATTGGGTGTAAGACCTTATTGTTCCATACCTTCTCATTTCTAGCTAGCTAAATCTGCCATAATATGCAACAAGATAGTGTAATAGCAACTCCACCAGGCGCTTCTTTCAACCATCTGTTAAACCATTCTCCAAAGGACTTCGGAGCTCCTGAATCAAAGTTAAAGCCTAGGGGCGATAACCTCCATACCACTTTGGTTTCCTGGCATTCCAACAACATGCGTTCCACTGATTCTTCTACACTTACACATCTCGGGCACAATGGATACTCACTAACCTTCCTCTTATTTAGACAACATTTTGTGAGAAGAGCATTGTGAATGGCACGCCATATAAACAATTGAATTTTTGCCAGTATTCTGAGATTCCACAGGCCCTTCCAAGTAGTCTCTATCATCATATGACTAGATTGATGTCTCTCCTGGTCCTGATTCCATCCATCTTGTTGAGCAGCATTGTATACAGATTTTACCATGTACACTCCTTTGGGTTCCTTGTCCCAGTAGATGCTATCCCTCTGTCCCGCATCACTTAGGCTAATATGGATTGTCTTGATTCTATCTATGACTTCTTGATAGAAGAAAAGTCTTAATAATTGCTCCTTCCATTTACCTTGATTGTCTATGAAATGATGGACTTTCAAAGTAAGAAATTGCATAACTCCTGCACTATTCAGAGGATTCTGTACTCCTGGGATCCATTCATCCTCCAAATGTATGTCCTTGCCACTTACGACCCGCCATTTCACATGTTTTCGCAACAAATCTCTACCCCAGACTATGCTTCTCCATCCTCAACTGTCAGGAGGTTTCACTTGCACATTTAGAAAATCCATATTTTTGCATTATTTAGCCACCATTACCTTGCTTTGTAGGGATTCTTTGTCCATGAGTATCCTCCATGCAACTTTCACCAATAGAGCTTGATTCATGAATCTTGTGCCTCTAAGTCCTAGTCCCCCTTTTCCTTTTGATCTGTATAGCCACTCCTTCTTTTTCCAATGAATGTGCCTTCTTTCTTTGTCCCCCGACCAGATGAATCTGACAATATCATTGTCTATTTCATCTTCAACTATGAGGGGTACCTTGAAAATCCCCATTGTATATGTAGCCAAAGAACACATAACATGCTTGCCATTGTAACACTTCCCATTAGTGATAGAGAACTTTTTTTCCACCATGAAATTTTGCTTTTTATTCTCCCTTTGATATCCCCAAAAATTTGCCTTTTTGTCTGGGAAAAATCCATGCTTAATCCTAAGTAGTTGCCACCCATAAAGCAAGCCCTTATCCTGGTCATCTCCATGATCAAGTTCCTCTTTTCAATCTCTACATTTGGAATGAACAATACAAAACTCTTGTCCACATTTATTCTCTAACCTGATGCGGCCATATACGCATTCAATATTCTTGCTAGTGCATATGTTGCAGATTCTGTGGTCTCCAGGAACAGATTAGTGTCATCTGCAAACATTAAATGTGTGACTTTTGGTGCCTCTTTACTCACTGTAATCCCAAAACCACCTGTGTTCCTTCCTTCATACTCTATTAGTAAAGACAAAACTTATTGGCACATGATAAACAAAAAGGGGGATAGCGGACATCCTTGCCTTAAGCCTTTCTTAAGAGTGAAACTCTCTGATTCTGCCCCATTAAAACTTAGGGCCTGTTCTTTTTGTTCTGTTTTGAAAACGGTTTTGGTTTCAACTTTAAATTTAATATATTTTAATCATATTTCATCATTTCCAATACAAATTTTTACTATTCAGCATTTACTTTTTACATTTTCAATACACTTTTTACATTATAAAACTATTTTCCAAAACTTGTTTTCAAAATCATTTTCAAAATGATGAAAAAGAACAGGCCCTTAACTTGAATCAGCCCTATCTTTTATG
Source organism: Leptodermis oblonga (assembly GCA_016801395.1). NCBI lineage: Eukaryota > Viridiplantae > Streptophyta > Magnoliopsida > Gentianales > Rubiaceae > Leptodermis > Leptodermis oblonga. Next base: position 16,515,634 of record CM028760.1, on the reverse strand, counting down.
ACTTTAGACCTCTCAACAATGCTTCATCTCTTACACGCACCACACTTAGCCAAAAAAGATTTTCTCACACAACTCGGAAGTAGAGAGCCAAAAGGCTTCTACATGTCTGATCTTTCAAACTTTCACCTCAAGTGAAAACTATAGCCATGAGTTCTTTATATATATATAGACCTATAGTTACCCAAATCATTATGAAAATTAGCTTTTTCAAAATCAACTCAGTTTAAATTAGAAACAAATTAATTAAACAAGTAATTATTAATTATTAATGTTTATTGGTGTGAACAAAAATAGCTAGACCCATTGGGCCTGGCCCAATAGGTAAAAGAAAGTCTAAGTAGCAAGAGGACAAGAATATGAAAGGCCCAATATTTAGGTCGGCAGAATTTAAATATAACTACTCTAAGGGAAGCTTAGGTCGATAGGCAAGTGAAGTAGCCAATAGTTTGGAGATAAGTTTAGGTCAGACCAACAGTAACATGGACATGATAAAGGGGCAACATTAAGGGTTGGGAATCTGGTCTAAATTTATGCAGGAGGGTTACGCATGGTAATGATGGCAAAGGAGCAGAATCCAAGCCATAAATGCAAGGGCATTCAATCACCATAAATGAGGGAGCAATTAATGATCCAGCTCAGCATAGCGTGGCGAAGGTGTCAGGGTGAGGCTATAAATACTCAGTCACCAGGCTCAATCAGGTACGCAATTTTTTCTTAAGCTTAAGCACTTTGTCAATGGTTTATTCTTACACTTTGCTAACTTGAGCATCGAAGTGAAACAGGGGGGATAGCCCCGCTCGTTTCTTATTTCCTATTCTCACTGTTAGATCCTTCTGGAAGAAAAACATTCTAGGCTATAGGATCCCTCGTCCGACCCCCACCAGTGTTGATCTAGGCCCCAACTTACCAAATTTGAGCCAAGCTCTTTGAATCGTCATCAGATAGTCAAAGCATCCTGATCCGGATATTTTGAGTCACATCAGCTATCATAAATAAAAAAAATTTTTAATTAAATTTGATTTAATTTTTCAACAGAACACCATCAGAAACATGGTTGTTAAACTCGAAAATTGGGATAGAATCGTTTTATGCCTAAAATCGAAATCGTAGAATCAGATCCTGGAATCGAAAAATAGAAAATACACACGTATTTAACTATAATTATATCATAAACTCAATGAGTCTCATACAAACTCATAACTGTTCAATAAAAACCACAATAAAAATGTCAAATCTCAATCCATCAAGACTTAAGTAGTGCATAAAGGAGTTAGGGAAAAAAAAAAGAGAATGAAGGTTAAAAAATGAAGTCTTGAATTGAATGGAATGAAACCCGTAGTTGTGAAGATTGAAGAAAATAGGGGAAAATGATTGCAATTGAGAATTTGGGCTACCAAATAGTGCACTTGTAAATTTGGGCCACCTGAATTTGACCAAATTTGGGCCTCCCAAATCGCATATTTAAGTGGATTTAGTCCAATCTCGGAGCCCATTCAATAAATTTGTGGAATCCGCTAGAATCGGGTAGAATCGGCCGATTCTATGCCGATTCTACAGAGGATGATGCGATTCTAAAATTAGATGCGATTCTACCCGAGTTTGGCTCGATTCTAGACTCGTAGAATCTGCTGATTCTACGAGTCTAGACCCGATTTTAACAACTATGATCAGAAGTCAATATATTTGCTATTATTATCCATCAAATGACAGCACCTTCTACCTAACATGGATGGCCAGCCCCCCATTTGTTTGAAATTAAAGGAGATAAAATACTTGAGGAAAAATAGTTAGACACGTTTCTTTTGAGTATAATTTCAAACAATGATGGGAGAAACAATTTTACACACACACACACACACATATATATATATATATATATCCATATATATCCACCAAGCTTAAAGATTAATTCTGCTCTATTAAAAAAATAGGCTGGAACCATTTGTGTCTACGTGCTATGATCGATCAGTATACATTTGCTTGAGAAATTATTATTTTATCCGAGTTATCTGTTACGATTTGTTGAAGAATATGATCAATCTGAACTCAGAATGCAGCTAGAAAATATAACTATAGGGCTAGAATGCAGTTATTTTGACATTGGTCATTGGGGTCCAAAAAGAACAACACAAAATAAATGGGTAAAAATTTAGAGACGTGATTTGTTTACTTTGTAACAATTTTAAGAAAAACATTTTTTTTCATACAAAAAAAAAAAAAAAATTCAGCTATTTTCATTTTTTTCTAAATTCAAATTTAAAATTTTAAAATTATCTCTAAAATTCAACTCACATTATTTTTTAAAAAAACCTCATTATTACACTCGGTCTTCTTTCTTTTTCCCACACAAATTCTAAAATGAAATTCCGGCCCTCCAAAAAATTTTCATTCTGTAAAACAATAAATTGTTATTTTAATCACAAAATAAACCGATCTATGAGGCGGTTAAAAGCTATTCCGATCGACAACAAACTTAAGTTATTACAGACAACTAGAGAGTGTAGCGGGGGGGGGGGGGGGGGGGAAGGGAACTGAAAATGAAAATTATATGCATTACACCTAATGAAAACCAGGGGGTGTGGGCGCGACAGCTTTCTTGGGGAGTTAAATGAGGATAAGTAAATATTAATTTTCTTTTTTCTTTTTATTATGATTTATTGTTCAAAGTATTTGCTCATTAACACTCAATTGACCCACTAAATAAGACTAATTTTGGCCAGCTAGAAACTCAGTATCTGGCCTTAATATAGTAAAACTGTATTATTAATAGATGCTGCCATGCTTTCCGTCACAAAAAAAGAGATACTGCCATGCTGGTTTTTAATGCTTTACAAACACTTGTGATTGTCTCTCGTCTATCATCTCTATAATTGAGGCTTCATTTATCATTGCAAGTTTCCAACCTATCACCTGTCATATCCTTCTTCTCTTTACATATCTTTCGATCACTTAATTACTTCTCTTTAAAAAGAATTTAACTCCAAGCTCTAATTCATTATGCAAATATTGTGAAATCCAATCTTCTTTAATATTAGGGCAAATGAGGACTTTGGAAGCGATGTTGAAGCATCCAGAAGATTTGTTATTGTTGCTGAAGTTGAAGATGGTGATGAGAGCGGTGAAAAAGCAAAACCCATCGGAGTCACATTGGAGATTCTGTTACACAATGCTTAACAGGGTTCCTACTAAAAGTTTAGCACTCATCATTCAACAACTCAATACCGATCTCCGTGATGCTGTATGTTTGTTTCTCTTTGCCTTCTTAATTTATTCTTTGTCGCCTTTGCAAATTCGCGCCCCTTCTCTTCTCGAGAAGAAAATGTTACGTGGTTAATAACTATTATATTATGCATAGTCACTAATAATGAAATAACATATTTGGAGTTCTCACTAATAATCAAATATTCACCACCACTTTAGAAATATATAATACAGTGATTTTTAACCATTCAATACTTTCTCGTTGTGTAAGCATGTTAAAAGTTCATTTTAGCCCCCTAAAGTTTTATCCTATGGTCAAATAAGCCCCTAACATTAGTTTGGGTCCAAATAAGCCATTGACGTTATATGTAATGTCCAGATAAGTCCCTAACATTATTAGCTGTGTCCAAATTTACCCTTAGTATTTACAAAATTTGGTCAGATTAGCCCATCTCCGTTAAAGTTCCCTTTCACGTAATGGGACTAAATTAGTCCTATTTTATAACGCCGTAAGGCTTATTTAGACCCAAAAAAAAAAAAAAAAAAAACTGATGAGGGCATCCCCAGCCCTACGCCAAGTCAGTACACAGAGGATCCCAGAGCAAGCAATGAGGACTCGGAAAGTGCAGCAGAGGTTCGCGTGCTCCATAGAGGCCCGCCAATGCTCCAGGACCTGAGCCCATATCAAAGAGATTCGTTCGTTGACATAGTTGGGCCTATGACCCGAAGAAGGACAAGGAAGCTCAGAGAAGATCTTGAAAACCTTGTTCAAAGGAGTGCTACAGAAGCCCAACTCGTTACGGATACAAACGCCCTTGAAGAGAATAGAAGGAAGGATAAAAGCGTCACATTACTCTCCATCACAATGGAAATGGCGCCTACTAATCAATCCAGCTGAAGGAAAGGGCATTTCTTGAAGTTCTTGATTTTCTTGAAAATCTTGAATTTCGCGGCTTACTGAATCTTGAAGAATCTTGAAGTTCTTGATTTTTGACGTTCCGAAATGATTCTGGGAGATTCCAGAAGATTCCAAAACCTCCCTACATCATCTCCACCATGCGCCACCTCAATTGGGCCGAAACCCACCTTGAAATCCACTTCACAATTTTTCGGCCAGACCAAGCCCACAAGGAGCAGCCCACACGCCACTTGGAAGCTTAGGTTAGGGAAGGATTAGGATTTGTGCATGTTTCTTAATTCTACTCAAAGTTTGTTACAAGTTAGTTAGGGTTGTTACAAGTTGTTACAACTTAGGCTGATTTGTAGGTAGTTTCCAAAAAGGTTTACCTTCTTGAAACCTTTTTGTGATTTATTTTTACTTCTTTATTTCCTTATTTTTAATTGTAAATTCGGCCAGCTCTTCACCTTGTGCAGCCGAATTACCCTCTTTGACCAATCCTAGTTCCTTTAGGATTTGGTTCTTGTATGAAATCAATCTCTTGATTGGTTTCCAATTTCACTTCTTTGCCTAGTTATTTTAGGACTAAAATTCGGCCAACCTACTCTATAAATAGGGGCTGCCGAATTCACTTTTATACAGTTGATTATTGATTAAGTTAGAATTTATACTTCTTTAATCACTCACCTTATTTTGGGCTTATGTAATTTGCATGCTTGTTAATTGCTAAAAGTCAAGAAACTATAGGCTAATAGATAATTGCTCTGTCTATTAATCAAAGCTTTGTTTCAAATTCTAGTTTACTCCACTTGGTTCGAATTGCGTGTTTAATTTACTTTTTGTAAGTTAGTAGTCTGCCGAATCCAAGGGTAAGGATTCTAGGGTTTAAGAGCAGTGTCTTGCATTCAGACTTTCCTTGGCACATTCCGCGTAGAGTTCTTGGTTTCCAAAGGCGTTGGATATCAGGGGTTCACATCAAAAACATTAAGGGCTTATTTGGCCCTTGGGCAAAACATTAGGGGCTAAAATGAACCTTTACCCATCCTTATCACGCACATCTACCCATCACTACTTTTCTTTTTGGTTAAATTGGCACTAATTTTTATTCTCTAGACACTATTTATACGCATAAAATTGATATTTTTTTTATGCTACAAGCTGTACTTTTAAAAAAAGATACTTTTCCTATCCTTAAAAATTGATACATTTTATTTTAGAGGCACTTCCTATACCTTTACAATCAATACTTTTTAGGCTTAGTGATGTGGACCAAGGTACACATGCGGATGAATTGCCAAGGAAAGTCTGATTAAGTGGCGTAGCTCGTATAGACTCTTTACTTACCCGAAATCCAGATAATAAAAAAATAAACTAACCTAAGTTAATTTACTTAAAGAATTCGAACCAAGTAAGAAAAGAGTGAAACATGCGAATTTAATTAGGTAGAGCAAATAACCTAATTAAGCTAAGTTTCATGCAATATATAAATTACAAGCATGCAAAATACATAAAGCAATAAAGGGAGAGTACTCAAACTAATAGTTTTAAGATCTGAATACTTGTTTTATTATGGAGTTTTGGTTGCCTATTTATAAGGCAAAGGGCAGCCGAAATTCTACCCTAAAAGAAGTAGGAAAAGAATTAGAATTGGAAACCAATCAAGAGATTGATTTCCTTTACAATACCAAAACCTGAAAGAAGTGGGTAATGGTAAAAGAAAAGGAAATTTCGGTCACCTTTAAGTTTAGTGGCAGCCGAAAATTACAAGTTAAAAACAAGAAGGAAAAGGAATAAAAATCCTACTCCAAAAAAGAGATCAAGAAGGGATCCTTTTTGGAAACTAATAAACTAAGGGCAAAATAGGGAACATGCACAAACCCTTATTTTCCCCCAAACCCTAACCCTTAATTTCGCAACCCTAATGGACTAGGCCTTGCGTGTGGGCTTCTTGGTGGGCTGGCCGAATGGATGATGTGGAATGGACTCCATGGATTGGGTCGGCCCAATTGTTGATGGCGCATGATGGAATGGTGTAGGGAGCTTCCGGAATCTTCTGGAATCTCCCGGAATCATTTCGGAATCAAGATTTTCAAGATTCTGCAAAATATGAATTTCAAGATTTTCAAGAAAATCAAGAACTTCAAGAAATGTCTCTTTAAAGTCCAAGAACCTTCCGGCGTCTTCAAGAACTTCAAGAAACAGCCTTCTCTTCATTGTGGAATGGGGAATTGCGCCTCTTCTTCAAGAATTGTAAGGAGAGTTGCAATTTGAACCTTTCCGGCTTTGTTTTCCAAGGCGTTGGCTTCTACTATCAATTGAGCATCTTGTCGGCAAGCTTGTACAAGGTTGTTGAGTGTCTCTTGAACCTTCTTTGCTCTGCTTCTGGTCATTGGCCCAATGATATCTACAAGTGGATCCCTTTGATATGGACTTGGATCCTGAAGCATCGTCGGGCCTCGGTGTAGAACCCGAACCTCCTCAGCTTCTCTGGACTCACTTGTCTGTGGACTTGTCGATGGACTTAGGATGCCCTCATCATCCCCTCCCGGTTGAAAAGGATTTGACCTCAAATCTTTATCCTGTTCATAAGTAAATGGAGACAAGTCAGCAACATTAAATGAAGTACTAACACCATACTCACCTGGCAAATCAAGCATGTAAGCATTAGGCCCCATCTTGGACACGATTTGAAAAGGCCCATCGCCCCGGGGATGGAGTTTCGTCCTCCTCGCAGCAGGGAATCGTTCCTTCCTCATGTGAACCCAAACCCAGTCGCATGGTTCAAAGTTCACAGCCTTGCGCCGTTGGTTTGCATGGGCGGCGGCTCTGGCGTAATTTTTCTCAAGGTTGGCCCGAACCTTGGCATGCAGGCGTTTGACGTTTTTAGCCTTCTGGGCGCCGTCGAGATTAACCTGTTCCTTTAGCGGCAAAGGGATGAGATCCATAACCGTCAAAGGAGTGAAGCCGTAGGCAACTTCGAATGGACAGAACCCTGTTGAGGAGTGCTTGGTGCGGTTGTAGGCAAACTCGGCAACCGGTAAGATTTCTTCCCAACGTTTGAGATTCTTCTGTATTAAAGCCCGAAGTAGATTGCCAACGGTGCGGTTGGTGACTTCCGTCTGGGGATGACTTGTAGTCGAAAATAGGAGTTTTGTGCCGAGGCGTGACCACAAAGTCTTCCAAAAGTAACTCAGAAATTTGACGTCGCGATCAGACACAATAGTGCGCGGAATACCATGAAGCCGAACTATCCCCTGAAAGAACAAGTCCGCAACATGTTTGGCATCATCTGATTTCCTGCAAGGAATAAAGTGAGCCATCTTAGAAAAGCGATCGACTACGACAAATAAGGAGTCATTACCTCTTTGCGTCCTCGGAAGACCTAGAATAAAATCCATTGAAATGTCAGTCCAAGGTAAAGAAGGAATAGGTAAAGGCGTGTAAAGTCCATGAGGCTTAGATGTAGATTTAGCTTTTAAACAATTAATACAACGAGTGCAAACATGCTGTACATCTTTTCGCATATGAGGCCAATAAAAATGTTCCTGTAACACATCAAGTGTTTTATGTACACCAAAATGACCCATAAGTCCCCCATTGTGAGCTTCACGAACCAGTAATTCTCTAGTAGAACTACGAGGGATGCATAACCTATGTTCCCTAAACAAGAAACCATCATGTCTATAGTACTTATGGAATGCACCAGATTCACATGCTTTATATAAAGTAGCAAAATCACTATCAGAAGCATACAAATCTTTTAGATTTGCAAATCCTAACAAAGAATGATCTAGAATAGCTAGAATTTCATACCTGCGAGATAGAGCGTCAGCAACCAAATTATCTTTCCCTTTCTTATATTTAATAATGTAAGGAAAAGTTTCAATAAAATTAACCCATTTAGCATGACGTCTATTTAACTTACTCTGTCCCTTTAAGTGTTTAAGGGACTCGTGATCACTGTGAACAACAAATTCCTTGGCCATTAAATAATGTGACCAAGTCTCGAAAGCACGGACCACTGCATAGAGCTCCTTATCGTAAGTTGGATAATTTAAGGCAGCTCCCTTTAACTTCTCACTGAAATAGGCGATTGGCTTGCCTTCCTGCATTAAAACTGCGCCAATTCCTATACCTGATGCATCACACATTAGTTCAAAGACTTTATCAAAATCAGGTAATGCTAAAACTGGTGCATGAGTGAGATCATGCTTAAGAACCGTAAAGGCGTTTTCCTGACCTTGCCCCCACACGAACGGAACATTCTTCTTGCACAAATCGTTCAGAGGTGCTGCTTTGGTGGAAAAGTCCTTCACCGTCGGTAAAATCCAGCCAAACCGTGGAAAGACCTTACCTGTGCGGCCGAGGTTGGTGTAGGCCACTCCCCAATGGCTTTCACCTTGGCGACGTCAACTTTGACACCAGCTTTAGAGACCAAAAAACCGAGAAACACAACTTCCTCAACACAGAAAGTACATTTCTTCACATTGGCATACAATTTATTAGCACGTAATTCAATTAATACCAAGCGAATATGTTCTACATGTGATTTCATGTCTCTGGAATAGATCAAGATATCATCAAAATAAACCACAACAAATTTCCCTATGAACTTTCTAAGTACATGATTCATTAATCGCATAAAAGTACTAGGTGCATTTGTTAGGCCGAAGGGCATTACTAACCACTCATACAAACCAAACTTAGTTTTAAAAGCAGTTTTCCATTCATCCCCCTCCCTCATGCGAATTTGATGATAGCCCTGTGTAAGATCTATTTTAGTGTAAATCGTTGAGCCATACAAGTCCTCTAACATGTCATCAAGCCTAGGGATAGGATGCCTATACTTGATTGTTATCTTATTAACAGCTCTACAATCAACACACATTCTCCATGTACCATCTTTCTTAGGGACAAGAATTACAGGTACAACACAAGGACTAAGTGATTCCCTTACCTGACCGTTAGCCAAAAGCTTGTCGATCTGCTTCTGCAATTCCTTTGTTTCCTATGGATTTGCTTTGTAGGCAGGTCGATTTGGAATAGATGCGCCAGGTATGAAGTCGATTTGATGTTCAATCCCACGCAGAGGCGGCAATCCCTGCGGCAGCTCTCCTGGAAAGACATCGTTGTATTCCTGCAACAAACAATCAACTTCTATAGGGATATCCCGAGGGATATCTTCAGGGTTAGCACAAGTATCTTTACATACTAAAACTAGTACACAACCTTTGTTACCTAACACCTGTCCTATTTCCCCCACTGTAGCGAAAAAGCTACTTCTAACTTCTTCCTGAGTAGGCTTATCAGAGTTTGCCTTACTACCCATTACAAGTTCTTTCCCTTTCCCCTTATCTAGGCGCTTTCCAGCTTCCCATTTGGCGAGGGCGTCCTTCATTCGGATTGCTTCTGAACGCACTTCATTAGGTGGCATAGGTAGGAACGTGTGGATCTTACCCTCCTGGCAGACCGAGTAAGTGTTGGCGACCCCATCATGCGTTGCCTTCAAGTCGAAGAGCCATGGGCGTCCGAGCAGAATGTGACAAGCCTCCATTGGCAGAATATCACATAAAACAGTGGATTCGAACTTCCCGATAGCATATGGTACGCTTACCTGCTTGGTGACTCTGTAGCCATCTGAGCTGTCGAGCCATTGGAGCCAATAAGGACGTGGATGATTGAGTATGGGGAGCTTCAGCTTTTCGACCATATATTCGCTGGCCACATTTGTGCAACTCCCTCCATCAATGATCAGAACACACAACTTCCCATTGACCTTAGTCCTGGCGTGGAAGATGTTTGTCCGTTGAGACGTATCCTGGACAGCAGCTGTAGTCAAGGTGCGAGTAACCAAGTTCTGATTAGGATCTTCTTCGATGAACTTGAATTGCTCAACCGGTGCAGACGTAGTGCTGTCAGTTAACTCCGACAAGGGGTTAACAGTTTGATCTTCTTCATCCTCTTCGAAAATGTACTCACCATCTTGCCCCAATAAGACCTTCGGATGTTAGGACAATCGCGCATGTAGTGGCCACGGCCTAAGCATTTGTGGCAAGTGACATTGCTAATGGATTGCCGAGGTGTTGATGGCGTTCTGGATTGGGATGAAGATGGGGTGGTGGCGGGGACTATAGCCTTCCGTTCTGACGTAAACGGCTTCTTAGCGGGTGGCGAGTAAACCGGATTCTTTCTCCAAGCCGGTGGGGCCGCTGGTAGGCGTCCGGACGGGTGGAACTGTCTTCAGGTATTCCTCCATGACCCGAGCTTTGTGCAACATGTCCGTCAAAGTTGTTGCATTCTGAAGTTCAACAGCTAAAGCTATACCCCTGTTTAGGCCATTAAGAAAACGAGCCATCGAAGCAGCCTCATCTTCCTGTACATTTGCCCTAATTTTGGCCATCTCTAACTTTCTATAATATGCGTCTACAGATAAAGATCCTTGTACAAGAGTATGTAATTTCCTATACAATTCTCTAAAATAATAATCAGGAACAAAAGTTCTACGCATGGACGTCGTCAAATCATACCAAGTTAGAGGCGGAGCACGGGCCCGCATGGGACGCGTATTCCTTCGCTGGTCCATCTCTTGATTCCACCAGACCAGGGCATAGTCCGTGAAATGTACCACCGCGAGTGGGACCTTCTTGTGGTCTGGGATCGCATGAAGCTCGAAGATGCGCTCCATCTTCATCTCCCAGTCCAGGTAATCCTCCGTATTCGTACCGCCGGCGAAGGGTGGAATAGTCGTTTTGCATTAACTGAGACCCTCAAAAGGCTTGGCAGCGGCATTGTTGTCATTGGCAGGGGTGTCCTCCTCTGACTCCGTACGCCGTTGTTCCCGCTCGGCCCACAAGTCAGCAACCTCCTCCGTGAGGGTAGCAAATCGCGCAGAGAGTTGCGCTATCGCAGCCAGTATTTGCTCACTTCCCAAAGGGGCAGAAGCACCTCCTGACATCGGTTATAGGCAAAAATCTGTCTGCTAAGAACAAGGAAAAATGAGTAGTAACCTTACCCCCTTGTCCCCCAAGTGTATCCCACCTAACAGCTACACACAAACCAGTGTTTCACTCTAAGGTGGCGCCCTTATAGTATGTTCACTCAAGCCTTTTTCCACTCTACCTCCCGGTATTGACAAATGTATAAGGCAAACAGTAATTCACACACATCAATGATACTTAAGGAAAAAGCACAAATTTTTGAAAAATAGATACTTGGTTCTATTTTGGAGTTGAAAAATCTTTTCACAAACGATATTTGTAATATAGTTCAGATAAGAGGTACACAACAAGGAAATTTCGGGGTGAAGCCCTCAAATTTCAGAAAAGATGGGTGTGCACGATGACAAAATCCAAACTATAATTCAAGAGTAAACGTTCAGGTAGCTTGAAAAGATACAACTAGCAGTTGAAAGCAGGGCAATTCAAGAATTGAATAGAGTCAAGAAATAAGCAGAGTTGAACAACTTTAAGAAAGTCCTAAAACTAACCAAAGAAGAGATCACCAACCCAATAGGTAATCAAAGAAACCAATCCCAGCAAATTATCAATTCTGTCAATATGCAGATAACCCAATTACGAATTTTAAAAACCCCCAAGTGGCGGAAAAATTTCTCAGGATTCCAGTGTAGTGCTGTGGGGAGTAGCGTTGGTAATCGAACACTATCAACTTTGCAAGTACACTGAAAAAGAAAAAGATTTCCAATGAAGGACAGAGTCCTCTTTGGCCGAAGGGTAGTGCTGTGAGGAGTAGTGTCGGTAATCGAACACTATCAACTTTGCAAGTACACCTCAAGCCGTAGAGAAAACAATCCTTACTCAATAGGTGCCACAAAAATTACCAATTTGCGATTTTAAGAAAAAGCCCTAGGGTTAGCAAAGTTCAATTTTGACTCACTAACCAATTCCCAGAGAGAATTTCAGCAGCACAAGGACACAAAATCAAGAATTCAATATATTTTCAAGAATTCAAAACAAGGTATCCGAAACTAGTGCATGCAAATCACAATGTGCAGATAAGGTGAGCTGCTTAACATCAGCCGCAAAACTCACGAACTTTAAACAAAATCAGCACAAGAGGGGTAGAAAAATAGTCACAAAACCCAGCAATTTAGACGCAAAAACAGCAGCACTAAAGTGTCTCTCAAAACCCTAGTGTCGCAAAGCAAAGGCGACTAAAAATTCAACCACAAACCGAAACCCTAGCTAAGCCAAAAATCCGAACCCAATTTTATTTCTAAAGTCCGAATTTAATTGTGAAATTTCAGCAAGGGATATGCGATTTTTTAATTTAAGAAAAACAGCCCCAAAACAGTACAAGCTTTTCGCAAAAAGAAGGTAAATTTAAAACCCTAAGTTGCGTTTTTCAGTACTTTAAAATTTGGTTCAATTTTTCTAGGGAATTTCAATTTTAAGATAGGGTAAAACAGTACCAAGAAACCGAAATTCAGAGCTTGAAAGAAAAAAAAAATTTCCCCCAAGAAGATGCGTTCTAATTCCAAGAATTTCAAGACAAGCAAGACTAACAAGGAAAAGAAAACACCTGATAAAGATTTGGTTCGGTTACTTCAACCTTCTCCAGCCACGAAACCAGCCCAAGCTCTGATACCAATTGATGTGGACCAAGGTACACATGCGGATGAATTGCCAAGGAAAGTCTGATTAAGTGGCGTAGTTCGTATAGACTCTTTACTTACCCGAAATCCAGATAATAAAAAAATAAACTAACCTAAGTTAATTTACTTAAAGAATTCAAACCAAGTAAGAAAAGAGGTGAAACATGCGAATTTAATTAGGTAGAGCAAATAACCTAATTAAGCTAAGTTTCATGCAATATATAAATTACAAGCATGCAAAATACATAAAGCAATAAAGGGAGAGTACTCAAACTAATAGTTTTAAGATCTGAATACTTGTTTTATTATGGAGTTTCGGTTGCCTATTTATAAGGCAAAGGGCAGCCGAAATTCTACCCTAAAAGAAGTAGGAAAAGAATTAGAATTGGAAACCAATCAAGAGATTGATTTCCTTTACAATACCAAAACCTGAAAGAAGTGGGTAATGGTAAAAAGAAAAGGAAATTCGGTCACCTTAATCTTAATGGCAGCCGAATTACAAGTTAAAAACAAGAAGGAAAGGGAATTGAAAATCCTACTCCAAAAAGGAGATCAAGAAGGGATCCTTTTTGGAAACTAATAAACTAAGGGCAAAATAGGGAACATGCACAAACCCTTATTTTCCCCCAAACCCTAACCCTTCATTTCGCAACCCTAATGGACTAGGCCTTGCGTGTGGGCTTCTTGGTGGGCTGGCCGAATGGATGATGTGGAATGGACTCCATGGATTAGGTCGGCCCAATTGTTGATGGCGCATGCTGGAATGGTGTAGGGAGCTTCCGGAATCTTCTGGAATCTCTCGGAATCATTTCGGAATCAAGATTTTCAAGATTCTGCAAAATATGAATTTCAAGATTTTCAAGAAAATCAAGAACTTCAAGAAATGTCTCTTTAAAGTCCAAGAACCTTCCGGCGTCTTCAAGAACTTCAAGAAACAGCCTTCTCTTCATTGTGGAATGGGGAATTGCGCCTCTTCTTCAAGAATTGTAAGGAGAGTTGCAATTTGAACCTTTCCGGCTTTGTTTTCCAAGGCGTTGGCTTCTACTATCAATTAAGCATCTTGTCGGCAAGCTTGTACAAGGTTGTTGAGTGTCTCTTGAACCTTCTTTGCTCTGCTTCTGGTCATTGGCCCAATGATATCTACAAGTGGATCATTTGATATGGACTTGGATCCTGAAGCATCGTTGGGCCTCGGTGTAAAACCCGAACCTCCTCAGCTTCTCTGGACTCACTTGTCTGTGGACTTAGGATGCCCTCATCACTTAGTTACATTTTACCCCTATGTTATTATGTTTTACTGTCAGTCCACCTGTGTTTTAACCCTCCCTTGTCATCAACTAAACAAAAAATACCGGCCCATAAAAGACAAAAATTATCTACATAGGATAACTGTGGAACAGTTTTCAAGCAGCAAAATCGAGGAAGAAAGCTGTATTGATAAAAGAGCAATGTTGTTTTACCCGACGACGGATAGTAACACTAGAACCAACAAATTATTACGTTAATGCTGCATAGATGAGGGCCATTTTTGTCCACTTTTACTTTATTTTGTTTAACTGGCAAAAAAGGGGGTTAAGTGTTATTTTTTAAAACACAGGGATTGATAGTAAACTTTGATAACAATGGGTAAAATGTAATTAAGCCTACTTATTGTTATTCTTATTATTTCACAAATAGGTACTACTTTTTATAGGCCCTATTTCTCTAAAGATACACTATTTCGAATCTTAAAATTAAAACTGGTACATTTGATTTTCAAGCACGGCTTATATCTCTAAAATCGATACATTTATAATTTTTATAAACAAAATATATATGCACTACTTTTTATATTACATTAGTTATTTTTTCCAAAGAGACGATATTTCTACTCTTAAAATTAATGCTTTGAATTTTATTGTACTAGTTATATCCTTAAAATCGATATCTTTTATTATTTTTATTTTATATAAATAGTCTCTAATTTTTATATTATAAGCGCTACTTTTTTAAATAGACACTACTACCCTATAAATCGATACTTATTATTATATAAACAGGCACCAAATTTTATATTGTTGACATTACTTTTTTTTAAAGATGTACTAATTCTACTCTTAAAATTGGTACTTTTTATTTTACAGGCACTACTTATTGTAATATAAAAATAGATACTTTTTAATTATTACTACTGTTTTAGAAATATTAGGCGCTATCATTTAAAAGATACACTATTTCTACCCATAAATTTTGATACTTCTTATTTTATAAGCACTACTTATACCCTTAAAATTAATTATTTTATTATTATCTTCAGAAATATGAACTACTTTTAATTTAATTCTATGCCCTACTTTCTTAGAGATGCACTACTTTTATCCCTAAATTGATACTTTTTATTTTACATGCACTATTTTACATCCGCAATACTTACAACATACGCGTGATGCTAAACTGTCCTCTTTCTTCTTTTTTTTTTTTCCCTTTAAAGAAAAGTGTTGATGTTCAATTTTTTTATTCAAAAAATAAAATAAGATACTATATAAAGTTTGCTAGATTACAAAGATGGCATAACTACCAGAATAAACAATTTAGATAGAAGAGAGAAAAAAACAAAAGATAAATTCTAGCTATATGTGGCCAATTCATTTCTCAGTTTATAATTTGCTGGCATTTGCTATACATATATACTTTCTATTAAAGTATGTCTTAGATGATGATGATGTGATTCTCCCTTCAATATTTTTCTTGCAGATGTGTCTTTTATTTGGTTCTCCGGGCACTTGATACTATAGGTACGATCCCTATAAAGGAAAACACACAACGATAATGTTAGGAATTTATGAATTAGTTGGGGCATCGGTACAAGAAAATACTTGCAGTTGGTGTTTTAATTCAAGGGGCCGGTCCTTACATTTTTGGGGCCCGAAACAATCACTACAGGAAAAACGCAAAGTGGAGGAGGGTTTTGAGGCTCATTGGAGGCAGGTTTGGCCGGCCGGCACCTGCCTCCACTGCCGGTGCCTCCATTGTAAGGACCCGCCTCCATTTTGGGTATTGGAGGCGGGTGCTCCAATATCCCCACAAAACCCGCCTCCATTCTGCGGCGTCACTAATGGAGGTGGGGTTTACATGCCTATTGGAGGCGGGTGCCCTCCTTTGACGCCAAAAATTGGGTGTAATGGAGGCAGGTGCGATGGGCACCCGCCTCCATTTGGTCCCAATTTTGGGACTCACATTAACCCACCCCCAATGGAGGATGTACATGGGCACCCGCCTCCCATAGGCCTTTAAGGCTAATCGAGTTGGAGGCGGGTTCCATCATGCGAGTGCCCGCCACCCCCAATTGCAGTCGGGCATGGTTAGTCTAGCCGGCCAATTTTATTACAGGTTTTCTCGATTATATCATGGATACGTTGATTAATATATGCATTAAATTATGGTACCACTATTTATACTTTCATATAATGCCTGAACAATATTTCTCCCAAAATAATGCCTAAACAATAATAGTCTATTCCATCTATATCCAAACATAATGCCTGAACAATAATATCACCAACATAATCCCTGAACAATAATATTCTACTGCATCTAGCTCCAAACATAATGTCTGAATTGTCCTAACTCCGAACATAAATTCATGATATACCAACACTATTCCAATCCATTCGGCTCCAAAAAATTGTGGAGCTCATCCGATAATACATAGGAAGTTACAAATTCTCGCACACCATTAAGCTCATCCTTCGTCAAAGCTGACACATCCCTTGGGAACCGCTGATAAGACATACCGAAAAACAACTTCAAAATTAATAATTTCACCCCCCCAAATGTGAGCAATATATTGTGCAAAGCTCAGTAGTAGCATAGATAAATAAAAAATAAGATTTCGGTGCCATATATCATACCACTTTTAACTTCAAGGGGGTTGTCTTCTGCAGGGTAGCAATCGCCCTCATGTAGTACATTACATAGTACCCACACTCCCAATTACTCTGTTGTTTCTTGTGATATACGTACGTTAACAATGTCAACACAATGTCTCATTTAGTTGCAAAACATTCACCACAGTTATTACCTTCATATAGACCCAGTTTAGCGTGTTTCGTTTCTTCTTCTTTGTCGTGTCTGGTCCCAGGGAATTATATTTCAGCAAACTCCTGCACATTAGAATATACCACATCATTAAGTCCTAACTTTACTTTGTGCTGAAATGAAGGAAAATCCCTTAACCCGGATGACCTACTTTCTGAAAAGCGTATGGTGTACATAAAATACCCGTTCATAAGAGCCTTAAGGGTGGGCGATGGTCCCCTATGAATAGAATCAAACCAATATACATCGTAATCCCCTGGTCTGAAGCAGAGTAACATCCAATGTCGGCTGCAACCATTCAATATATATGTTAGTATATGTTTTAACTATTATATCCTTTACGTACTGGAAATATAGAGGAATAACTTACCTTTCTGAATATGGCAAAATGCACCATTTCTTTTTGTCAGTACTTGCAATTCTCTCGTACATGTATTCTGTTGTCTCCAGCAACGTAGAGTACAAAGTGCTCACTTTATCTAGCGTGAAGAAACAGCAATGCAAATTTCTTGCTTTGGGAGTTCCAATCAAACTCTCCCCAATCCCTCTGACATCCAAAGATAACAAATCATGAGTTACAATGTGTTCCGATGCGCCACAAAATACTTCCTAACCACATCTGGACACAAGCATATAATGATGTAATAGAGGGACTGCAATTTCTGAATACATTACTTACTTGATACACAATTGGATGACTCCGCCTCCAAGTTCTTTGTACGAACATAAATCATTAAATTCAGTCTTGTCCATATTGCAGCTCCATTCCAGTCCTACAAGCTCAGTAGGCATTTTGAAGTTGTATATTTGTGTGGGGGCGTGGTCCACAGTCATGTTATACAATATCTTCAAATCTCTCCTAACATCCAAACCACATAAGCTGGGTTGGCTCTTTGACGAACCCTCACTCATGTATGTATCCTAGGTTGCTAAATAAATTCAGTAATGCTATTAAATGCATATCCCAAAAATCAAGAAACTAGGCAAAATTAAAATATCCTACAATAAATCATTGCTTGTTATCAATTACACATCCCAAAAATCAAACCGTGAAAATACAGATTGTAGGAAACTAAACAACTAATATTATTCATGACAGACCCCAAAAATCCTTCCATTGATTCATTCTTATACGTACCTCATTGCGTGACCTGTCGGTATTATGGCCTTTATTATTGGAACCACTCTTCGTATTGATAGGACCGTCCTCTGTCGCAAACAATCTGCCACTCACCTTGCTGGCCCCAGCTATATTGACCATCTGCGTTTACACAAAGAATGAATACATCATCGAGGGGATTGTAGTAAATTCACTAGGTAATTAACCGCTTGAGTACCTTATCGCTGCCCATCTCATCTACGTTTATACCCATCGCTGGAGTATTGTTACCTCCACTCACATCATTGTTAAGAGGGTTTAAACTCTCGTTCTCCCTCAGTGAGATCCCCTTCTTTTTGACCTGGCGGTGAGCAGAAGTACATAATCATGCAACATAATATTATTACATTAGGGGTAACACTTGATATTACGGGAAAAATAACTCAAACTTGCTCAGGTGTCGAAACCATATCTCTCACTATCAACCTCTTCGGCCATTGGATAAACTGTCCTCTTGCGGCCTTTACTGTGTCTGTCTCAGGGTCTGGAACTGGGAGTGGAGCATCCGGAACCCGAACATAAGTGACAGACACCTTGGCACACCCTGATTTAATAGGGTTACCATGATGCATTGTCATCAACGACATTTCACTATCTGCGACATGAATCTTGTCACCGGAAGGCTCAAATATAAACAACCTGCATTTGTCTCGCTCCTGCGCAAATCACAATCAACTAATGAATTTAGACCACATTGTATTTGACGTTATTAATTTTCTGAGAATTCTAACACACACATTGTATGATCCCGGATCATGGGCGTTTCCAGGCGAACTAGGACTCTGACCCTCCTGGCTTAACTCTTGACTTTCCCTTGCCCCATATTGCCGTTTGCGGCCGTCGGACTTTGACTTCCCTCATTTCTGTGACTGGTTAGGAAATGCGGTATTGATACCTGCTAGCCCTGAACAAGCCCAATACCGTCCATCCGGGGTAAGGAACTCATATTTTTCACAAGGGTTCAACCCTTCTTTCTTCCCATCAACGTAAGATGTGAGTTTATTCTTCCAACCCCTTAATGACTTCGCTACCATAATAAAGAATTTCAGCTTCACCTCCTTAGTTGAGGTAAAATTGAAGGTGAGCTGCACCAGCAAGCATGCTCATCAGCAGTCTAATGCTTCATTATAATGATAAAAAGAATGAAAAATTGTAATGCAACTTGTACTAACCTCCATTTCATCCCAGAGCAATTCTTTCACAGCATCAGGAACCTTACGCTATCTCGAATATTGAATAAAGTCCACATGCCCTTGGGTTATTGCGCACCCGAAATTAGCCCAGAATCGCCTATTTATTATCGCGATGCCTTCCTTGTTGAACTCAATATGCTTCTTAATTCCCTTCTCTCTGTCCCTTATCAACTTTTCCATTAGTGTTCCGCTGCAGCCCCTCCTAGCCTTTTTGCCATTGTCTTTGGCATTGACATTACTGGAAGGCTCCTCTCGTCGCTTTTTGCCGGCCATTACCCTGCAAAGCCATGTTGAAATAGAGAGAATTGGTAATATTTGGTAATGAAGAAATTAGTACTAAACCAGAGAGAGAAGGAAACACGCAGAGAGATAAATGGTTGGGGAAAAGAACAGAGAAAGAAAAGGAAAAAAAAAAGTACAACTCCAGCAATAGATAAAATGGAACCAATAAAGAGAAAAAGAATAAACTGATCAAGAAAGAGCAAAGAGTAGAATAAGAATAAAAATGTTAAAGAGAACCGGAGAAGAGAAATGGGAGTGTTATGGTTTATGATTTTCTTTTTAAATTGAGATTTTAAATATTCCATCTTTGGTCAATTAACTACTTGTCTTTCTTCATTTTTCAAAACAACCGATGCGGTGGTATACAGTTCCACGAGTCAAATTGAAACCTAAGACATTAGCAGTGAGTATTTTTAATTTATTGGAAGATTTAGTACTAGATGGTTTTGGTGGAGGGGTGTTTAAAAATTATCCTCGTTATTTTCTCCCCCAAGGTTTTTTTCCCCTAAACTATTTTATGCATGGAGGTTTTAACTGCAAAAGAAACATGAAAAAGAATTTGAAAAAGAAACCAGAAGGAAAAAGCAGAATGAAATTGGTAATAGTTGGTAATGAAGATATTAATACTCAAACAGAGAGAAGAAAAAAACTTGTGGTTGGGGATAAATGGTTGGGGAAAAGAACAGAGAAAGAAAAGGCAAAAAAAAAATTGTAAAACTCTAGCACCAGATAAAAAGGAACCAAAAAAAAAAAATCCAGAAGGATATAAGCGGTCACATTACATTTCATTAGAAGTTTTCATATCAACCAATTTCTTTACCCAAAATATGAAAAGTAGGAAGGTTTAAAGGGTCCAACATGTAGAAAATCCTAAAAGCCACATGAGTAGTAGAGGAAAGGGACCCATTAAATAGAAGCATAAAAGAAGGACATCAAAGCTTTTTTACCCTAGTTATAAAATAATGCAATGTACCTCAAATGATCATGCAATTCCAGATATGAACAGAACATAGAGGATACCAAAGAGATCTAACGGTCCAAAAGACCAGAAAAATTATAAGATGAAGATTTTGTCCATATGCACCATTTCGAGTTTAGTGCCTACTGCGCCATGCTGGTCACTCGATTCAATTACTTACTATCACCTCACCTTGCGCATAAAGCATTTGCTCCTCCAACTAAATAAGAGCCAATCCTTAATCCCAGTAAAAAATACAAGGATCTCCCAAAATGAAAGATAAATACGAAGTCTATAAAGATGCTGAGAAAATTAGGTATGTAGCAAAAACAGGATAACAAGCCAAAACAGCGATTATGAACTGTTTTGCCACAACATATATGTATCATCCCACCCATTTTCTAGATCATGTACTTAAATTATATCTTTATGAAAAGATCCTACATTAATTCAAAAAGAAATTGTAAAGCTAGAGACCATTTCCCTATACTATCTGCTTATGATAAAATAAGCTTATTAGAAGCAACTTCCATGTCATCTATATGCCATTGCCTGAAGATATGATTTAAAGAATTACAATTTCATCTATTCGTGAAGTTCCTTAAAATATGCTGGGATGTGGCCTCTCCACAAGGGCAAATACTTCATCATACATTCACACTCGAATCCAGAGCAATTATGAGGTACTTGTAACTCCAACAAAGGCAAATCAGTGAAATCACTCATTTCTGTTTCCAGGGATGTTAGACACTACTTACAGAATGGAAACCCCATCGATCACATTGACTAACGCCTACAGTCAAATGAAGCTAAAGAATTGAGGGGAAACAAAAATTGCAAGAATAAAAACGTGGCCCAACTCTTTACATGACCAAAGTATGATCACAACAATCCTAATAAGCTAATAATGGCCAAACAGCAAAGGCTCAAATTTTCATGTATGCCAATTAGTTCTTGTTAATGGCATACGTTATTGGTGATAATTTAGAACCATTTCTAAACTATGGGATCAACAGAATCAAATGACAAAGATAACAAAGCATTCAAATGTGCAAACTCAATGAGTAATCAACAACCCGAGACACATGAACAACACAATTGGAATAGCATAATGACATCATCCAGCAGAGCAAGAAAAGGCAATGTTCACAGCTCTATTCTCTTATCATCCAGCAGTTACTGAAAACTGATAATACTCAGCAAGAGCCAATTACAGTTTATTGACTACTATTCCGTACTCCTAATATGTGCGAAATTTTCTCACACCTATATCCCTAATTTTTCTTCTTTCTTTTCTTACTTTTCTTACTTGTCTTACTCTTCTTTGAGACCTCCTCGTCCACCCAAACGCCCTCATCGTGTTCAAAGCGTCCTTTCCAGTCATGCATAGAACTGTCATCTTCAGTTGCTTTCGGGTGGGGCATCCATGTGAAAAAATGGGGACATATCATTTGGGCATCTTGTGGGCCCATCATCACCTAAATATTGGTGTTTTCCCTGGAGCACAATGGACCACCGGTTGTTAGCTAGATCAGCGACATAAAATACTTGTTTGGCTTGTGATGCCAATATGAACGATTCCCCTTTGAACCCTCTTGATTCAGATCAACAATAGTATATCCATACTCAACATCACGTCTAACCCCGGGGTTGTCAACCCATTTGCACTGGAAAATTGGGACTCTGAACTTAGCATAGTCAATCTCCCATATATCTTCAATAACCCCATAATATGACATAGTTGCATAAATAGGATTCTTATCTTTGGAACTAGACTCTTGGAGAGACTCCGAGATCAATGTAACCCCACTGTTCTGCGTGGTGCTCTTATCATCATGAAGTTTTGTGCTGAATAAGTATCCATTAATATCATACCCAGAATATGCCGTCACCACCGAGTTCGGCTTGTAAGCTAACCATTTCAAGGGCTGATGGATCAGGCAATCCGAGGACAACTTGGCTAAACCAATAGACAAACATCCAATTATGCTCAGCCACAACGGTTCGGTGAGCCCAGGTCGGGTTCCTTGATTGTATTTCCTTTATGTGGATGGTGAGATATGGATATACCTTGTCTGTATTGCGTAATATGTACAAATGTGCGGCCATCCGTTCCTCAGCCGATGGGGTAAACATCTTGTGTCCATGTGTCCCTTGGCCAGTAATTCTGCCCTCGTGGCATGTTTGAGGGACTCTAACTGGCAACGTACTTGATAAGTAGGTATTGCAAAACTCTATTACCTCCTCCGTTATGTACAATTCCACCATACTAGCCTCAGGCCGAGACCAACTTCTCACATAGCCTTTGAAAACTTTCATGTACCGTTCGAAATGATACATCCAATGCAAATGAACCAGACCACATATCTTTATCTCCCTGACCAAATGAACAACTAGGTGCACCATAATGTCAAAAAATGAAAGGGGGAAAAACATCTCCAGTTGACATATGACAACTACTATATCAGCTTGCAACTTGTCAAGTTGGTCCCGGTCGACAAACTTGGAACATATTGCGTTGAAGAAAAAACACAGTCTCGTTATGGAACTTCTCACATGCTTTGGCAAAATCGACCGAATGCATATAGGCAGCAATTGTTGCATTAATACATGATAATCATAAGACTTTAACCCCACCAACTTCAACTCCTTCATTGAAACAAGTCTGCTAACATTAGAGAAAAAACCTGAGGAGACTTTCATGCCCTTAAGGGTGGAGCAAAATATGTGTTTTTCTGCTCGAGACAGGGTATAACAAGCAGGGGGCAGATATGTCCTGTCGCCCTCAACACGGGGAATCAGATTTGACCGTAATTTCATTTCCTTTAAATCAAGTCTGGAATTGTGACCATCCTTTGTTTTTCCAGGGATGTTAAGAAGTGTGCCTAATAAACTGTCGCAAACATTCTTCTCGATGTGCATAACATCGAGGCAGTGTTTAACCTCTAATGTTTCCCAGTATGGAAGGTCGAACAGTATGGACCTTTTCTTCCAACATTGGGTGAGTTCTAAAGAGGCTTTTTCTTCTTTTTACCAAATTGGACTTTAATGTGTTTCAATCGGGCATGGACTTTTCGCCCAGACAAGGGCGTAACAGCTTTTCTGTGCTCTTGTCGTCCATTGAATGCCATTTTCAAGCGGCGATAATGATGACGGGGGTCCAAAAACCTGCGATGACCCAGGTATATCGTTTTCTTGCCATGAGTAAGCCAGCGATAATCAGTATCCTCCACACAAATAGGGCAAGCTTTATGACCTTTAACAGTATATCCGGATAAATTCCCATAGGCGGGGAAATCATTAATGGTACAGAAGAGCATAGCACGCAATGTGAATGACTCGTCACGATGTGCATCGTAAACAATTGCACCCTCTTCCCAAAGTTTTTTTAGGTCTTGAACAAGGGGGGCCAAGTACACGTCAATGTCATTTCCTGGTTGTTTCGGGCCTGAAATCATCAAGGACATAAGTATGTACTTACGCTTCATGCATAATTGGGGAGGCAGATTGTAGATAACTAACATCACTGGCCAAGAAGTATGTTGGCTACTGAGACTGCCGTAAGGGTTTATTCCATCTGTACACAAACCAAGTCTTAGATTCCTATTGTCACCTGCAAAAGACGGGTATAGTGAATCAATTATTTTCCACTGGAATCCGTCTGCTAGATGCTGCATCATGTTGTCAGAAATATGAACATGTCGATCTGCATGCCAAGTCATATTTTTAGCATCTGATACGTTGCCAAACAACCGTTTGAATCTCAGGATTATTTGCAGATACCATAAGACCTTCATTGGTGTACCCTTGTTATGATATAACCGCGGTCCTTAGTGTTGTCACCACCACAGCTATCTTGTTTTTTGTATATGAATGCCTTACAATTGGGACAGGACAGTGAATTCTCGTATTCATTACGGTATAGTATGCAGTTATTAGGATAAGCGTGTATTTTCTTATACTCCATTCCCATAGGGCATAAATCTTTTTTGCATCGTAGATACGGTCTGGGAGTTCATTACCTTCGGGCAACATATCATTCAATAACTTCAACAATGCAGTGAAACTACTGTCGGTCCAACCGTGTGTTGCTTTCAAATGAAACAACTTCAAAATACCGGACAAACGGGTATACTTTTTACAGCCGCTGTAGAGGGGCAATTCATTTCTTACTCGTCAAAGAGGCAAGGGCATCTGGTTCATCCGCGAACTTCCCGAGAGTTTCAACCATTTCATCCAAGTCATCAGCACTATCAGTTAATTCTTTGGCCCTCATCGAGTTGTAGAACGAAAGTTCTTGCTGGCGTCTCACCGTGCCATTTCCATATCTTATACGACATATCAAATCCTCTTTTGAGTAAATGCAATCGTACAACATCTGGCTCATTGTACCTTGCAGTATTTCGGCAGTCTCTGCACGGGCATTTGGCGTACTTGTGTTTCTCATAAGCGATGACAAGAAATTGGTCAACTAGTGCAATGTAGGAAGGGGCGGTTCGATCACCGGAAATAATCGTCTCACGATCCATAGGCAATTTGCGGCGCCACAAAATATACTAACATATATATTAGTTTGTAGGGGAAGACAAAAGGGTTATGTGCAGGAAAATAGAATAATAGTAGATGCAGATTAATCATGCATGGTGCAAAACTTTTTGAAGTTGAGAATAAAATCCGGCAAACCAACCCCAAAATATATATATAAATTAAGGATCCAAATTAATTAAAATTAATTAGTCACCAAATTAAACAGATGCATAGACGGGTTCTACGGAATAATTAATATATATATATATATACTCAACCAGTGCAGCCAAAAAAAAAAGAACATAGCAGCAGCCGGGAAGAAAAAAACAACACATAGCAGCCGAAAAAAAGAACACAACAACAGCTGAAATAAGAAGAATGCAGAAGTCGAAAAAATGAAATCGAACCGAAAGGCACCAATGAAAAACACAGCAGGGTGCAGGGAAAAAAAAAAGGAAAGCACCCAACCTTTGTATTTGCCCAGTCTCTGTTTCTACGTAGGTTCACATGAAATAACAAGGAAAATGTGAGGAATAAAATTGAAGGAAGAAGCATAACTCGTAGTCAATTTATAGATTATGGCCCGACTCATATGTTTCCAAATTCCACTTCCAGTTCTAGTTCAAATTCCAATTCCAATTAGGGGAATATAAGAGTCTGAAAGGGTGTCTTATTCCAATTTTGTTTGCTTTCCAAATCCTTCTAGTTATGTTTTTGAATTCAATTAGCTTTCCAAATTCCAACCAAAGTTGTGACCGTGAATCAGTATCATTGATGGAAAATGCAAACGGGTAGTTACTAAGCCTGTGTTTCACTCGGTCGGTCCTAGAAATGTCAACAGCTGCGCGAGCGTCAGGTGAATAGTTAATGGAGGTGGGTTCCAGCAAAACCCGCCGCCCATGCGATTGTTGTGAATGGAGGCGGGTTTAGTTGGAACCCGCCTCCAATGATGATCCGTTTTTGGAGGCGGGTTCCAATGACAGCCACCTACATTCAGAACAATCGCATTGGAGGCGGGTTTTACTAGAACCCGCCTCCAATGTGATATGTGATGACTTTGGAGGCGGGTGTTTCGGCACCCGCCCCAAATGGATATATTCGTAGAACCCGCCTCCAATTTGGCGCCTCCATTAACTATTTCTGCGGTAGTGAATATAATAAAAGAAGCTCCTAATTTTTTATATTTATTTTAAGAATAACATATTTATAACTTTTATTGATTAAAAATTATTTATAATATAATATTATTTTATTTCAAATTATTCAAATTATTATTCAATAGATAATTGTCAAAATTTTCAACATTTATTGCAACACAACCAATTTCAAGTACATTTTAATAATTGTAATGTATTAAAAACTACAGTGATAAAAAGAACAACTATTTATCACCCTTCTAACTATAGTTAACATTAAGAATAAACCATTAAATGTAAAAATTTAAAATTCACTTGGAATATAACAATAATTTCATAACTTTTAGCATTTGTACTTGCAAGTCGTAGACCTTCAGAAGTCTCTTTCATTTAAATCAAAATGTAATTGCTGGGAGTTCCAATATAAGAAGAAAAAAAAATCAAATGAATGTGTAAGTTTTAAGTGAACGGGAAAAAAATATTATAATCATGTTAGTGAATAAATAAGTAAATTTTTTGTGTTGTATCATAAAATATGTGGGTCCTCATAAATATATAGAGATAGTATTACAATACTTAGTTCATCAAATGAATTAACAAAAATTTTATAGTCTTTCATTAAATATGTGGTTTTTAATATATATATTGAGTCAGTAAATATTATAGTATTGGACCTCTAAAATGAATTAATAAATTTTGTATAATATTTTATTAAACATATAAAATTAGTGTTATAATATTTGGGCCTTTAAAATGAATTATTATATTTTATATATTATTTTAGTAATTATGTGAATTTTAAAATATATATAGGGGCCCCTAATTGTTTTAGGTCGGAGTGGTTGCGCAAGTGGTACACCTTCAGAGCTGGCCTTGTGTTTCATTAATTGTTTATTTTCTTTGGACAGAGGATGATACTAGCATTGCTACAGTGACGGAGCCAGAAATTTATTTTAGTGGGGGCACAATATACATTGTATGGCCAAAAAAATTATATTTTAAAATAAGGTTAAACTATAAAAATTTGCGAAAATAATAATAGAGAAAGAAAACGAAATTTATTTAGTAATTCTTTACGTTTTTTTCTTTGAATGCAATTTTAGTTCTAATCAATTTAAGTCTTACTAATACTCAAGAAAAAATAATCACAACATTAATACAATTTGCCTATGTGTTGTGAATCTTAATAATACTCTAAAAAAATTATTATAACCTTAATACAATTTAGCTGTGTGTTGTGTATTATTTTTATTTAATTTATAATTAAAAATAATTTAATAAATTTTTAAAAAAATTTGACCAAATATATAAAGGGCTGTGGAGGCCATTGGGGGCACGTGCCCCCATTGTAAATCCGCTAGTGCATTGCTACAGATGTTAAAGTACCTATTCTAATCACTGTTCACCGTCACATATATATGATCGTAATTGCCATTTTTCATGTAAGTTGTCTATAGTTTAATTTTTGCTTTATTTATATGTTTTAACAGTTTACACATCAATCTTGTTTTGCTTTTGCATTCATAATTGAGAAAGAAAGTCGCAAGTTTTTTTTTAAAAAAAATACAATTTTGTTTTCCTTTTTAACTCTTACATTCCTCAGGTTTAAATGACTCAGGATCTTCTATTGCACTTTCATGTTACACTCCCTGTTATACATCTTAATAACTGATTGTAAATATTATTTTTTATTTTAATTTTTTCACCAATGATATTCATTGGCATTATAATCAATTTTTTCACTAAGGGTTCACCCATTTTAGTGTAGGGTATATTTATTTTAATTTATTGAGATTAAAAAATCAAAAAAATATCATAAAATTATATTAAAATACAATATTAATGTAAAAAATAAAATAGATATATTAAAATTAGGCAGAATGCCAATAAATATCACTAATAAAAAAATTAAAAATAATATTTACAATGAGTTATTAACATATGTAACAGGGAGTGTAACGTGAAAGTGTAACAGAGGATCCTGAGCAACTTTATGGCCTATAATGATATACGGAAGATTAATAAAAGTTAATTATTACACTTTCCCTATGAATTAATATTACTTTTGCAATTTTCCTTAGTGTTTTGAAAATGAACTCTGTGTCCCTTTTAGGACAATTTTATATTCCACACAATCTTACGGACATTAGTAAAAATAGGGTGCAATTAATTGTCCAAAAAGGGTGGTGAAGTATATATTTTAAAAAAGAGAGGGAACAAATTTCAAAATGATGATAATTCGTGGCCCATTGATTAATTAAGCAAATTATTACAGTAAACTGTATGTTTTCTTTTTCTTTTGAATTCATTATTATATTTCATAGTCCTGATATATTACATCGAAGGCAGATGCCCTGTTTGGAATGTGTTTTGAAAGTTGTTTTTAAAAGATGTTTTGAAATGTATTTTGAAAGATGTTTTGATATATGGTTTTGAGTGTGTTCTTCAAATGTATTTTGAAATATGTTTCAAGATATGTTTCTGGATATTATATGACATTGCAAATTACATCCAACTTTTGATACTCGTGAATAGTACTTCATAATTACTGTTCACCAAAAATATTTTTTTAATTTTCTTTTTAAAATTTTTCCAAATTTTAATTTTTTTCTTTTTGTTTTAATTTTTTTTAAAAACTTTTTTTATAAAAAAATTACAATTAAATTACTAATATGATTGCTGATTATACGAACTTGAGATTTTTTCTTTCTAGGTTAGTTATTTATTTCTAAACTTGAAATAATTTATTCCGGTACCAGTGAATAGTATCACATAATTACTGTTCACAAATTCTAATTATTTTAGTTTAAAAAAAAAAAAAATTTTGACATATTTTAAAATTTTTTGTGTATAATTGTTTTTTAAAATATCAACGATAACTTTTAAATTAGCAACATCATTGGTGATAATACGACCTTGATATTTTTTTTCTAGGTTAATTATTTATTTCTACACCTGGATTAATTAATTCCGATGCTCGTGAATAGTACCACATAGTTACTATTCACCTTTTTTTTTCTCTAAAAACATGAAAGATCATTTTAATTACTAACTTAATTGGTGGTTATACGAGGTTCATATTATTTTATTCTAGGTTTATTATACTAAACCTCAATTAAGTAATTCCGATGCTGGTGAATAGTACCACATAATTATTGTTCCCAAAATTTTTTTTTTTTTCATTTTTTTCTTCTTCTAAACACATCAAAGAGACTTACAAAGTTGAGATTATTTAGTATATGTATATTTTTTATTTCTAAATCGAAATTAACTTACAAAGTTGAGATTATTTAGTATATGTATATTTTTTATTTCTAAATCGAAATTAATTAATTTCGATACTAGTGAATAGTACCATAAATTTACTGTTCACGTGTTTTGTTTTTTAAAATTTTAAATTTGCTAAACACATCAAATATACTTTTAAATTCCTAACATTATTGGTGATTATACGAAGTTGAGATTTTTTCATTCTAGATACATTATTTATTTCTAAATTTGAATTGATTAATATCAATACCTGTGAATAATACTACATAGTTACTATTCCCAATTTTTTTTTTTTTTCTACATATCAATATTCCTCTAAAATAACTAACATCATTGGTGATGATACGAACTTGATATTTTTTTCCTTTTAGGTTCATTATTTATTTCTAGATCTGAATTGATTAATACGGATACTAGTGAATAGTACCACAAAATTACTGTTCACTAGTGTGTTTAATTTTTATTTTTTATTTCTTAAAACGCATCTTTTAAATTACTAACATTATTGGTGATTATATGAGATACATTTTTTTTTCCTCTAGGTTTATTATTTATTTCTAAATATAAATTAATTAATACCAATACTCGTAATCGGATAACATAAATGATTCACGAAATAATAACAAAATAATTACTGTTCTTTATTTGTTTTTGTTTAATATTTTAACCACTGATACCATAAGGGAGAATCAAGTCCACGATTCAAGTATTAATCAAAGAAATATAAGGAATTCATTACACTGAATTCAATCTGTCAACCTGATAAATTGTCTAAAGGAGATCAAAGGGGTAAAACGCCCTTAAAACGCCTAACCACGGCTAACAACGGGCTGGACCCTAACCATCCTTTAAAAAACATACAGATGCCTGATTGTCTTCAACAACCCAACTTCTTTGATTAATAAAAGAACAATAGAATGATTCAAGCTATAGAATCATAAACATTACAGGAAAATCAGATAACTAGATTTCATGGTTTAACACTAAATATTTAGCCTGCCATTAGGCTAAATATAACTGAAAATAAAATATTAAAAATAAACTTACTTACTATTGTCTTCAAGTCTTGATATCTTGAAGAGGAAGGGAGTTGTATATTAAAAGAGAAATTTACAAAAGGAGGGATGGATGATTTATAAGAGAGGGAAGAGGGAAGAGGGAAGAGGAATACTCGTGATTCTGAGTTCTCCCTCTTGACACTAAACTAAAACGTATTTATAGGCAGACCGTGCCTTCAACTATTACGGATTTGAAATTTTTAATTTTAAATCCGCTACAGTATTTTCGGATTTCAAATTATCAATTTAGA
Source organism: Leptodermis oblonga (assembly GCA_016801395.1). NCBI lineage: Eukaryota > Viridiplantae > Streptophyta > Magnoliopsida > Gentianales > Rubiaceae > Leptodermis > Leptodermis oblonga. Next base: position 16,485,013 of record CM028760.1, on the reverse strand, counting down.
AGTCCGCTACAGTAATATTGTCGGTGGAGTCTGCAACCGCCTATGTTAATTATTTTTGGGACTTTTACCGGTAGAACCGGTTACTGAACTCTTTATTGCGAGCAGCATTTCATCAATGTCGATGTCGACTTCATCATCTTCTTCTTGAGATTCTCCTGCAAGGCAATGTCCTTGGCTTGTCATAGAAACTTCTGATTTTGAATCTTCCAGATTCTGGGATAGATCTTTTTTCAAAAGATCCATGTAAGACTCTATTATTTCTTCTCTAGAAACAATTCCTTTTGCCTTTGAAGCATCCTATGAATTTGTTGGAAAGGCTTGATTTCATCCCTTGGAGCTGACTGCTTCTTCTGCTGGTATTCCTGCAGCTTCTGTTTGATTTGATCAACTAATTCCTGGCCTTGAATAACACCAGTAGCAGCATCAATCTTTAACAATTTGTCCCAAAATTTGGTATAACCCATTCTTTTTAAACATGGGATCTTTTCTGGAGTATAACTCACTTCTGGAACCCATTTCCAGATCCAAGGTATTGATCTTTGGTGAAATCTTCACCCATTCAGCATATAATGCTTTGAAAGGCTCAGGTAATACCTGGATTGATGGACCAAAATTAAGCCACCATTTTACAAACCAATTTGGTATCTGCCTGTTATAAACATCAACACAAATTTTTATAAACCAAGAGTGTTTCTGATGTGGACTGGAGTTCACGATGCGGAATACTTGCCAAGGAAAGTCTGGAAATTGCGAGACGCACCTCTTAACCTCTAGAATCCCTACCTCGGATTCGGCAGTCTACTAAAATTAAGCTGAGCTAATTTTAAACACGCAGATCGAACCAAGTTTAAGAACAAAAGAGTCGAAACAAAAGCATGCATTCTAGGCAGAGCAATTACCTAAAAAGCTATAGTTTCTAAACCTATAGTAATTCACAAAGCATGCAAACTACGAAAGTTCAAAATAAGAGAATGATTCAAAAAGTATAAAACTATACTATTCTATTACTTGAATCAAACTTGTGTGTTGAAAAATGAAGAAGAGGACCCCTATTTATAGTTATAGGTAGCCGAATTCTTCAGTACAAGTAGGTAGAAATCAACTGAAATTGAAACTCAATCAAGAGATTGATTCCTTACAAACTGAAACCTAAAAGAACTAGGTTTTAGTTAAAATGCTGAATTCGATTTTCTCACTAATGTATCTAACCGAAATTCCTAGCTAAATAAAGAAGTAGAAATGAATCAAAACTAAGAAGTAGAAATCAATCAAGAGATTGATCTCTTGAAAAGAAACAAACCTAAAGGAACTAGGTTGGTTTAAGTGATAATATTTCGGTTGTAGGAAGAGATAATGGCAGCCGAAATTGATGAAAATAATTAGAAGTAAAAATGAAATAAACTACTAGAATTAATTAAGTTGTAAACTCAAACTAACTCCTTTAAAACCCTAACTCAAATTCGGATGTGGGCTGCTCAATTGGGCTTCAATTTCGGATTCCTCTCCTTCCTTTGGGTCTGGGCTGGCCGAATTTATACAATGGGCTGCAAGGGAATTCGGCCCAAAACTCAATGGCGTGTTTGTGAAAAGTGTAGAAGCTTCCTTCCGGAATCATTTCTGAAACTCAAATTTTACAAATTCTTCATTTCTTCATGATTCTTCAATTCAGACCCCTTTTCGGAAATGGTGAGTAAAATGACCATTTTACCCTTCTGACTCTTCTGGGCTTTATCTTCAGGGGTTTGTGCGCCGGATACCATCTGGGCTTGTCGGGAACATTCTTGGACTAGGTTTTCAAGGTCGACCTTGAATTTCCTTGTCTTCTGCGTGTCATTGGCCCAACGATATCTACAAATGGATCTCTCTGGAATGGGCTCGGGTCCTGTAGCATAACTGGGCCTCGGTGTAGCACACGAACAGGCTCTGCTTCCTTCCTCGAGTCCTTTGCATCTACTTGTTGATCCTCTCTGCTTGGACTTGTTGACGGACTGGGGATGCCCTCAACAGTTTCCTTCTTGGATTTTCGTAAAGGAATACTTTAGTAAGGGATTAAATATAATCCCAATATTTGAATTTGATCAAAACTTTTTGTTCAGGATGGAGATATTCTCTATCCTTCATGGTTGATAAACCCCATTCTTCAGCAAATATGATCTGCTTAATAATTATTTTGCTGAAGTTATAAACATTCTGAGAGCTACCAGCTCCTGTAAAATGTGTTATTTCACAATTTCCTGAAGACTTCAAAATATTTTTGAAGTAAGATCTTGGCTTCTAAGCTAGTTCAGCATATGATGAGCTGTCCAAATATCTTTGCATTAACATCTATGGATCATTGACCCATTGCAAATCTTTACCTTCCAAGAGGATTATTACCTCCTTATGATTATTCTGGTGATATGAAGCCATATGATCTTCATTTTCTTCTTCTCCTACAATTTTTGAAAAAGAGGATGATGATGAAGCAGTATTACCGTATTTTTCTTTTTGGGTTATGAACTCCATAAATTCACCTATAATGGATCCTCAGGAGATTTACTCCTTCTAGCAGAAACATTTTCTGCTACCAACCTTCTTCCACCATGTTGAGCGAGGATATTTCCTCGTCCTCCACATCCACGGTAAGGGCCCAAAGCCCTTCCCCTTGGAATCATCAGCCTGTAATTATAAAAATTGTGATCAGCCATTATTCAAAAATTCTCTAGTCAAGAAATCTGGAAGACTATTGTCTTAACCTTTTTTATATTGAATATTAAAATCAAATAGAGCTAAATGAGCCTGCCATCTAGCAAACATTTGCTTAGAGACATCATGCTTAAAATCTTTATTAAACATAAATTTTGCAGATTTGCAATCAGTTCTTATAATAAACTTTTGATTATATAAATCATCTTGAAATTTTAACACACATTTAACAATAGCTAAGATTTCTTTAGCTACCATAGCATAATTTTTCTGGCTATCATTCCATTTTCCAGAATAATATCTAACAAGAAATTCTTGTTTATCATCTTTAGATTTTTGTTTTAGAATTCCACCATAACCTATATCTGAAGCATCTGTTTCTATTATTTTCTCCAGATTAGGATTTGCAATCATTAAACAAGGTAGTGATTTCACTTTAGACTTAATTCTTCTAACTGCCTCAGTATGACTTTCAGACCATGGCTTAGGATTTTTCTTTAATCTATCATAAAGAATTGCAGTATCTTTATTAAGATTTTTATAATAGGAAGAAATATAATTTAGGCTTCCTAAAAATCTTTGTAATTGAGTTTTATCTATGATTTCATCTGAAAATTTTGAAGCGAAATCTATGCTTCTGTTAATAGGAATAATATTTCCTTTTTCAATATTATGACCCAAAAATCTAATTTTTGTTTGAAACAAACTCATTTTTGATTTAGATATAACTAAACCATTTTGAATAATCAATTTCTTGAAAATTTCCAAGTGTTTGAAATGAGTTTCAATATCTTTGGAAAATACTAAAATATCATCAATATAAACAATGATAAATTCACTATAAGGAATAAAAATATCATTCATTATTTGTTGAAATTCTGAAGGAGCATTCTTCAGACCAAAAGGCATTACCTTCCATTCATAATGTCCTATTGGATCAGTAAAAGCTGTTTTATATTGATCCTTACTATTAATTTGTATTTGCCAATATCCTGATTTTAAATCAAACTTTGAGAATATTATTGAATCATATAATCTGTCTAATAAATCCTTTTTATTAGGAATAAGATGTCTAATCCATTTTAAAACTTTATTAAGAGGTTTATAAGTTATTACCATCCTAGGTATTCCTCTTTCAATCTCACTATGTTTATTCACATAAAATGCAGTACATGACCACGGAGATTTTGAAGGTTGTATTAATTCTTTTGTAAAAGAGATTGTATTTCTTTTTTACATAATTCCAAATATTCTGAATTCATTTGACAAGGCCTAGCCTTTGTCGGAATTTTCTTTTCATCAAAATCATCTTCATATGGAAGACTAACAATATGCTTTTTTCTATCCCAAAAAGCATTTGGATGTTCATTACAAATTTCTAATGAAAAATTATTAATTATTAATTTTATCTTATCCTGTAATTTAGGATTTTGAAGTTTTTCTTCAACTGTCAAAATGCTTATTTCCTGTTTTAAAAACGTCAATTGATTCTTTTTCTAAGAATATTTTCTTTTATAGTATTTAATACTTTTGAAAATGGTTCCATTATAAATTGGAAATTTATTTGATTATTTTCATATGTTCCTTTTAATCCTTTTGAATCAATATGATAAATGGGATATAATTTTTTCAAAAAAGGTGTTCCAAGTATAACTTGATTTGTAATGTTTTTAACCAATAAAAAACTTTCTGGAATGCAAACTTTATTTTTGCAAATATATGCTTTAGGGAGTTTGAACTGAATATCTAATTTTTCTCCTCCAGCATGTCTAAGACTATGAGTAGTTTTTTGAAAATATTTGGTAGGTATTATACCTTCTTGTATTACACTAATATCTGCACCACTATCAATTAATGCAGTTAATTCAATTTGAAAATTATTATCAATTAAGGCAAATTTTTGTATACCACTTTTGAGTAGTAATAATGTCTAAAGAACTTAAAAATTGTTCTTCACCATCTGGTGTTTTTTCTTGAAAAGTAATCATCTTTTTTCCTTTTCTTATTTCTAATTTAGAAATTCTTTCTTCAAAACCAATGTTTTCTTTTTTAAGAAATTGGATTTCATTTTGAAGAATTTTAACTTCATTATTCAAATCATTTATTGTAGTATTATTACTTCTTGCTTTCATTAATTTTTGAACTTCTGTCATAGAATATGGTTCATTATAAATTTTAAAATCATTTTGATTTTCAAAATCACTTTCATTATTCCTACTAGTAGAAGGAAGATTTTGAATATCATCAATTATTTTTGATCTTAATTCAGAATTTTTTATTTGTTTCAAAAACTCTAACAGAATATTGTCTGTTAAAACATTTATGTCTTTAAATTGAGACATTATTTTATAAAATTCTTCATTTTCATAATTATCATTTAACTATTTTAAACAAGATCCTTTAGTGCTACAAGCACAATCAGAATCTGACTCATTTGATAAATCATTTTCTGAAAAATTTATTTCATTTTCTTCATCTGAAGATTCAGAAGATTCAGAACTAGAACTTGTTTCTAATAATATTTTAGAAATCTTATCTTTTAACTCTTCATCTATTTCTAAAGAATTTATTTTCTTTTTTAATTTGCACTTATTTGTATAATGACCCATTTTTCCACATTTAAAACATTTAATTTCTTTTTTATCTTTCTTTCTAGCTATTCTAGCATTTTTTTCTCTCTAATTTCTTTTTTCTTTTCTTTTTAGAATATTTTTTCTTTCTGAAAATTTTTTCAGGTTTTTCTATCCTGTGAGGTTTTTTATTTGGAAATGGAATTTCCATTCCAAATTGACTACAAAAATGTCCTAATTGACTTCTTTCTGTTAATCTTTGACTCTTAATTTGTTGACTCAATTTTATTTCATTACATAATGATAAACCTTCTTGAACGCAAGTTGCGATCAGTCTACCATATGTATATTCATTATATGGGATAGTTATTCTATCCTTTCTTAAGGCTTTCCTTACCCTTTCAGCAAATAAGCTGGGAAGACCATCTATGAATTTAGACTTCCAATGACTACTATTACTTTTAGGCAATTCCATGACTCTATTAAGGAATGCATCTTTATACCATCTAAATTCAGAAAGTGTTTTACACCTGAGATTTTGCAATAAAGTACGGATATTTTCACTATTATCTGAAATTCTACCCGTAAAATGTTCAAGAATTGTAACTATTAGTGTATAAACAGAATTTTCAACCAATTGGTCACCTTCTTGTTTAACTGTTCTATAAACTTCTTCTTTATTTGTTGGAGATAAATAATTATCCCACCAGCCTTTTAATTGGGCAGTAAACCCTGCAACTATCATTTTTGCAATATTACTGTCAGAGTTACCATTACTCTTACAAATAGTACTATACGTTAACATTCTATGAACAATATTATAAATTTGTTTCTCTGTATAACCATCTATATTCCATTCATAAATATTTTTACTACTATAACTATTATTATTAATGTATTCTTGTTCCTCATGAAGAACATCCATTGGAGATGGCCTATTATAATAATTTATTCTTTGAGTTGGCCTATCAGCATATTTATACATTTCTCCTATTTTATTTATTTCATCTTTTATTACCTTTTTATATTCTGGATTATTTTTTATTTCATTTGAAAATTCTTCTTCAATTGTGGATATATTTAACCCTTTAAAATTTTCATTTATTAATTTTTCCAATTCTGGAGAAATAGTTTTAAACTTAAAATTTTTTATTTCAGGTGGAGGCTGAAGACTAGGAGCAGCTAAGACACCTGTATTTTCTTTTGTGTTACTAGTGCTAGGTATATTACTAGTACTAGCCCCTATATTATTTTCTATTAGTTTATCTAGTCTATCATGTAAAGAGAGAATTTGTTCTCCTAAAACTATTAAATACACATTTGTATAATTTTGTTGTTCAATAATTTTATTAATATTTTTTACTGCTATTGTCAAAGTATTTTCTTCAAATAATTTTGAAAAAGCAAAAAATTCATAGAAATTTTATCTTTTATTATTGTAAAAGATCCTTGAGGAGGAAATTGACTCTTCAATAGATTACCATTAGGTAACCTATATTCTCTTTCTATTACCGAGATACATGGTTCAATATAATTATGTATAAACCATGGAACAAAAGGGAACAAAATATATTTTTCTCCTAAGAATTTATAAAATTCATCTTGTAGATTATTTCTTTCTTCTAGAGAAAAAGATTGAAAAAACCATTTTCTAAATACTTCCCATTTGGGTAATAAGAATTCATTTCTTATTTTTTCTCTAGCCTTAGATCCTTTACTAAAATCTATCTTTGGTTTATTATTCATATTGAAAAATTCATTTCTGATTCGGTTATTTCCGGCTCTTTTCTATCAGAAATATCATGAACTATATTATTCTTTTTCTTATATAATAACTCAACATGAGGATTTTTCTCCTCACTTACAGGAATATGATCATCAGCGAAATTTCTAGGAGGAATATAATCAGCAATATAATATCTAACAGGAAAATATGAAGTAGAAATAGAAGGATCATGACGGTTTATTCCATCACGTAATAATTCTTCAGATATTAAAGCATTATGATGGGTTATTCCATCACTGGTATTTAAATGACTTTTATTTAAAGCAGTATGAAAGGAATTTAAAGAACTATGGTGATTATTCTCACCACTTGAATTTAAAGAATGTAAAGACAAGTTAGGATGATGTTTATTCACATCACCAATGTTAGAAACAGAATGTCTATGAGACATAGGGATATTATCCTCAAAAGGGGAAATAAATGATCTTACAGAAGAAGATATGGATATTCCCTGAGTATTACTCATCTGTACATAAACATCTCCATCTGGAGTCTGGATTATATTAGAAATCTAATTTTCATTTCTAGGTGCAATATGAGCAACCTTTGTCATCTTCCAATGTTGAGGAATTGGAATTTCATCCCATTTAATTGTCATTCTAGTCGTTATATTTGACTTATCAAAATTTGATTCTATTATAATTGTTTCATTCAAATTTTTATCTTTTTCTTCCACTTTATAACATGGATTCAAAGTATATAATGGCTTATAATAAATTCTATAACATATGCACATAATTTCTGTGCCAGGTTCATAATTATAACCTTCAGTTTTAATGTTCAAAGTTAAAGCCTTACAAATATTTTTGTCAGTTAAACATAATTGAAAATTTGGATGAACATTAAAATATACTGGACCATGTGCCAGACTGGATTGTATAACTCCAATTATCGATTTTCTCCATTCTTTATTTCTACCATCTCTTAAAGTTGCTATGAAACTTTCTGGTAAATTATCCAAAGTTAAAGGTTTAAAAGCAATTTGCACTAAACCAATGTGTAAAAATTTATGACTCAAACGATATGAATCTAAATCTTCTTCATTAAGAAGAGTTATAGCTGTATCAACATCTTGAATAGCTAAGGATTGTTCAGTTGTTTTACAATTCTGTTTCAATCCAATTTTATTAAAAAAGCCTTGATGATAAATCAATTTTGGTTCCACATAAGGAATCGTCCATTTGGAAAGCAAATCTAAATCTGAGGGTAAATCACTCTCAGTTTTCATTTTATTCTTTATATTATCTTTTTTCTGAAATATCTTCAGTTTTTCCATATTAAAAAAGAGTTTTAAACCAAGAAACCAGTTATCATCATTAACCATAATGGCTGTGATACCATAAGGGAGAATCAAGTCCACGATTCAAGTATTAATCAAAGAAATATAAGGAATTCATTACACTGAATTCAATCTGTCAACCTGATAAATTGTCTAAAGGAGATCAAATGGGTAAAACGCCCTTAAAACGCCTAACCACGGCTAACAACGGGCTGGACCCTAACCATCCTTTAAACAACATATAGATGCCTGATTGTCTTCAACAACCCAACTTCTTTGATTAATAAAAGAACAATAGTAAGTAAGTTTTATTTTTAATATTTTATTTTCAGTTATATTTAGCCTAATGGCAGGCTAAATATTTAGTGTTAAACCATGAAATCTAGTTATCTGATTTTCCTGTAATGTTTATGATTCTATAGCTTGAATCATTAAATGATTCACGAAATAGTAACAAAATAATTACTGTTCTTTATTTGTTTTTGTTTAATATTTTAACAACTTTTATAAATAGTATTGAACATTACTTATATAAATTGAAGATGGAAGATGTATTCAGCTATTTTTCTACAAAGTGGCATGCCAAAACAAGTCTGAAAAATAGATTCAAAGAAGAGATTATCAGTTGAGAAGCGTTCCAAACAAATTTTGTAGGTTGGGCCCACCCAATGCAGCCCAGAAACACGTTTTGAAACCTCTTCCAAGCATGAACATATGTTATTTTACTTGTTTGGTGTGTTCTCCCTAGGCTACACTTGTTTATAGATTGTCGAATTTTTTAAATAAAAAATGTATTTTTATTCATAAATTCCAAAAATGGGGATAATTTTTCGGGAATTCCCGATCTAGTGAAGTCGAAGTTCCTCTTTCCTTGAAAAAAGTTTCGGAATGAAATTTGTACTGAAAGCGAAGTTGCAACTTCGCTTTCAGTAAAATTTCATGAAATTTTTTCAAGAAAGCGAAGTTGCAACTTCGCTTTCAGTACAAATTTCATTCCGAAACTTTTTTCAAGAAAAGTGAAGTTCCTAACTTCGAATTCAGTACAAATTTCTCGACTTTGGCCCCTTGGACACTTTTCAAAGAAAGCGAAGGTTTCAACTTCGCTTTCTTTGTAAATAGGGTGAAACGAAAATTTGTACTGAAAGCGAAGTTGACAACTCAAGAGGCAATAAAAAGCTGAGGTTTTGAAGATGAGAATTAGAGACACTCAAGAGGCAATTCAGATTCATAAGAAAGAAGCCAAGGCCAATCAGCCCATGAATGGATGCAATCATCCATTCATATGTTAGGATGCAACACTTCAACCAAAAGACGCATCTTTAACAAGAAATCAAAGAGTGGCATCTCTTAGCAGCCAATGCAGTTCATCCGAGGATCCGTCCGAGTCACATGAAGACCCGTACGACACTTGCTCCTTTCAACCGAGTGAACTTCTGGTACTGGAGGTCATCCGAGATGTCGTGCGACTCGCACGACTTCTCGGATGTCTTGCTGATTCTGAAGTTAGCTTTCAGCCTTCTATCCAATCCTGTACTGGAGGTCGTCCGAGATGTCGTGTGACTCGCACGACTTCTCAGACGTCTTGCTGATTCTCCATTTTACTACATGAACTTTTCCAAATGTCTTTTCTATACTATAAACTACAAGAGAATCTTCAACAGTAAGATGTGAAAAAGCCAAATGGGCTATTGCCTCTTGAATTGTCAACTTCGCTTTCAGTACAAATTTTCGCTTCACACTATTTACAAAGAAAGCGAAGTTGAAACCTTCTCTTTCTTTGAAAAGTGGCCAAGGGGCCAAAGTCAAGAAATTAACTTCGACTTCCTTGAAAAAAGTTTCGAAATGAAAGTTTCGCTTTCAGTACAAATTTCATTTCGAAACTTTTTTCAAGGAAAGCGAAGTTCCTAACTTCGACTTCACTAGATCGGAAATTTTTGAAATTGTCCCTATTTTTGAAATTTATGAATAAAAATACATTTTTTATGGAATCAATTCTAGATTGTCACATTTAATGCGATTCTCTTCAAAATAATTAGGTGGTACCGGGGATTACAAAGTTGGATCAATTTCATCATGTTTCCACTGCCTTCTCGGAGCTTCGTAGCAGGTTTTTGCTTCCCTAGGAATCACACTGTACATATATATATATATATATATTATATGTGTCATACTATAGTTCATTTACGAAAATTTTTAATTATTAGATAATGGTCTATGCAATTGTATTAGTAACTCATAATAAGTTATATTTAGTGACTGAATAGTTCCATAAATGGACTATATTATTTCTCTCTTTCTCTCTGTCTCACTATTAAGCCTATGTAATTAAATATGCAATTACAAAGTTAAATTATATAAGCCCAAATGCAATGAATGAATAGTTCCTTTGAAGGAAATATAGTGTCACCCATATATATAGATACACACACACACACACCCACCCACACATACATATATCGTGACTAAGCGGAAGCTTGCTATGAAAATGATTAGCAAAAAATTAGTAAAGTACTTTCAGCCCCGATCCTTCAACTTCAAAAGTCCCGGGGCAAAATTATGAAAACAGGCCACAATTTTTTTTAATAAGGTAAAATAATATTATAAATTATGATGAATTTTTAAGCATGTTCGTAAAAATAAAAATAAAACTATTATGTATTAGTTTCAATACTCATAATTTTTTGGCTTAAAAAATTTTTGAGAAAAAAAGGAGAACACATCGTAAAAATTACAAGAAAAATTAGTGTAAACAAATTTCTAAAAGAAGAATGGATGAAAATGAGAAAAGAATTAATGTTATAATAGTAAAAGTAGACTAGAAAGTAAAGAGGTCAAAAAAAAAAAAAGTAAAAAAAATGAAAAGTGAATATTACTAACTAGGAAGCCATTGTAGGACAGTAGGAGGAGGGTTGGAGTACTGCAATGCAATGCAGTAGCAAAGGAAGGAGAGGAAAGTAGAAACCCGTTTGTATAAAAGCAAAAGAAAAACTTTGATTTGAGGATAAAAAAAAAAAAAGAAAAAAGCTTGGGCCCCCCTACAAATTTGGATGAGTTATCATTTATCAACAAATTGGGCATATGAATTTTTATTTTTTAAAAATTTAATATGTGTTGTTTTCAGAAATAAAAATTTAGTTTTTGTCCAGAAATAAATATTGGACCTATGAATATTTTTAAAAAAATTGGGCCTATGAGCATAATATGTGTTGTATCAAGAAATAAAAATTTAGTTTTTGGTAGCAGCTATTCTCATCCTTATGCATGCTTTAAAAATGTGAGGAATTGAAAAAAGGAAAAAAAAAAAAAACAAAATTTTGATTTGAAAAGAAAATAACGGGTAGCGCAGGGCCTCAAAGTATCTTCTTCGATGGATTTATCATCAAATTGGGCCCTCCAATTTTTTTTCCTTTAGAAATAAGTCCATAAAATTATGTTTGAACCCACAAAATAAAATAAAAAATATATAATAATAAATTATATATATTGAGCCCATTACCTATTAAATTAACAATCGTTGAACTCAAACAAGAATTTTAAAAAATTTGAGATAAAATATAAAACTGAAATTTTCTTCACTTAAAATAATCTCTCTATTACAAGAGAATGTACGCCTGAAACAGATGCGTCCAGAATACCAAAAACAAAAAGGTAAATGAAAATTGGCCATAAAAGGAATAATTTTCAGCACGGAATTAAAATATGAAAGAAGACAAAAATACTGAAAAAAAAAACAGCAACTGGAAAGAACATTCCAGTCAGAAGTATAACCAAATAAAAATGACCAAAAACGGCAAAATTAGGCCTACCCGCCCTTAACCGGCCTGACTCCAATGGTTCAGGTCCAATAGGGACGCCACCCTAAAGACGTAGTTCGGGCTGGTCCGGGTCGGGCCGAATTCAGTTCGGTTCGGGCCGCTACCCTAATTGACCTTTTTTATATTTATTTATTTAAATTATTAAAAAAAACTAAATTAAAAACAAAAAAATCTGGTCATAACCAAAAACAAAACCCAGCACTCCCGTCTATTTATTTTTAAATCCGACTCTTGGTCTATAGGTGGAGAAGTTGATGACTATGACGAATATTGTCACTCTGTATCTGGACTTCTTGTCTTAGGATTGTCAAAGATTTTCCATGCATCTGGAAAAGAAGACTTGGCTCCAGATTCTCTTTCAAATTCAGTTGGATTAAATTTTCAAGTATGTGGTTCAAGGGTTTTGTAGAAGACAAACATCATCAGAGACTATCTAGAGGACATAAATGAGATTCCAACACCACGCATACTGTGGCCACGGGAGATATGGGGCAAATATGTCAACAACCTTAAGGTTGAGCTACTACTCTCATCCCAAATTCCCAATAAATCGAGTATTGTTTTCAATATAAAAAATAGGGTTAATTACATTTTATTCCTTGTGTTATCAGATTTTTACTATTAGCTCACGTGTATTTTGAAAACCAACACTTAACCTCTCTTGTCATCAATTAAATAGAATGAACTAAACAAAGACCAAAATGCCTTTAATCTACGTAGCCTTCACAACGTTCACGTAATAATCTGTTGATTCTAGTATTAACTATTTGTTGCCCTCCAACACAATACCACACTTTTATCAGTTCAGTTACAACATTCTTCTTCAGTTCTGCCGCTCGGGAACTCTTTCCGCAATTATCTTTCTTTTTGCATGAAGAGCATTTTGGTCCTTTATAGGTTCAATTTGTTTGATTGATGACAAGGGTGTTAACTGATAGCTTTTAAAATATAGGATATTGATAGTAAAAACATGATAGCACTAGAGGGTAAAATGTAATTAATTAAGCCTAAAAAATATATTATAGCCTCTGTCCTATACAAAGAGTCCGATTTAATTTTTTTTTGTCCTAATAAAAAATTCAGTTTAACACGTGTTTTTGATGACCTTACCATAAATCTTAATATTCTATTTATTTGTTTATTTCGTAACTATTTATTGTTATCTTTTATAATAAATTAATCATCCTATGCGCCCTACTAATTTTTTCTTTTCTGTCCAAGTTATTTTACTAAAATGTCATCGTCGAGTTGCCGTTTTTGTTTAATGTAGGACTCCAAAGATGAGGAGAACTCGGTCAAAGCCGTCCAGTGTTCGAATGAAAACTCACAAATGCCTTGCCTTAATGCACGTAGAAGATTGGTTGAACTACATGTCTGCTCTACGAGATCCTACTGTCTTCCGTTTTTACGCTGTTCTTCTGGTATACCGTATTGTTGTTTCTTCTTAGTATTCTTCCATCTAAAGTTTTATTGTCGAGTAACTAGTGCTTTCGTCATTTCTTTTTTAGCCTGTTCTCTTTGTTTTGTTTTTAGTTGTTTTTTGTGTGTTTTTTTTTTAATTTAATTTATTTAATTTATACAATAAATTTAATATATTATAATTATTTTTTATTATTTTAAATATAATTTTTTACTATTTAACTGTACTATGTTTTCAAAACAAAACAAAATAATGAAAGAGAACAAGCCATTATAATTTTTAGGCTCTATTAATTTGGACAAGTACATCCAATGTTTTTATAAAGTATTTTTAAAAATATTTTCATAAAAAGTTTTAAGAGTTTTTTTTTAATGTATAAATGTGCATTTGAACCACATAATTAGTTTCAAATATGGTATACCAGATAAGTTTGCAGAAATATATTTGTCTCCAAATAAATTTGTTTTATTCACTTTAATACAAATAATTAATAAAATTTTAATTTTACCTTTTTTAATTGATCTCATGTAATTATTTTAATTATAAAGTCGTTCCAAATGCATATACGTAAAACAAATTTCCATTTAACATGTAGAATCGAGAAAACATAAATAGGAGTAAAATGAGAGATTCATTCACCTAGTTAATCTGTGTGTCTATCTCAAATAAAAGGCTTATTTAGGATGGACGGAGTAGTTTGCAGCTTACATATATGATAAATTCATTATTTCATTAACACTTTTTTTGGGGGTTTTTAACATACTGAAACATACATAATCTGACTCCGACTGTTGCGATAGATTGGCTGTTTAGTTGAGTAATCAGATTATAATTATAACTGGTATGATGACTAAACCTTAATTACATACTAACAATTTGTGGCGGTGGAACTGTAAACTATTTGTAATTTGTTAAATCGTACGTAGCTAAGTTCTTGCCAGAGAATTGCTATAACCTTTTACTATTATCCGCTTGTTACTGAGGCCTTTAGTTTTCTTCAATACATAGTGACTTAAACTAATTTAATATCGTCAATCCACTCTTTATAGGTGAACTTAATGATGATTCTTCATGTATTTAGTGTGTATCTCACATATATATATATATATATATATATTGATTTAGAAAAATGTATTACTAGAAAAGATCACATTGTTCATTGATTTTCATGTAAATTTTTGTAGTAAATATTTTCACATTTTCTATCTGCTATATATTTACTTGTTATCATCAGATCAAGACAATTGGGATGCTTGCTCTGTGCTACAGCAATATTGAAGTCTTCAGAGGCTGTGTCAAAATGAGACTTGGTAGGTATTATTTTAATTGGACATTACCTATTTATGTATTATTCATAAAGGATTATTATTACTCATCTTATTAAACTGGATCAAATATTTTTGGATTTTCTATTTTTATATTAATATTTGGATAAGATTTGCAAGCAATTCATCTTTCATTCTATTAGAATAGTCAATTTTTAAAAATATTTCTTATTATTTCAATAGATGGAAAAGTTTACCTTCAACTTTTTTTACATTTTCTATCATTTATAATATAATTATGTATGGTTTTGAAGTAAGGATATAATGAAACAAGAAATATCAAATTACATACTTTTAATGTTATATCTAGGCATCCATAAAAAAAAATGTACATTTATAAACTTAGAATATTCTGGTGGAACAGAAATACTCCCTCCGTCCCACTCAAGAGTTCACTTTGAAAATAAATTCTTGTCCTATTTAAAGAGTCTATTTTGAATTTATTTACATTACATACCCTTATTAATATAAGAATGTGTGGTTCACAATTAACCCTTACTTTTAAAGTAAGGATATAAAAGGAAAATATGGTGTAAATTATTTATTTTATGTGTTGTACCTCACAACCCATAATAAGTTGTACACATTTGAAAGTGGATTCTTTGAGTGGACGGAGGGAGTAATATTTAGCAAGAATGAAAAAATAAAATAAAATAAAATTCTAAAAGAGGGTATGCTCGATCAAGAGAAACAAAAGGAGGTAATTTCTACTATTTAATAAATGATTGTCAAATTTTCTTTATTAATTATGCAACAGCTAGAAATAGAATTCATAAAATTTTGTTACATTTACATCCTGGCCTCCTGCTTTCCCTTTTAGTGTGATAGATGGACTATGTTAATTTATATTTTCTCCGTGATTAAATAAGTTTTCTAATTACTTAATTTTTTTTGTTCCTTTAAAAATTAATTTTTTTTTTTGAATCTTTCATTCGATTTTTCTGATATCTACCCATGATGGCATTAATTACAAATATCTTCATTTATGGAAAACAATGAAGGATAACTTAGACCATTTGTTTTTTTTAATTGTGTCCATTAGTTAACACACATATTAAAGGACGAATGATTAAATATTTCGTTGGTGGCGCTTAATATGTGTCTCCCCCCAAATGTATCAAAAGGTAGAGGACACGAGTTTGAATTGTTTGTACGTCTGTTTATGTTTCAGGACTCACTGCTAAAATTTTTGACAGAAGCAAATCAATGGCAGATGTATATGGTGGTTTTTATTGTTGATGATTCTCTTGTAGTTTATAGTATAGAAAAGACATTTGGAAAAGTTCATGAAGATTCTGAGATGCTGCTTGCGAGTCGCACGCTGGATCGGACAGAAGGCAGAAGCTAGCTTCAGAATTCAGCAAGACGTCCGAGATGTCGTCCGAGTCGGATGACATCTCGGACGACGTCCAGTACCACTTGCGAGACCTCGTCCGAGTCGGACGACGTCTCGGATGAGCTCCAGTGAGCGAAACTCACTCGGTTAACAGGAGCAAGTGCCATGCGAATTTTCATCCGACTCGGAAGGATTCTCGGACGAACTGTAGTGGCTACTAAGAGATGCAATTCTTTGTTTTTTTTTCTGAAAGATACGTCTTTTGGGTGAAATGTTGCTCCTAACTGATGAATGGATGATTGCATCCATTCATAGGCTGATCGTATCTCATGAACGCAACCTTTTAACTCTATAAATAGAGGGTGATTGCAACTGATTAAAATCAACTTATTTCAATCTTCTTTTTTGTCTAAACAATCTAAGCACTGTCTACTTAGTTGTTTATGAAAAATCTATTGTATCTAGAAGTGATCTTGCCACATTCCCTCTTAAACATATAGTGGGGACATTAAACACTTTAAGCAAAGCGATTACACGCCTTAGATTTCTGTTTTGTGACTTGTAAAAAGTCTTTCTCTCCTTTTATATTTCTACTTTTATTTCTTACAGAAATTTCCTTTCTTCATTGTTCTGTTGTTTGCTAAAGTCTCGAAGAAACCCCACAAAATCTTCATTTATGATTTCTGTTGTTTGCTAAAGTCAAAGGTACTTCACGTTACTCTAGCTCAATTTGCAAACAATCATCCATGATTTTCACCCGATTCGTATGATCAGCGATAGATGCATTTCCAAGTTTAAATGTCATATATAAATTGATCCGTGATAGATTGCATTTGCAATTTAAATGTTACTTGATTTTGGAGAAAGTAAAAAAAATAAAAAACATCATTGGTCGATTGCGAGTAGAACTCTTACGAACAATATCATTTACCTTTTTTTCCTAACATCATATATGTTTTCCTTCTTTCCAAATCATACCAATAATATGCATGCATATTCAATTATATTCAACTCCTTCAAACAAGTGGATTATAGCTTGAAAAGTTATAACTTAGTCCTCTTTCACAAGCACTTAACAAATTACTTTTTAAATTAAGAATACATCCTATATTAGAGATTATTGTAAAAAAAATCATTCTTGATTTTTATCCTAATATCACCTTTAACCATTGCTTTCACAGAAAACAATTACGAAACTAGCAATTGAACAAAATTCTTGATTTAGAGCAGAAAAAGAAGACTTACTTCCACTCATGTGGTTGCTTCTATTTTGCTTCCTTCTGTTCCACGAAGTTTGTAGTCATTTTTTTTTTTTTTGTGGTCATTTGGCAGTTTAGTGTAACACTCAAGCTGAAAGTGACCAAATTTATGGCTTCTATAGCACTCTATATTGGACTAGTTAAATTGTAGATTCTGAACTCTTCCTCTACCTTCAAAATTCTGGTCATGTCCAAGATTATTGTTTTGGTCTCCCTTTCTTCTGCCTCAGCCTCGACCCCTATCTCTACATGTACCTCTCGAATTTGAGAAAGAAATAGGGAAGGAGCCTTCAAAACTTGCTCCTCTGTTGGTGGATTTGGGTTCATCTTCTGTTCCTAGACCAGCAAAGAGCTCTGCAACTTCCCCATGGCATCTCATCTTATTTGCAATTTTTATTGTCCTCCCAAATAAACTTGTAAAATACAATATTCATCATCCTTCATTTTGAAAATACTCAAAGTTTCTTCTTAAGATTTGAAGTTGTGCATGCTTCACTCTGGACAAGTCTTGATATTTTGTCTTTGTTGAATCCCAAAGAGTCTTGGATGCAGCTTTGCAAAGAATGGTCTCCAAGATGGGATGATCAGTTACCTAAAAAGGAGAGTTCTTAGCTTTGTAGTCTTTTAGCTTTCTAGCTTCAACTTATGCTGTCAGCGTTTCTGCCACAACTGCACCTGCTGGGCCTATTGAATTTCAGAGTATTGATCAATTGTCTTTTGAAGGAATACAAAACTTTCTCTAGGACCATGCTCCAATAGTCATAATAACCATTACAGTGATGGATGACGACGCACAAAATTAGAATTGTTGACCATTTGAGCCGGGTTTGTTTTCATGCTCTGATACTGCGATTAACTTTCAAGAGTAAAAGGAACAAGGTAAAGGGAAAAATATGTTTCTCTACATTACTTCAGATAAAAACCAAGTGCCTATTGTATAGGCTAAAACATAATAGAAGCAACATCAAAGTAGGACACTATCAAAGAAACAATCTCCACAACTTGAAACCACTTATAACACTATCAAATGCATAATCTGCACAACTAACAACCTCCTACAAACTAGGACTCCAACACAAACAATTTAAAGTAAAAAATACTCTTATAATTTAACAACATTGTGTCTAAATCATTCAACATCGATTGACAGAAAATCAAGAACTTGTCAGTACAACTGATTTCAAAAGATTTGATGATAATTATCAAATTTGAACAAGAAAAGTGTGTTTAATATAGTAAACTGTAAATTTATATCTAATATAAATCTGTAAAGTATAGAATAAAACTCACAATTGCGCTGAACAATCTCATATCGACGGTCAAAGATCAGCTAGTAATTACTTGTGAAAGATTCAAGATTGAATTTTCGACCGATTCATACACCATAGAGAGTGAGAAAATCACCATAGAGAAGAAGAAATACACATAAACAGGAATAAAGTAATTACTTGAAGCAGAAAATTTCCTCATCTTGCGAAATTAAGGAGTCTAAAATTTAAAACTAAGTGAAATTAAATAAGATATAACAGAAAATAAACTAAAAGTGTTTTCCACAATCTCCTATGAGGGAGGACGGGATGAAGGAAGAAAATGATAGACTTTTTAGGGGTTTGAGATGAATGGGATTAATTTGAGTTGATTTTAGCTAGATATATGTTAATTTGACAACTAAAGTTGAGCGTCATAATTAATTAAGTAATTTGGTAGTTGACGACTTAAGAATTAAGTGCATTTGATAACTAAAAAAATTAAATAATTTAATAATTATGTGAATTTGAAGACTAAATATAATTATTGTTTAGAAATTAAGTGATTACTGAATTTATCACTAAAATGAATTGAAATAATATATTTTTTTTGTTGTAATTTGTCCGTTTAATTTTAACATTGTTTACACCATTATTTAATTTATTTGATGAATTTAATATCTATGAAGATTTATAAATTCAAAATTGTAAAATAAATTAATCCTATAACTATGTAGAGATAATATTTACATTATCGTGATGTCATATTTTCTAATTTACAATAAAATGTTTTTTTTTCTAATTAACTTAAATACCATTTTCCTTTTATATTCCAAACTCCAATCCTAGTTTCAAATCTAAGGGCTTATTCGTTAATAGGTTTTGCAAACTGATTTGGGGTGTTTTTAGGTTTCCAAAATTATTTCAAAACTCAAAACTTGTTTGCCACTGGCCTAAAATTTATTTTCTATGATTGGGTTTGTAAAACAAGTTTTTCACATTTGGCCTTGGAAACACTTCCGTGGAATCTTCAGAAGAAAAAAAAAATGTTCTTCTCACTTTGCAGCTCAAATATGAGACGAAAAAAACTCTCCTTGCTTTGTCCTGCAAATGTAATGAGAATAAAGCTCTCATTGTTTTTGAAAACCCAACTTTTTCGTTTATATGTTTTTGAAGACCTATTTTCGAAAATCTATTTTTCAAAACCTCTCTTAAACTTGGTAACAAACATGCCCTAAAATTTTAATTGTTATCAAACAAAATAACTTATTGGGTTCAGATTCCATACATCAATACTTCATACTTCATAGTTCACCTTTAACAAGAGCCTAAGATGTCATAAAAATCTGCACTAAAGTCCTACATATCTGGAGGGGCATACTATTTGCAGTGACAATTTTACTATTTGCAGTAACATTTTTGGGTGAATTGTCTTAAAAAAAAAAAATATTAAACCCTTATAAAGGTTGTAGGATATGTCCTTTAGCCATCATCCTTCCTATTTTCCCTATTTACACTATTTATATTTACAGTAATTCATTTTTCATTCACACGTATGGTCGGTACAAAGAGGACGATTCATGTTACATGGTAAGTAACAAATGTATACATTTTTTTTACGTGAAATTTTTTTTTGCTTAATAAAAAAAATATATGTCTACTTCTTGATTTTGGAAAAAAAAAACCCCCTATGGACGGGATTTTTGACCCGAATTTGCGATTATCCGGCCGTTTTTGGCCGAAACTGTAAAATTTCACCTAGGAGACTGTCTCCTCTGCCGAATTGCGATCGGAATGGCGGTATTTCTGGCTAAAATAACACCGGCGACTGGCGGTAGTGGCCAGCGAAATACCGCATGGCGAAGCGCGGTATTTTTCCCCAGGAACCGCGGTGTTTTTGGGGAAAAATACCGACCGGCGGTTTTTACAGGCGGCTGTGTTCTGATCGGAAATACCACCTCATTGGAAAAAACCGCCTTCGCAAATACTGCCGGTTTAAGGAGGTAGTTGCGGGAAAAATACCACCGGCGGTATTTTTCGGCGAAATAACCGGCGGTATTTCCGATCAGTTATGCCTGAAAAAATCGCCAAATTCTGGCTATTTTTATTGGCGGACGACGGTAGTTTTCTCGGCCGAAAAGGGCCAGATATCCCTCAGGGGGTGAGATTTTTGAAATATCACCCTGTGTATGTAGAATTTTGTCACATTCACGAGATTATTCCAAAATTTAATGGTTCCAGCTAAATTTTTTTAAGTATGCTGACCCATCATTTTGTATTAACAGGATATCCGTATTGAGAGGGATGACATATTTGCTGATCACACGGATGTATTTCAGACGGACGAAGGGTTCAGAAGTAAGGAAGATTTGGTTGCATAGGTTAAAGCTACAGCATCTGAAAACATTATGACTACAAAAATTACGTCATATTCCAAAGCGTTGGGCCTTTTCTTTACAAGAGGGAGAAAATGGCGAGTTGAGATAGGGTGCAATAGATCAGGAACAGTTAGAGATAAGCCACCCCTACCTGAAAGGAAAAGCAGGCGGAACAAAATGTCAATTTGACAAAATGTCAATTTCACCTTGTCGGATGAGAAATTGTTGGGGGAAATTGGAAGTTAGAGACCAAAAATGGTAAGCACAATCATGAATTACAAGAAATTCAAAATTGGCATTCAGCGTACTCACAGTTAACGGAATCGGAGAAGAAGAAGATTGCAGAAATGACAAGTATTAACATCAGGCTGAAGCATATATTGGCCCAGTTGCAAGCAGATGATCTGCAAAATGTCAGCCACATAAGACAGGTGTACAATGAATCAGCAAAAGGTAGAAGGGAAGTGAGGGGAGATATTACTAACATGCAGTATTTCTTCAAACTTTTGCACGATCACGAATACTTCTATGCGCACACAGCTGAAGATGATAGTAATGCAATTGGGCACACCTTCTTCGTACACAAGAAGGCGCATTCTCTACTTGGTTTGTTTCCGTACGTTTTGTTTATGGATACGACGTATAAGACAAACATGTATGACATGCTTCTACTGCAGATAGTGGCTCATGTTCTCACATCTCAGTATATTCATATTGCTTTCATTTTCATGAGGGATGAGACTACCCCGAGCTATTTATGGGCCATGACTCAATTGAGTAATTTATTCGAGGGCAACAAATACCCACATGTGGTCATCACTGATTGAGAGATTGCCATAATGAACGCTGTGAAAATAGTATTCCCACATGCTACCCAACTACTGTACAGGAGACACATTAAAATGGATGTAAAGAAATATGTAGTAGATGCTGGCAACGACAAGAAGACAACGGATGTGTTTCTATATCGTTGGGGGCAAGTGGTGAAAGCTTTGACATATGAGCAGTTCACGGAAGTTGTGGAATATATTGATACTAGATATGAAAATAAATCTAAATTTAGAAATGTGATTCCATATATGAAAAACACATGGTTGAATCCCCACGCAGACAAGTTTGTATCTTGTTGGACGAAATATATAAAGCATTACGGAGGGCGCACAACGAACATGTAAGTTAAGTATAGCTTTATTTATAGTTTGTATGTTGTATAATTACATGATACTTTATAAAATGCTTTATGTGAAAGTTTAATTTTCAATGTTAATTGGCTTTCAAGGTTGAGAGTGCACATGCATAGTTGAAGAAGGCAGTTGGGACGGATAGAAAGGCATTTTCAGGTCTTTTTCAAGGGATTAATATTATGATAGAGGTGCACTTTAATAAAATTCGGACTGCAATGGAATCTTCTCGGAGTAAAACATACAGGAAGAACGACTACTTACTATATAGTAGGCTGAACTGTACACTATCTTTTGCTGCTATTACAATGGTAGAGGAAGAATATGCAAAAAGCGTTGGCCTCATCGAGGAAGATGGTGCATTGTGTGGTTGTGAACTCTGAACTAGTTGCGGGTTGCCATATGCATGTGAGATGCAACAGTTAGTGCGAGCATACTGTCCAATTGATCCTGTCGATGTGGACGCCTTCTAGAAGACACTGCTGCATTTGGCAGATAATGCTATTCCAGAAACTACGGAGGAGAGGCAAAGCGCTGAAGGGCGACTGCATGAAATGTTTGTTGATGTAATTACGCGTCCAAGCATTGACATATACAGGGTGATGGGTGCCGTGCATGCAACTTCATCTGAAAACTGTTGATTTAGCTGAGCTGGTAAGTAGGCCACACAGGGGACGACCAAGACATAATCTGACCCAACAAGATCTATCAGGTACGAGCATGCCGAAAGGAATGCAATACAACGTGGTGCATAATTACTTTTCCTGTACAGATCATTATGATTAATTACATATCGATATACTAAATTTAATATGAGTTACAATCGCAGGTCGGAGATCCATAGGCGGACAGAGAAGAAGAAGGGTTGTGAGGCCCCATGTTTCTGAATGGCCTTTCGACATGCCCTTATTTCTGAAGTAGTTCATGTTCGACTACATTACCGATCACGTTAATAGAGTGGCCAATGGACATTGTGGTTTTAGAATAATTTCTTATTTCGTACACGATGCAAATGAGGATTATTGGTACCAAGTGCGCAGAGACCTCCACCAAGAACTGTAGGATGAATCTACCTTTTGGCTCCACCACTACTACAAAAAGGGCTTTCAATGGCGGTTTTTAAGGGCTTTTAATGGCGGTTTTTGGCTTTTTGAATCGCCATCTATCTGGAAGCCGTAGAAAGTTAGCGGACTTTCTCCCGAACTGCCGTAGAAAGTGGCCACTTTCTACGGCGGTTTAGTTCTAAACTGCCATAGAAAATCACCACTTTCTACGGCGGTTCTTCCCTACCGCCTTAGAAAGTGGAAACTTTCTACGGCGGTTTAGTTCTAAACCGCCGTAGAAAGTGGTGACTTTCTACGGTGGTTTAGTTCTGGACCGCCGTAGAAAGTGGCCACTTTTTCAGACCCAAACCGCGATAGAAAGTGAAAATTAATCTGGTTTAAAGCAAAACCTGTTGCTAAACGTTTAAAATTAATACAAATATCACCAAGATATAAATTGAAATCGCTATTATATTACAGGGGCATAGCCAAAAATATTTGTACAACTATAATATCAACAAGTTTCATTAGTATCCATCAACTACGGCTAATGCTCGACAATATAACTAGCGTATGTTTTTTTCATAGCATCTATATCCACATTGCTTAATGGAGTGCGGTCGAGCTTGAAGTACTGCAACAGAGTATAAATTCAAAAGTAATTGAGTAGCAAAATGAAATACAATCAAGTAAGTTATGAGAAATCAAATACCTTTTCGAGTGCCAATGTGTCGGATTTCATTGCGATTTGGTACATGTAGTGCATGACATAGTAGCCACACTCCCAGTTAGACGTTTGCTTTTTATGCTAATGAATATTAGTATACGAGTTAGAAGATCATACAATTTTATACAACACATCGTTGAATAAAAAATTCAATAAGAACCAATTTTACCTTAACTACTATCCATTCAGGTTGCATATGCACATTTCTGGGCAATCCTAAGAAAGCTTGATAATTAAACATCACCCTATAAAAATGAAAGCGGAATGAAAATAATTAGCAACATATGTATATATGATTGGCATTAGAAATTATATATGCATTCTAACATTAGTTAATATATATAACTCACTCGTCTATAAGTATTACTGCCTCCTCTTTTTGTGGGTTTTGTAAAGAATCAAACCAGTACACAACCTTTTCAATCGGTCTAATGGCTATAAGCATCCAATGTTCACTGCAAACCAAAAATTTAATGACCTCAGATCTTTAAATCAGTGTTTCTTAAAAATTAGAGAAACGCTTACAGTGTTTACCCTTGAAGATACGGCACCATATAAATTTCTTTATTCCGATCCTTCAAGTTTCGTGCAATGTAGTAGTACCCTATCTTCATATATGTTTCCTAGTGCTGACATGATCAGCTGAGAGAAACCCTATCCCCTTCCGGTCATTCCTTTCAACCAAATCATGTAAAGCTCTAGAGAATTTACATTATCATGCATCATTGGTTAGTCTAGGCACATGGAATGCATACTATATATAACAATAATCTGAAATAGGTTATAAAATTAAGTGGAAACTCACTTGGTGAACAATTGCATCAAACAGTTTGTGACCATGCTTTCTCTTGACAATAATTCACCGACATCCATTCGATCCATCGAAATAGGATGATCCACACCTATGATATCTCTTGTCATTTGAAACAAAAAAAGCCATTGAAGTTCGAATCTTTCTCTATTTGGAGTTGTAACTCGTGCAGTGGATCAGATGTCGAAGAGGATGCCATTTCATTTGGAACCGTCGAAGAAGATTTTATATCATCCATAGAATTCAAACGACCTTTTTTATTTTTTAAACATTTATCCACCTAACAACATTTGAAATAACATTAAATATACAAAACGGTATTAAGTAATTCACAAATAAATGTAAAAATATACCTGTGTTACTGGATCCGGAATAAGTTCAATCAAATGTATAGGCCATTCCACGAAAAAGGATCGGGACATCCCCACAGTTGAAGCCTCTTCCTCAGGAAATGGTAGCGGGGCAAAGTCATCATATGAAATTTTAATTGTAACCCTCGCGCAACTTTCCTTGCCTCGTGGCCGTGGTGCTTTCTCTGCTTATAAACATTTCCCTTGGCCACAAGCTTACGTCTCTTACATGTATCCTCAGAGATGAACAGATGACATTCACACCCGTCCTAAGATAATAGGCAAGCGAATGAACATTACTCAACTATTTCCGCTAACTTCAAAAACCAAGTGTAATCATGAAAAGCAATATTAAGCTTCTTTAGAAGTGACAATATGAAAGAAATTATACAAACAAATATGAAAGACATAAATGTACTTTAAATACCTTGTATTCGCCTAAAGAACTCACATCTTCCAAGTTTATTGCAATAGGGCTATTCTGAACCTCAGAGGCTTTGATCGGGTCCATAGATGAAACAGGTATCGTATGTAACTTAGGCAAACTTGTAGGGATAAGAGGAGAAAATTTTTGCCTATGAGGTTCTTTAGGGTGTAGCATCGGACTCACAAGGGAAACATTGCTACCATGGACCTCAAACATCTCTGGGGTCATTCCGGAGGTTTCTCGGTTCAAGCTCTGAGCTTTGGCACTATTGAGGACAGTGGCTCTTGCTGTATCATAGTCAGTCCCCATCTTACCACATATAAACCCAACCATCATCTTAAGATGTGTTTGACATTCATCGAGCTGGGCAGTGATTTTCTGAAGCTTTCTTTTAGTTAAATCTAGTTCATCTTTAAGCGACGAGCTTGTTTTTGGGAAAACCTCTGTGATATGTGCCCTGGTAGAATGGCCGCGAACACGACCGGGGTGATCGGTCTTTCCTGTTGCCTTGACAAGAATGTCATTCCTACCCTCTGCAACTTTCTCCCCTTGGGACTCGAGCAAACATAGATTTTCCTAAACGTTTTGCCAAAAATATGAAATGTAAATAGATCAATTATATATAGTTTTAATTATATGCGTAGCTTAAAGAACTGAAACATAAGAAAATGTATGGTGCAAACTTACAATTTCCCTTCCAACACGACCAGCCTCTGGGGTGAAGTATTCGCCTTTTTTGTTTGTGTGAGCCTGTCTCCAAAGTAGATGCCGGCCTGGCCCTGCATAAGATTCTTCCCCTTCTTCTTCGGACGGACCGTCCTCTAAAGGCTTCTTCTCAGTTGCAATCAAAGCCTCTTCATGCAAATTCTTCTTTAGCAGTCGGTATCCACCGCGAGATAAATTATGGTAAAAAGCATTTAAAGTGGCATTCTTTTGCGCTTTTTCACGAATTGCCTAGAGAAAAATACAATGAAAAGTGATTATCCATAAACTGAGCAATTTCAAATATCCAAAAACAAGAAGGAAATGAATTTCAAAAACCCACCTGCCATTCTTCTGTTTCACGGCTAGCCTTAAACTTAAGCCATGTCTCCCTAGGGAGATATTTATATTCAAGGCATGGGTCCTCACCCTGCAAGTCACCATTTACATATCTACCTAAAAAGGATTTCCAATCTTTCCAACGTTTACCGGCATAAGAAATCCACTTGGTTTCGAGTTCTTCGGTTGATTCAAAAACAAATAATGCCTACAATAAACAATAGAAGTACAAATTTAGATAAATTTGGGTTCATTTGTATGAATGGGTAAACAAACAATGCATTATAATTTTGTAGAATACCTGTATTTCCATCCACACTCTCTTCTTGATCTCGTCGGGAACTTTGGGCCATGATGCATATTCCATAATGTCCACTTTGCTCCGGGCCGTGAATGCTACGAATGTAATCCACTTTGTATGATAATTTTTAGGCTCATTTTTTGAATCAAAGGAAATCTCAAGAGTTTTCCCCTTCATACGCATTTCCAAAAGATCGGGGCAATTTGTAGGCCCTCTACCTCTTTTAGCTCTAGTATAAGACCCATCTCCATTGCTCTTTCCCTCATCACTATGGTCCTCATTGCGTTTTCTTTTTTGGGCCATTAGCTTACCTTAAACTTCATGTAAATTCAAAGAGAATACGAGATAACATATTTGCATTTAAAGAAAAGCTTTAATTTCAAAACCTACGCGCCATTGAACACTTTAAACCAAAGGAGACAAAAAACAAGAATGCTTGTAATGTTTAAATTTAAAAGGCAATGTACATTTCGCAACTTCACTCCTAAAAAATACTCTCCTCTCCTTCCCTAAAACAAGAGAAGTCCTTTGTGCTTTTGCAATAAAGAAGCTTTACATTGATGCAACCATAGCCTCGCTTTCAATAGATTAGGGGAATTCATAACATTAAACCAAGGGAGGAACACACCTTCCCCTCAACCACAAAGCCTTATCCTCCTTAGCACTAAAGGAGAAACACTAAATCGCAAAAGGTAAAAGATTTAAGGAGAAATGATATTTCAAACTCTACATTTATGAAAAAAATCCCCCTCATCAAGGAGAACGACTCACAAAGCATATTTCACGCATTTCAAACAAAGATAAGGGAAAGCGAAGAGGAGATAGTGATATTTGCAATACACAAGTGCCATTATCCAACTTAAACCAAAGGAGCCCCAAAAAAGTGGACTTATAAAGGGTACCATTGATAAAGTACTTCACATTTCACAACCAACAACTAATGAGAAAAATCATGTCTACTGAAAGGAAAAACCAAAATATAGGGAGAAAAGTAAAAGCGTAAAGGAGGTGTACTTCACCCCTAAAAAGTACTCTTCTTTCCTAAAACAAAAGAAGCAACACTCAAAAGATACTTTGTGCTTGTGCAATAAAAATGCTTTACATTGATGCAAAGATAGCTTTACTTTCAATATATAAGGGGCATTCAAGATACTAAAACAAGGGAGCCCCAAAGAAGGAACCCTATAAAGCTTAAATTCCACATAGTGGACTCAACAACCAAGCATTTTCCTCATTATCACTAAAGGAGGAACACTAAATCGACTAAGAACCGAAAGCAAACACCAATGTTCTCAAATTAATCAAGCAAAACCGAAATCAACATTTGTGTTTCTCATCTTAGTGAAGGAAACCCGAATTGAAAGGGTACTTAATTGAAATCCCAATCAAACATCTAGGTTCTTAACTTATGTGGGACAAAACACAAAATTCAACAACCAAACCAATGCAACCAACAATCGATAAATCCCAAAGCATTCCAATCATTCATCACTAGCATCAAACCCGAAATCAACATTATATTGTGCACAAAAACCCTAGTCCAATCGGAAGTAATTACAAAATGGAAGGTAACATTGCAAAAGCTTTAAAATGCAAGCATAGAAGTTGGATAAACCTTATGTTTGCACTCCTACATCTAAGGTCGAAAATATTGGAGTGGGAAAATGGAAGAAATGTTGGCCGGAGTGAAGCGACACACAAAGATCAGCCCTTGGTCCTCGACGTCCGATCAGCACGCCAAGCAGCAGCCAGGAAGTGCGGGAAATGGGCGGAGTTCGATGGGTTGCGCCGGCGACGGGTCTCGGGCACGAAGAAACCGAACCGGGGCTGGAGAAGGGAGAGGGAAACAGGGGAGAAGCAGGGGAGAAGAAGGGGAAAAGAATAAGGAAAAAGATGTCTAAGTTCAAATATTTTGAACTTAGACCAGCGGGTTGGTTCAACGGCGGTTCAACCGCGAACCGCCGTAGAACCAACTTTCTACGGCGGTTCATGTGTGAAACCGCCGTAGAAAGGTTTCTACGGCGGTTTCACAATGAACCGCCGTAGAAAGTTGGTTCTACGGCTGTTCGCGGTTGAACCGCCGTAGAATGTTCTCTTCTAAGGCGGTTTTTCTTGAACCGGCGTAGAAAAGGGGAAAAAAATTGGAGCCAATTCCCGCGCTGGCATATTTTGATATTAAATTTTTTTTTCATTTTCATAAACTAACCCCACAATTTTGTAAATATAATATTACATACCCAATTTACATTATATTTATTAATTATGTACAGAAGCTCGACTTTTATGAACAATTTAATAATTAAATTTCAAATTTTCCCTTGAACCATTTGCATTTAAATTTCACGTGCTATTACACAATAATTATAGGTAAAAGATCAAAATTAATAAATTTCGTAAATTTACATGTAAGTATCGATAAAGTAATAAGCTTCATTATCTTCCCTAAATTTTCTACGTTTTCGACTTGGGCGAAGGGGATAAAATAATCAAATCGATACATGCATTAGGTACGTAGTATAAGAAAAATTAATGCTTAAGTGGCCAATAAAAAAAAAAAGAAATACTTACTGGATTTCATTAGCTTACATATATATATATATATTGCAATTACGATAATATTAATCAAATATGTATGGTGAAATACATTAAATTTAGTATAGTGCAAAATATAATGTATTTTATGTACTTGCACCGGTTGATCATTATTAAAATGCATATACAATATTACAGGGGAATGTAAGGGAGAAGTAGGGGAACTGTGGGGAAATTAGAGATTTAGACCAAAACCCTAGACTCTAAACCCTAAACCCTAACACCGTAGACCAACAAATTTGAATTTAGACCGGCAGTTTATTCTACGGCGGTTCAAAAATAAACCGCTGTAGAAAGCCACCTTTCTCGGCGGTTTCACAATGAACCGCCGTTGAAAGTTGATTCTACAGCGGTTTTATGTTAAACTGCCGTAGAAAAGTAGTTTCAATTGGAGCCAACTCCTGCGTGCGCATAAATTTCTATTTTATTTTATTTTTTGAACCCTAACCCTAAACCCTAAACCCTAATCCCTATTAATTTTTTTTCCATTTTCATAAATTAACCTCAAAATTTCGTAAATATAATAGTACATACCCAATTTACATTATATTTATTAATTACAGAAGCTCGCCTTTTATGAAACATTTAATAAGTAAATTTCAAATTTTCCCGTGCACCAATATTCCACCGAAATTTTTTATGTACTATTACACAATAACTTTAGGTAAAAGCTCAAAATTAATAAATTTCGTAAAATTACATGTAAGCTGTGATAAAGTAATAAGCTTCATTATCAGTCCTAAAATAATCAAATCGATAAATGCATTAAGTACGTGGTCTAAGAAAAATTAATGCTTAAGGGCCCAATTAAAAAAAAAAAAAGAAACACTTACTGGATTTCATTAGCTTTTATATATATATATATATATATTGGAATTAAGGACGATAATATTAATCAAATATGTATAGTGAAATACATTAAATTTAGTATGTTGCAAAATATAATGTATTTTATTTACTTGCACCAGTTGATCATTATGAAATTGCATATCCAATATTACAGGGGAATGCAGGGGAAAAGCAGGGGAACTGTGGGGAAATTATAGATATTAGACCAAAATATTTGAATTTATGCGCGCACGGGAATTGGCTACAATTGTTTCCACTTTTCTACAGCGGTTCAAAAACAACCGCCTTAGAAAATACTTTCTACGGCGGTTCAAGGAAGAACCGCCTTAGAATTGGCGGTTCTTCCTTGAACTGCCGTAGAAAGTATTTTCTAAGGCGGTTGTTTTTGAACCGCCGTAGAAAAGTGGAAACAATTGGAGCCAATTCCCGCGCGCGCATAGATTTCTATTTTTATTTCATTTTATGAAGCCTAAACCCTAAACCCTATAAATTTCTAATTTTTTTCATGTTCATAAATTAACCCCAAAACTTTGCAAATATAATATTACATACCCAATTTACATTATATTTATTAATTATGTACAGAAGCAAGCCTTGTATGAAACATTTAATAATTAAATTTCAAATTTTCCCTTGCAACATTCCACCGAAAAATTTCATGTACTATTACACAATAATTTTAGGTAAAAGCGCAAAATTCAGTTTGTGTTCTTAAATAATTATCTCTATTTTAATAATTAAAGGCAATCAATAATTGCAATTATGTTAATATAAAACAAAAATAGCTTGAAAGAATTAATACTCTTTACAATTGGATACAGTACTCAATGTCGTATCCATGTATAGTCTTAATAATTTTCTAGCGCTGCTGTATATTTCGTACACATGCATGCTAGTTAAGAGGCAAAAAATAGAAATAGGTTGCCGCCGGTACGGAGCGCGCCTCAATATAAAATATATTGAAGAATCTCTCTAAAATAATAAAGATTTATTAATCAATAAACGAATAATTAATTCATTTAGCGGTCAATAACTAACCTCACTAAATGAATATCTTTTTCCCGATGCACAGAAAAGTAATTTATCAAGATTTAAATATAAAATCAAAACAAAAATCATTGTACAGCTTCCCCTGTAAATTTTACCAAAAGTACTACTCCTTGCAAAAAAAAAAAAAAAAAAAAAAACATGAGACATTTATTCATAAATGAAAAACAAGGAAATCAATTTGCCAGAAAATTCGACAGAGTCTCCCGTATAAATGTAACATACTCCCTGTCAAGGATATGCACATAATTAAATACTTCATTAAGATTCCAACTACTTCAAATAATACGGAATTCAGTTTAAAATCAATTCCGACAGAGTCTCCCCTGTAAATTTAACCAAAACACTCTGTCATCCTAACATCAACACAAAAGTTTCACACAATTTCCAACAATAACAAATTCATTTATAAACATTTCGCTATATGAAGTTCCCTGGAAATTTGATCCCTTGCTTGCGCGGCTTCATCCAAGTTGTGACCTGTTTCAATCAGACAGTACGAAGGATAAAAATAAATGTTGTTATAAAATTATGTCCACCTCGTTTCATTAAAATCAAATATATATATATAAATACACACACACACACACACATGCACACACACATACATGCACACACATACAAAACCACAGAAAAAAAAAAAAAAACAATATACCTGAAAATGATTATTAACTTATTCTCTTTCTCTTATGGGACACTTGATCCTCGAACCATAATCCTTCGCTGTGGTCATCACGAAGCATGTATTTATCAAGTTCCCTATCTTCTTCAACTGCTCTCGATTCAGGTAACCCACTCCGTGATGTTGTTTACCATGAAGACCCACTCTGTATCAATCCCTTCCACTCCGTGATGTTGTTTACCATGAAGAACAACAGACCAATGTTCGTCACAAGGATTAGTGATATAAAAAACTTGTTTTGCCTGCGATGCAAGTATAAATGGTTCCCCCTTGAAACCCTCTCGATTAAGGTCCACCAAGGTAAAACCCAATGGATCATCAGTTCAAACCCCATTATTGTTATCAACCCATTTGCATCGAAATACAGCTACTTTGAAACAAACATAGTCAAGCTCCCAAAAATTTCGATCACCCTGTAATATGCCAAGCTTGCATACATTGGATTTTTATCCTTCCTGCTAGAAACGTGTAAAGCCTCCGAGATTAATGTAACACCATTGTTTTGTGCCACACTCTTCTCATCTTGTCTCTTTGTAGCAAATATATCCATTTATGTTATAGCATGAAAATGCTCGTACCGCATGGCTGGGCTTAAACGCCAACCATTTCAATGTCTCCGAAACGTCTTTGCCCATGACAGCATTACCAAACCAATAGACAAATGTCCGAATATGTTCATTGAGCACATTTTGATCCGTCCAAGCAGGATAAGACGTTCTTATTGAACGTGATGTGGACGGTTGTACACATGCGGATGAAGTTGCCCGGAAAGTTTGATTAAGTGGCGTAGCTCGTATTGGCTCTTTACTTACCCGAAATCCAGAGAACAAAAATAAACTAACCTAAGCTAATTTACTTAAGAATTCGAACCAAGTAAGAAAGAGTTGAAACATGCGAATTTAATTAGGTAGAGCAATTAACCTAATTAAGCTAAGTTTCATGCAATATATAAATTACAAGCATGCAAAATACATAGAGCAATAAAAGGAGAGTACTCAAACTAGTTTTAAGATCTGAATACTTGTATTAAATTTGGAGTTTCGGCTGCCTATTTATAGGCAAAGAACAGCAGAAAAAGTCACCTAAAAGAAGTAGGAAAAAGAAGTAGAATTGAAAACCAATCAAGAGATTGATTTCCTTTACAATACCAAAACCTGAAAGAAGTGGGTAATGGTAAAAAGAAAAGGAAATTTTCGGTCACCTTATTTCTTTAGTGGTAGCCGAAATTACAACTTAAAAACAATAAGGAAAAGGAATAAAAATCCTACTCCAAAAAGGAGATCAAGAAGGAACCCTTTTTGGAAACTAATTAAACTAAGGGCAAAATAGGGAACATGCACAAACCCTTATTTTCCCCCAAACCCTAACCCTTAATTTCCAACCCTAATGGACTAGGCTTGGCCGTGTGGGCTTCTTTGTTGGGCTGGCCGACTTTGTGGAATGGATTCCATGAGTTGGGTCGGCCCAATGTTGATGTCGCATTATGGAATGATGTAGGGAGCTTCTGGAATCTTCTGGAACCTCCCGGAATCATTTCGGAATCAAGATTTTCAAGATTCTGCAAAATATGAAATTTAAGAATTTTAAGAAAAATCAAGAACTTCAAGAAATGTTTCTTTAAAGTCCAAGAACCTTCCGGCGTCTTCAAGAACTTCAAGAAACAACCTTCTTCTTCATTGTGGATTGGGGAATTGCGCCTCTTCTTCAAGAATTGTAAGGAGAGTCGCAATTTGAACCTTTCCATCTTTGTTCTCTAAGGCGTTGGCTTCTACAATCAATTGAGCGTCCTGTTGGCAGGCTTGGACAAGGTTGTTGAGTGTCTCTTGAACCTTCTTTGCTCTGCTTCTGGTCATTGGCCCAATGATGTCTACAAGTGGATCCCTTTGATATGGACTTGGATCCTGAAGCATTGTTGGACCTCGGTGTAGAACCCGAACCTCCTCAGCTTCTCTGGACTCACTTGCTTGTGGACTTGTTGCTAGACTTGGGATGCCCTCATCATCCCCTCCCGGTTGAAAAGGATTTGACCTCAAATCTTCACCATGTTCATAAGTAAAAGGAGACAAGTCAGCAATATTAAATGAAGTACTAACACCATACTCACATTGTAAATCAAGCTTGTAAGCATTAGGCCCCATCTTGGACACGATTTGAAAAGGCCCATCGCCCCGGGGATGGAGTTTCGTCCTCCTCGCAGCAGGGAATCGTTCCTTCCTTATGTGAACCCAAACCCATTAGCCTGGTTCAAAGTTCACAGCCTTGCGCCGTTGGTTTGCATGGGCGGCGGCTCTGGCATAATTCTTCTCAAGGTTGGCCCTAACCTTGGCATGTAGGCGTTTGACGGTTTCAGCCTTCTTGGCGCCGTCGAGATTAACCTGTTCCTTTAGCGGCAAAGGGATGAGATCCATAACCGTCAAAGGAGTGAAGCCGTAAGCAACTTCGAATGGACAGAACCCTGTTGAGGAGTTCTTGGTGCGGTTGTAGGCAAACTCTGCAACAGGCAAGATTTCTTCCCAACACTTTAGATTCTTCTGAATTAAGGCCCGAAGTAGATTGCCAACGGTGCGGTTGGTGACTTCCGTCTGACCATTCGTCTGAGGATGACTTGTAGTCGAAAACAGTAGTTTTGTGCCGAGGCATGACCACAAAGTCTTCCAAAAGTAACTCAGAAATTTGACGTCACGGTCAGAAAAAATGGTGCACGGAATTCCATGAAGCTGAACTATGCCTTGAAAGAACAAGTCCGCAACATGTTTGGCATCATCTGATTTCCTGCAAGGAATAAAGTGACCCATTTTAGAAAAACGATCGACTACGACAAATAAGGAGTCATTACCTCTTTGCGTCCTTGGGAGACCTAGAATAAAATCCATTGAAATGTCAGTCCAAGGTAAAGAAGGAATAGGTAAAGGTGTGTAAAGTCCATGAGGTTTAGATGTAGATTTAGCTTTAAGCAATTAATACAACGAGTGCAAACATGCTGTACATCTTTTCGCATATGAGGCCAATAAAAATGTTCCTGTAACACTTCAAGTGTTTTATGCACACCAAAATGACCCATAAGACCTCCATTGTGAACTTCACGAACCAGTAATTCTCTAGTAGAACTACGAGGGATGCATAACCTATGTTCCCTAAACAAGAAACCATCCTGTCTATAGTACTTATGGAATGCACCAGATTTACATGCTTTATACAAAGTCGAAAGATCACTATCAGAAGCATACAAATCTTTTAGATATGCGAATCCTAGCAAAGAATGATCTAAAACAGCCAGAATTTCATACCTGCGAGATAGAGTGTCAACAACCAAATTATCTTTACCTTTCTTATATTTAATAATGTAAGGAAAAGTTTCAATAAAATTAACCCATTTAGCATGACGTCTATTTAACTTATTCTGTCCCTTTAGGTGTTTAAGGGACTCGTGATCACTATGAACAACAAATTCCTTGGCCATTAAATAATGTGACCAAGTCTCGAAAGCACGGACCACTGCGTAGAGCTCCTTATCATAAGTTGGATAATTTAAGGCAGCCCCTTTTAATTTCTCACTGAAATAGGCGATTGGCTTGCGTTCCTGCATTAAAACTGCGCCAATTCCTATACCTGAAACATCACACATTAGTTCAAACATTTTATCAAAATCAGGTAATGCTAAAACAGGTGCATGAGTGAGATCATGCTTAAGAATCGTAAAGGCGTTTTCCTGAGCTTGCCCCCACACAAATGGAACATTCTTTTTGCACAAGTCATTCAGAGGCGCTGCTTTGGTGGAAAAGTCCTTCACAAACCGTCGGTAAAATCCAGCCAAACCGTGGAAAGACCTTACCTGTGCGGCCAAGGTTGGTGTGGGCCACTCCCTAATGGCTTTCTGATGCGGGCATCCAAAGTCAACACGCAACAAGTCAAACTACAAGTGATTCCGGAGAAGCTGAGAAGGAGGTTCGAGTTCTACATCAAGGCCCGACAATGCTTCAGGATCCAAGCCCATACCAGAGGGATCCACTTGTAGACATCACTGGGCCCATGACAAGAAGCAGAGCGAAGAAGGTTTGAGACGCACTCAACAACCTTGTTCAAGCTTGCCATCAGGATGCTCAGCTGATTGTAGAAGCTCACGCCTTGGAGCAAAATGGAGGAAATGTGCGATTTACAACTCTTCTAAATATTTTTGAAGAAGAGGCGCAAACCATCAAGTACTTATGAAGAAGAAGGCTGTTTCTTGAAGTCTTGAAGATGCCGGGAGGTTCTTGGACTTAAAAGAAACAAATTAATAAAGTTCCCTACAATTTGGGCCAACCCAAAACTCATGGACCAGCCCACAAGTTTCGGCCAGCCCAAGGAGTCCACAAAGGAAGCCGCACGGCCCATCCAAGGAGAAAGCCCACACGGCCAGCCCAAGGAGAAGCCACACGGTTTAGGGATTTTTTGGATTTTTAATTAAGTTATTTTATTTTTTTTAAGTTAGTTTCCAAAAAGGATTTCCTTATTCTTTTTGGAAGTAGGAATTTTATTCTTTTCTTGATTTTTAGTTTACAAAATTCGGCTACCTCATGTTTAAGGTAAAACCGAATGCTACTTACCTTTTCTTACCATTCCTACTTCTTTCCGGGTTTGGTAATTGTACAAGAAATTAACCTCTTGGTTAATTTCCAATTCTAGTTCTTTTCTTTTTCTAATTCTTGTACTAATTTTAGGCCACCCTCACCTATAAATAGGTGACTGAAACATCAATAATATTCAGAGTATTTCAGATCATAAACTTAGTGTTTGAAGTACCTCCTTTTATTGCTTTATGTATTTGCATGTCGTAATTTACATACTTGCATGAAACTTAGCTAATTAGGTTCTTGCTCTGCCTAATTATTCGCATGTTTCACACCTCTTTCTTGCACTTGGTTCGAATTTATAAACAAGTTGGTCAGGATAGTTTTTCCTTTGTTTTATCAAATCCGAACGTGAGTTAAAGGTTTTGTAAGAGCTTGTCACTTAATCACAAGGTCCTTGGCAACTTTATCTGCATGTATACAACCATCCACATCACTTTCACCTTGGCGTCGTC
This sequence comes from Leptodermis oblonga, assembly GCA_016801395.1. Classification (NCBI taxonomy): domain Eukaryota; kingdom Viridiplantae; phylum Streptophyta; class Magnoliopsida; order Gentianales; family Rubiaceae; genus Leptodermis; species Leptodermis oblonga. The sequence continues at coordinate 16,447,797 of CM028760.1, read as the reverse complement.
AACTTTGACACCATCTTTAGAGACCACAAAACCGAGAAAGATAACTTCCGAAACACAGAAAGTACATTTCTTCACATTGGCATACAACTTATTAGCACGTAATTCAATTAATACCAAGCGAATATGTTCTACATGCGATTTCATGTCTCTGGAATAGATCAAGATATCATCAAAATAAACCACAACAAATTTCCCTATGAACTTTCTAAGCACATGATTCATTAGTCGCATAAAAGTACTAGGTGCATTTGTTAGGCCGAAGGGCATGACTAACAACTCATACAAACCAAATTTAGTTTTAAAAGCAGTTTTCCATTCATCCCCCTCCCTCATGCGAATTTGATGATAGCCCTGTGTAAGATCTATTTTAGTGTAAATCGTGGAGCCATATAAATCCTCTAACATGTCATCAAGCCTAGGGATAGGATGCCTATACTTGATTGTTATCTTATTAACAGCTCTACAATCAACACACATTCTCCATGTACCATCTTTCTTAGGGACAAGAATTACAGGTACAGCACAAGGACTAAGAGATCCCCTTACCTGACCATTAGCCAAAAGCTTGTCGATCTGCTTTTGCAACTCCTTTGTTTCCTCTGGATTTGCTTTGTAGGCAGGTCGATTTGGAATAGATGCGCCAGGTATGAAGTTGATTTGATGTTCAATCCCACGCAGAGGCGACAATCCCTGCAGCAGCTCGTCTGGAAAGACATCGTTGAATTCCTGCAACAAACAATCAACTTCTAAAGGGATATCCCGAGGGATATCTTCAGGGTTAGCACAAGTATCTTTACAAACCAAAACTAGTACACAACCATGATTATTTCACACTTGTCCTATTTCCCCCACTGTAGAGAAAAAACTACTTCTAACTTCTTCCTGTTTAGGCTTATCAGAGTTCGCCTTACTACCCATTACAAGTTCTTTCCCCTTCCCTTTATCTAGGCGCTTTCCAGCTTCCCATTTGGCGATGGCGTCCTTCATGTGGATTGCTTCTGAGCGCACTTCGTTAGGTGGCATAGGGAGGAACGTGTGGATCTTGCCCGCCTGGCAGACCGAGTAAGTGTTGGCGACCCCATCATGCGTTACCTTCAGGTCAAAGAGCCATGGTCGTCCGAGCAGAATGTGACAAGCCTCCATTGGCAAAACATCACATAAAACAGTGGATTCGAACTTACCGATAGCATATGGTACGCTTACCTACTTGGTGACTCTGTAGCCTTCTGAGCTGTCGAGCCATTGAAGCCGATAAGGACGTGGATGATTGATTATGGGGAGCTTCAATTTTTCGACCATATATTCGCTGGCCACATTGGTGCAGCTCCCTCCATCAATGATCAGAACACACAACTTCCCATTTACCTTAGTCCTGGCGTGGAAGATGTATGTTCGTTGAGACGTATCCTGGACAGCAGCTGTAGTCAAGGTGCGAGTAACCAAGTTCTGATTGGGATCTTTTTCTATGAACTCGAATTGCTCCACCGGTGCAGACAGAGTGCTGTCAGTTAACTCCTGCAAGGGGTCAACAGTTTGATCTTTTTCTTCATCCTCTTCGGAAATGAACTCACCATCTTGCCCCAATAAGACCTTCCCGATGTTAGGGCAATCGCGCATGTAGTGGCCACGGCCTGAGCATTTGTGGCAAGTGACATTGCTGATGGATTGCCGAGGTATTGATGGCGTTCTGGATTGGGATGAAGACGAGGTGGTGGCGGGGACTATAGCCTTCCTTTCTGACGTAAACGGCTTCTTAGCTGGTGGAGAGTAAACCGGATTGTTTCTCCAAGCTGGTGGGGCACTGGTAGGCGTCCGGACGGGTGGAACTGTCTTCAGGTATTCCTCCATGACCCGAGCTTTGTGCAACATGTCCGTCAGAGTTGTCGCATTCTGAAGTTCAACAGCTAAAGCTATACCCCTGTTTAGGCCATTAAGAAAACGAGCCATCGAAGCAGTTTCATCTTCTTGTACATTTGCCCTAATTTTGGCCATCTCTAACTTTCTATAATATGCGTCGACAGATAAAGAACCTTGTACAAGAGTATGTAATTTCCTATACAATTCTCTAAAATAATAATCAGGAACAAAAGTTCTACGCATGGAAGTAGTCAAATCAAACCAAGTTAGAGGCGAAGCACGGGCCCGCATTGGACGCGTATTCCTTCGTTGGTCCATCTCTTGATTCCACCAGACCAGGGCATAGTCCGTGAAATGTACCACCGCGAGTGGGACCTTCTTGTGTTCTGGGATAGCATGAAGCTCGAAGATGCGCTCCATTTTCATCTCCCAGTCTAGATAATCCTCCGGATTCGTACCGCCGGCGAAGGGTGGAACAGTCGTTTTGAATTGACTGAGACCCTCGAAGGGCTTGGCAGCGGCATTGTCATTGGCAGGGGCGTCCTCCTCTGACTCTGTACGCCGTTGTTCCCGCTCAGTACGTAGTTCAGCGACCTCCTCCGTGAGGGTAGCAAATCGCGCAGAGAGTTGTGCTATTGCAGCCAGTATTTGCTCACTCCCCAAAGGGGCAGAAGCACCTCCTCCTGACATCGGTTATAGGCGAAAATCTGTCTGCTAAGAACAAGGAAAAATGAGTAGTAACCTTACCCCCTTGTCCCCTAAGTGTATCCCACCTAACAGCTACACACAAACCAGTGTTTCACTCTACGGTGGCGCCCTTATAGTATGTTCACTCAAGCCTTTTTCCCCTCTACCTCCCGGTATTGACAAATGTATAAGGCAAACAGTAATTCACACACAGCAATGATACTTAAGGAAAAAGCACAAATTTTTGAAAAATAGATACTTGGTTCTATTTTGATGTTGAAAAATCTTTTCGCAAACGATATTTGTAATATAGTTCAGATAAGAAGTACACAAGAAGGAAATTTCGGGGTGAAGCCCTCAAATTTCAGAAAAAGATGGGTGTGCACGATGACAAAATTCAAACTCTAATTCAAGAGTAAATGTTCAGGTCGCTTGAAAAGATACAACTAGCAGTTGAAAGCAGGGCAATTCAAGAATTGAATAGAATCAAGAAAATAAGCAGAGTTGAACAACTTTAGGAAAGTCCTAAAACTACCCAAATAAGAGATCACCCACCCAATAGGTAATCAAAGAAACCAATCCCAGCAAATTATTAATTCTTTCAATATGCAGATAACCCAATTACGAATTTTAAAACCCCTAGGTGGCGCAAAAAGTTACTAATATGCGATTTTAAGAAAAGAAAACCCTGGGGCTAGCAAAGTTCAATTTTTGACTCACTAATCAATTCCCAGGGATAATCTCAGCAGCACAAGGACACAAAACTAAGAATTCACTATATTTTCAAGAATTCAAAACGGGGTATCCGAAACTAGTGCATGCAAATCACAATGCGCAGATAAGGTGAGCTGCTTAACATCAACCGCAAAAACTCACCAACTTTCACAAAATCAGCACAAGAGGGGTAGAAAAATAGTCGCAAAACCCAGTAATTTAGATGCAAAAATAGCAGCACTAAAGTGTCTCTCCAAACCCTAGTGTCGCAAAGTAAAGGCGCCTAAAAGATTCAACAAAACCGAAACCCTAGCTAAGCCCAAAATCTGAACCCTAACTTTGTTTCTAAAGTCCGAATTTTAACTTTGAATTTGCAGCAAGGGATATGCGATTTTAATTTAAGAAAAACAGCCCCAAAACAGTATAAGCTTTTCGCAAAAAGAAGGTGATTTTAAAACCCTAAGTTGCGTTTTTCAGTACCTTAAAATTTGGTTCAATTTTTCTAAGGAAATTTCGATTTTAGGAGAGGGTAAACAATACCAAAAACTAAAATTCAAAGCTTGAAAGAAAAAAAAAATTTCCCCCCAAGAAGATGCGTTCCAATTCCAAGAATTTCAAGACAAGCAAGACTAACAAGGAAAAGAAAACACCTGATAAAGATTTGGTCGGGTTACTTCGACCTTCTCCAACCACGAAACCACTTCTAAGCTCTGATATCAATTGATGTGGACGGTTGTACACATGCGGATGAAGTTGCCCGGAAAGTTTGATTAAGTGGCGTAGCTCGTATTGGCTCTTTACTTACCCGAAATCCAGAGAACAAAAATAACCTAACCTAAGCTAATTTACTTAAGAATTTGAACCAAGTAAGAAAGAGTTGAAACATGCGAATTTAATTAGGTAGAGCAATTAACCTAATTAAGCTAAGTTTCATGCAATATATAAATTACAAGCATGCAAAATACATAAAGCAATAAAGGGAGAGTACTCAAACTAATAGTTTTAAGATCTGAATACTTGTATTAAATTTGGAGTTTTGGCTGCCTATTTATAGGCAAAGAACAGCCGAAAAAGTCACCAAAAAGAAGTAGGAAAAAGAAGTAGAATTGGAAACCAATCAAGAGATTGATTTCCTTTACAATACCAAAACCTGAAAGAATTGGGTAATGGTAAAAAGAAAAGGAAATTTTTGGTCATCTTATTTCTTTAGTGGTAGCCGAAATTACAACTTAAAAACAATAAGGAAAAGGAATAAAAATCCTACTCCAAAAAGGAGATCAAGAAGGAACCCTTTTTGGAAACTAATTAAACTAAGGGCAAAATAGGGAACATGCACAAACCCTTATTTTCCCCCAAACCCTAACCCTTAATTTCCAACCCTAATGGACTAGGCTTGGCCGTGTGGGCTTTTTTGTTGGGCTGGCCGACTTTGTGGAATGGACTCCATGAGTTGGGTCGGCCCAATGTTGATGTCGCATTATGGAATGATGTAGGGAGCTTCTGGAATCTTCTGGAACCTCTCGGAATCATTTCGGAATCAAGATTTTGAAGATTTCAAGATTCTTCAAGATTCTGCAAAATATGAAATTCAAGAATTTTAAGAAAAATCAAGAACTTCAAGAAATGTTTCTTTAAAGTCCAAGAACCTTCCGGTGTCTTCAAGAACTTCAAGAAACAGCCTTCTTCTTCATTGTGGATTGGGGAATTGCACCTCTTCTTCATGAATTGTAAGGAGAGTCGCAATTTGAACCTTTCCATCTTTGTTCTCCAAGGCGTTGGCTTCTACAATCAATTGAGCATCCTGTTGGCAGGCTTGGACAGGGTTGTTGAGTGTCTCTTGAACCTTCTTTGCTCTGCTTCTGGTAATTGGCCCAATGATGTCTACAAGTGGATCCCTTTGATATGGACTTGGATCCTGAAGCATTGTTGGACCTCGGTGTAGAACCCGAACCTCCTCAGTTTCTCTGGACTCACTTGCTTGTGGACTTGTTGCTGGACTTGGGATGCCCTCATCAGAACGCATATGGTCTCTCACATAGGGCTCAACTTCTTCAGAATTGCGCAGTATATAGAGATGCGCCTTCATCAATTCAACATTAGAAGGCGTAAACATTTTTTCTCCCCTTGTGTCTATACCTGTAATCCTCTTATCGTGCCGATTCTTAGATATTCCAATTGATGCTGTATCGGTAAAGTTTCAGTGCAAAACTCAATTACTTCCTCAGCTATATAACCTTCAACAATACTAGCATAAGGACGATAACAATTCTTAACATACCCCTTAAATACTTTCATATATTGCTCGAATGGGTACATCCATCGCAAATGAACAGGCCCGCAGATTTTCATCTCTCTAACCAAATGAATCACCAAATGTACCATAATATCAAAGAAGACGGGTGGAAAATACATTTCTAATTGACAAAGGACAACAATTATTTCATCTTGTAACTGATCAAGTCTTTCGCGCGTGATAACCTTGTTACATATAGCATTGAAGAAGAAACAAAGTCTTGTTATACTGGACTTAACATGCTTGAGCAATATTGAGCGAATAGCTACAGGGAACAATTGTTGCATTAAGGCATGGAAATCATGAGGCTTCAAACCAACCAGTTTTAAATCTTTCAAGGAAACAAGTCTACTTACATTTGAAGAATATCCGGATGGAACTTTGATGCTACGCAAACTTGAACACAGTTGTTTTTTCTCTTTTCTGGACAAAGTGTGGCAGGCAGGGGGTAGATATGTGCGTTGTCCTCGAGCTACCGGTGCTAAATTTGATCTTATGTTCATATCAACCATATCAAGTCTCGCGTTATAACCATCCTTAGTTTTACCAGGTATGTTCAAAAGCGTACCTAACAGGCTTTCACAAATATTTTTCTCAATACGCATAACGTCGAGACAATGTCTGACATCCAAGTTCTCCCAGTATGAAAGTTCAAAAAAGATGGATTTTTTCTTCCAACAATATGTATCATTATTGCTAGACTCCGAAGGTTTTCCAAACTCCACATTAATGTCCGTCACACGAGCTTTCACCTCTGGCCCGCTCAAGGGTTCTGGAGCTTTTCTAAACTCTTGAAATCCATTGAATGCTTTTTTCATACGGCGATACGGATGAGTCTCGGGAAGAAATCTACCATGCCCAAGGTATACTGTCTTCCTCCCATGTGCAAGCTGACAAAAATCTGTACTCTGCTCACATATAGAGCATTCTTTATGCCCTTTAACAGAGTACCCAGACAAGTTTCCATATGCAGGAAAATCATTAATGGTACAGAACAACATGGCACGTAATGTGAAAATTTCTTCACGGTATGCATCAAACACAAGTGCGCCTTCATCCCATAACTTTTTCAAATCTTCAATAAGAGGAGCAAGATACACATCGATGTCATTTCCTAGTTGCCGTGGGCCTAAAATCATTAGAGACATAAGTATATACTTGCGCTTCATACACAACTAAGGCGGCAAATTGTAAATAACCAACATCACCGGCCATAAGCTATGTGTGCTTCTCAGACTGCCAAACGGGTTCATTCCATCAGTACACAAACCAAGCCTCAAATTTCTAGCTTCTCCCCCAAATGAAGGATACATTGAATCAAATTTTTTCCACTGATCCGAGTCTGATGTATGCATTATCACCTTGTCATCATCACTGGGAATACACCGATCTGAATGCCATGTCATAAGTTTTGCATCTTTTGCATTAGCGAACAACCGTTTAAATCTCGGTATTATAGGAAGATACCACAGAACCTTAGCCGGCGACCCCTTCTTTTGTGCATCAGAATTGTCTTCAACCTCATCACACAACTGCTTATTTTTGTATCGTGAAGTTTTACACTTAAGACAAAGCAATAAATCCTTATACTCATTCCTGTAGAGGACGCAATCGTTTGGGCAAGCGTGGATCTTCTTATACTCCATACCCATTGGACACAATATTTTTTTTGCCTCATAAATTCGATCTGGAAGTTCATTATCTTCTGGGAGCATATCTTTAAAAACCCTCAATAAGGCTGTAAAACTAGTATCTGACCACCCATTTACTGCTTTCAAATTAAACAACTTCAAAACACTAGACAAGCGTGTATATCTAGTGCAACCGTTGTATAGAGGCTTCTCATTGTCACCCAAAATAGAAGCAAGAACTTCCTGTTTATCAGTAAAATCCTCGGCCACATCCTCAATCATGTCATCTAATCGATCTCTAGTAATCCCATCATCTCCTTTTGCATGAGATTTTCTTTGCTCAGGTAAACTATCAATACTTTCACCATGCCAAATCCACAATTTATAAGAAGGATCAAATCCATTCCGATATAAATGGAATCTTATTATATCTGAGTTATCAAACTGCGCACCATTTTTACAAGCTTTACACGGACAATGGACGTACTTTGTATTCTTATAAGCCAATTCAATGAAATTCTCAACTTCTTTCGCATAAAAATCGGAGGTCCGATCACCATACAACAAGATATTTCGATCCATGCGTAACTAACTCCTTCAAATAATTAAAAAAACCAAATAATAATTCAACAAACAATGTAGAAAGTATCAAGTTGCATGCTTGTCTTAGCATATGTCATACTAATGTTACTCATATAATCAAAACTAATATAATACCTCAATGAAAAAATAAATGCATAATCAACACATGTGCAATAGACATAATCAAATGAAGAAGAGCCCATAAGTTTTTCATTTATGCATTTTATCAAACACATGCAATGCATAAAAAAATAATACACACTTTAAGTAGTGCTAATTATATGAACATCATCCATTAAAAATCAAACACTATAAATCAAATCACATCACCAAGAAACTACATAGTATAACTAAATAGGGTTCCACAATACTAAGGTTCACCATATACATGGATTGCAACTTTAATTTTCAGTACTCTACCATAAATAAAAATAAATTCAATATACACATATCTAAAGTACATGAATAAGCAATTACTGAGAAATTTTAGAAGTTTCTGACCTTAAGGTGGTAAATTTTAGCTTCAAATGACGATTCTTTACATCAAACGTGCAAAACTGTAGTAGAAATTTGGAGAAGAAGACTTTCGGCCGTGATTTGGAGATACACGTTGTTATTTAGGGTTAAATATGTCAATACAACGGCGGTTTTCACATCAACCGCCGTAGAAAGGGACCTTCTACGGCGGTTAATTGTAAAACCGCCGTAGAAAGTGGACAAACCGTCATAGAAAGTGGGCTTTCTACGGCGGTTGGGACAAACCGCCTTAGAAAGTATGGACTTTCTACGGCGGTTTGCTTATAAACCGCCGTAGAAAGGTTTGCTTATAAACCGCCGTAGAAGGTCCCTTTCTACGGCGGTTTGATTATAACCGTCGTTGAATGTCCATTTCTACGGCGTTTATTATAAAACCGTCGCAGAAAGTCCATTTCTACGGCGGTTATTTTAAAACCGCCGTAAAAAGTCCGTATTCTTTTATAACGGCGGTTTTCTCTTTTTCGCCATTAAACCGCAGCTGTTAAAGCTCTATTTTGTAGTAGTGCACGTTCTTGGGACAGCCGACTACGATTTAGCATGCAGGGTGATAGACTGTTATGTAGTTCCAACCTTAGATGAATTTTGGGTTGATTCTCATCTTTTTGGATTATTTATTCCCACGAAGTATCAGAGGGTTGTTACATTATATAGCCCGTAGAGTAATAGTTTCCTTCCTATTGAGTGGACGGGGCCGACGTATCTAATGATCCGATCAGCTTCATCAATATTTGTCTTATAAGACAAAATCATGTCATTGCTTTGTCAACGATAGGGAGGTCTTGCTACCCCCAGTCTATCCGACGTGGAGAAACAGAGCCTCACAACAAATGCAGAGTTGGAAAACTCATTTGGAACCCCGATTTGTTGCTTTCAGGAATAAATCTACTGTTGAGTGTTAGTAGTAGATGTTTTTCTTATCCACTGGTTTCACGTTGAATGCAATTTACTTTTCATTTTACTTTCCCAATATAAGTGTTTTATATTTAAGTTTCATATGTAATTAATTTTAACATTATTGAACGCACATACAATACATATAGCAGCCCGAATGATATAGTACTTTATACACTATATCAAAAAGCAAATATACTACATCACAATAATTTACAAATGGTTATTCAGTAATTTTTCCTAATATTACTCAAAAAAAAGAGTCAATCATATCGCATAGGTGACCTTGCGGCAAGTTATTCTAGTGCCGGCATTAAATCCTCCAAATGTATAGCCCTCTCCCTCACGTCATTGGGGACAGAATGCCTTGTCCGGGGATGAGCTAGATACATTTTACTAGCTATATATTGCAAACGCTGCATTTGACAGAAAAATGCAAGTTATGTAAATAAACATTGACATAAAAAATATAAATGGACATAAATATGCATAAATCACATGTACTTATCGCAACACGAACGTATGGAAGCTGTTTGGGGTCCGATGTCTCTTCCACTTCCATGTCGTCCGGACTAACACGAACGTGCGATCGTGTTTGGAAGTAGTCGAGGTACTCAGGGCACGACTGATCGGCCTACTGAGCCCTTTGCAGCCCCTTTAACATCTTCCCCTTGTACATTTGCTAAGCCATAAAATTTGTATCGTACACGCACAAATACTTAGGAATTTTAGGGCATCTATTACAGCTCTTTGGCTCTAAAACTCTATCAGGGATCAACTGCGTGTATCCAAACTATCGCAATAACCGATCAGGCATATAGGGCTCTATGATCGCAGGGAAATGAATAAGACCCCTGAACAATGTTATTGGGTGCACGCGTGCAGGATTTGGCCCGAAAGGAAGACAATTTACCTAGTTTATTTGCAAAAATGTTAGTGATTAATCGACCAATTAGGATATTACACTAATAAACTTTATGACATTTAAATGATATAGAAATAGTACTTCATCAGATTTTAATCCATCTAGTGCGCGGCGGTAGGACACCAAATCCCGTTTAGGCTCACGCTTTCTTCCGGTTCCGATGTGCCACTTCGTTGCAGCAGGCAAGTTTACATCCCATGATCTCATCTTTGGAGGACTAAACATGGGGAGTACTCATATATCCAGCTCTTTTAAGTATAAGATTTTTTTTTTTTTAGGGATTTTAATGGATCAGTATAAAGTATTGAAATAATTTATAATTGATTACTACAAACATGCAATAATGTCAAACACCCACCTAATTGGCCACCGTCCGCCCTTCCAAGATTGCGATAAATGTTCGCCAAGTAAGCTGCCCCCCAAGCAAGTTCGCTTACTTTATCTACATCGTTGAGGAAAGGCAGAAAATGCCCAAGTACGTGGGGTTTTTTTTTCTTATCACGAATAGGGTGTTTCCAACTAACCACAACAAATACCCTGCGGCAGAATTGGCAGGGTCCACCTGTCCACTGACACAATGGTCTCGAAGTAGGGACATTTTCACACTTGCAAAATCTCGCTCCCCGAACTGCTCTGGCTCTATCCCCAACATTTCTAAAAGCAATTCCTTCATTTCTACCAGTTTAATTTTCCAATTAATGGGAAATCCGCCAATCGGAATTCCCAATATGTAGGCCACATGGTGGAGAGTGATACTCATATCTTTGAAATGCATGTGGAATGAATTAGTCTCCGGATGCCATCTCTCAACAAAGGCACCGAGGAGTGTGGAGTCTAACTCTAGATGCATGCACCAGACCAAATGTTCCAACTCGGACCGTTCCACTATACTTTTCATTTCCCCGTCGGTTAAATCCCACCTTTGCAGCCGCTCGTGCCCATTATGGCACATCAATATATCACGTCCCTGCGTAATTTAATAAATAAATTAACACATTTTAGGCACCAAGTTATTAAGCATAAATCTAAACAATAAATAAAAAGTATTTCGCAATAAGTAATAAAGAATAATAAGATACTTGTCTATGCCATATGTAGTAGGCAATATGACTCTTAAAGCTCTTTAACAACTCTGGATTTGAAGGTCCACCGTTAATCGGACCATCCAGAGGCCAATATTCCTTTCACCCGGCATTCCTCCCGAACCCCGACCCGGACCCGGTCCCTGAAACTAACCTACGTGAGGAGGGCATTAACCCTTTTCCACTCCGCCTTGGTTGGTTGGGGTCATTTGCCCATTCTTTTTCATCCTCCATTTGCCCCAAATTACATTCTATATACCCCTGCGATATAGATTTTTCCCTTTCAAATCGTTCAGCATTTTCCCGAGCTTCCTCCTCCTCTGCATCTCCAATGTATTGCGGTGCAAATTCCGCTTCAACTTAATCATTGTTACTTGCCGCAGCCGAATTTGAGTATCAAGAAGAACCTTACGCTCTTCCTAGCACCCTTCTCTGGCATTTGGATGTAGTGGGAGGTATTCGGCCAACTATTTCCTCAGAGGCGGAGTTTGTTGCCATATTGGCTTCATCAATTTGCAAATTGCCATCCTTTTTGCTTCTGGTTAATTTTAATTTCAATTTTTTAAACGTTTCTACATCTGCAAAAATATAAAAATGCAATTATAAACACGAAAATAATTGATAATATATAAGGAACAATAACACAATTGAAGCTTAAAAAATTAAAAATATTCTGGGCGAAAAATCGGAAAAAACCGCCGCTCGTCGAAAAATAACAGCCGGATTGCGGCAGCTTTTTCCCTAAAAACTACCGCCAGCGGTAAGCGGTATTCAGGCAAAAAATATACGCGGTATTTTTCTCGGAAAGCCCGCCGAACGCCGGTGGTATTTTTTGCCTTTTATCTTCTGGAGATCGGCGGTATTCAGCTGGAAATTTTCTACAGGGCGGTATTCCGGCGCGGTATTTTCTACGAGAAATACCGCCGGTGGCCGGCTATATTTTGTAGGAAAATACTGCTTGCAGTATTTCAATCGAAATCCGGCCGAGGAAACCGTCCCCCCGGCCGAAATTTTAACTTTAAATACATGAGTATGTAGCTTTGTGGTAAATTTAGTGCGCAAGAGTTAAGTGTGCAATTGCTCCCATAGACGTGAGTTCGATTCCTACTGGAGCCATGAATTGAAGTAAGAGAAATTAGATTTTGCACGTTGGATTTGTTTTGGAGGCGGGTGCTTGTTTCACCCGCCTCCTTTTGGACTTTTGGAGGGAAACTTCTCATTTTTCAGGACTTTTGGAGGCGGGTGCTCCAAAAGTCCAAAAGGAGTTGCACCCGCCTCCAAAACCATATAAGGAGCCCACCTTTTAGAGGTAGCACCCGCCTCTAATACTCCTATTAAAGGCGGGTGCCCGTATTGGAGATGCATGCATTAGAGGCGGGTGTCGGGTCGTGAAACCAGCCTCCAATGGGGGTTAAAACCCACCTTCAATAAGCCTTTTTGGGGTAGTGTGAGGTGGTTTACTATTGAAAATTATGGTTACTCTTAGATAATTATGGACTTTCTCTACTCTTGGTCATAAATACTTTTGCAGTTCAAGAGTTTTGTTAGCAACATCTGATTGATTACCTTAAGCAAGCGTTAGATTTTGCACGTTGGATTTGTTTTGGAGGCGGATGTTTGTTTCACCCGCCTCCTTTCGGACTTTTAGAGGGAAACTTCTCATTTTTCAGGACTTTTGGAGGCGGGTGCTCCAAAAGTCCAAAAGGAGTTGCACCCACCTCCAAAACCATATAAGGAGCCCGCCTTCTGGAGGTAGCACCCGCCTCCAATACTCCTATTGGAGGCGGGTGCCCGTATTGGAGACGCATGCATTAGAGGCAGGTGTCGGGTCGCGAAACCAGCCTCCAATAGGGGTTAAAACCCGCCTCCAATAAGCCTTTTTGGGGTAGTGTGAGGTGGTTTACTATTGAAAATTATGGTTACTCTAAGATAATTATGGACTTTCTCTAGTCTTGGTCATAAATATTTTCGTAGTTCAAGAGTTTTGTTAGCAACATCTGATTGATTACCTTAAGTAAGCATTAGATTTTGCACGTTGGATTTGTTTTGGAGGCGGGTGCTTGTTTCACCCGCCTCCTTTTGGACTTTTAGAGGGAAACTTCTCATTTTTCAGGACTTTTGTAGGCGGGTACTCCAAAAGTCCAAAAAGAGTTGCACCCGCCTCCAAAACCATATAAGGAGCCCACCTTTTGGAGGTAGCACCCGCCTCCAATACTCCTATTGGAGGCGGGTGCCCGTATTGGAGACGCATGCATTAGATGCGGGTGTCAGGTCACGAAACCAACCTCCAATGGGGGTTAAAACCCGCCTCCAATAAGCCTTTTTGGGGTAGTGTGAGGTGGTTTACTATTGAAAATTATGGTTACTCTTAGATAATTATGGACTTTCTCTAGTCTTGGTCATAAATATTTTCGCAGTTCAAGAGTTTTGTTAGCAACATCTGATTGATTACCTTAAGCAAGCAGCTCATTATATTTTTTTTGATATTACTTCTGTTGATTCTTGCAAATTTTGGTTCAATATTTTTCTATGGTTGTTCCTTGACCAGTCATGAATATGAATTTATTTTGTCTTCTCTCAATAATAATTAATTGCAGATAAATTTCTCAAACCCGCAATTATGTTATGAAGCAGAACTATTTCTAAGAAATAACTCAAAACACAACTCTTTATGTGAGGTTGAGGGAGTACATTGCAACAATCTATTTGTTATATATCAACTGATGTGAGTTGTCGTGAAACGCCACACGTTACGGAAGATTTTGCCAAGGAAAGTCGAGATCTTGAAGGTCACAGACTTCCTCTCTTGATTACTCAAAACCTTTAGTCAATTTAAGTGAGCCTAGCTACTTTTATTCTTAAACTAACTAAAGAATTAAGAGGGAAATTAAGAGGTGAACAAATAGAAATCTAGGCGGAGCAAGTAACCTAGACCCTTCTAAGTTCAAGAATTTGCATAATTATCAATGCATGAAAATATACAAGCTCTAAAGTAAAATAACTGAGAATTCTAAAAGTAGAAGGATAAACCTCACAATTAAACCAAAGAGTTCTGAGTTGTAGGATTTTGGCTGCCTCTTATTTATAAGAATAGGGGTAGTCGATATTTACAAGAAAAGAAAATAGAAAAGAATTAAAATTGAAAACCAAACAAGAGTTGAAATCCCTTTACAAACCAAATTCGAAAAGAGCATGAAATTGCCAATGTATTTTCGGTTATCCCAATTTATAGAGATCCGAAAATACATGGAAAATTAAAACAAAAAGGAAATCTTGAATTTGGTATCTTGAAGAGAAAGTCCAAATTCAAGTTGTAAAAGAAATAAAGTAACTAACATAATAGAAAATTAATAATTAAGTCAAGTTTTAAACAGTTTAGGAAACTTGACTTAACTATAATTAAAACTCGAAAAGGAATAGGAAAACATGCACTTTCCGAATCCCTTTAGGATTTTTTTATGGGCCTATGATTTCCGCACGGGGGGCTTATTGCGTGGATCGCAGGCGGCGCTGCCTTAACAAATCCTTATTGCCGAGGGCTGCGATGGGCCGTTGGGTTCGGCCTGCGGTTGGTGGGTTGCTTCGAGGGCCGCGGCTGGAGTAGAGCCTTTTTGAAATTTAGCTGGTGCATTTGTCGGTGGAATCCAATAAACTTGTAGATCAAGGAAACTGATCAGGATGACCTCATCAATCCCTCCCAGTTGGGAAGGATTCTTCCTCGAATCCATGCTGCGGTATACCCTTGGTTTAGGGAATACAAGTGGGTGAGCAATGTAGACGTGATATTGTCACACTTTTCCTTGTGAAAGGCTGGCAGAGGCTGAGAATGGGAAACTAAACAGTTGGACAGTGCATTCTGGCAGATTGCTAGCTTAAGTAGTATGCTCTTCATACGGGGAACTAGTTTCGGGCTCGGGTCAGACCGAGGTGCGGAAGGATCGCCTTTGAACAGGGCGGGAGGGTCATCCTTCATTTTTGTTCAGCTACGTCCTCTACATAGCTTTCCTCCTTTGGCTAAGTCATCTTCAAGCTGCTGTCTGGGGTATAGGCTCGAAAACATGGACGGTCTTACGTATATGAGCGATGCAGCAGTGAAGGAGGTCGCCTTAGTGCGCCCTTACTTTGTAGAGCCATGAGCGACTGAGTCGGATGGGATTGTCTGGCAAAGGAACTATGTCGCAGACAACGTCGATTTGAAACAGGCCCACCTCTACATGTACCATGGTCTGAAATTGCTTGTGGAAAGTTTTCTTTGCATTGAAAGGAAGGTCGTACGGCTAGGGGTGTTCGACCAAGGGCAGCTTCCATTTATCTGCCATAAGATCACTGATCATATTAAAACAGCTTCCCCCGTCGATCACTAGAGTAACCCCTTTTCCATTTATCTTACTGTAGGCATGGATAGCAGTTGCTCGTTTTAGTGCAAACATGGTGTTGCGTAGAGAAAGACCTACGCAAGACAAGTTTAAGCCTAGGTAAGAAATAACCTCACCCCATGTCCCCAAGTGTATCAACTATATAACTACACATTTCCCAGTGTTTTGCTATAATGGGCTTTTACTAGTAAGAAATCTCTCTACCTTTTACCACTCACTTCTTTACAATTAGCTTTTAACAATTGAGCAAGGTATAAACAAGCAGATTCACTCAAACAAGTAGCAAAACTTAGGCAAAAACGCAAAGTAATTCTCTCGAAATAGGGCTAAACTACTGGTTTTGAAGTATAGAAAAAGAAGTTTTTTTAATTGATTCAGATAAGAAGTGCACAAGAAGGAGATTTGGGGATAAGCCTTCAATCCCATCAAATTAATGTAATGTACACAAAGACAAAATCCGAATCAATTTTTAAGATTTCATGTCCAGGTCGTTTGAAAAGATTCTGGCTAGGCAATTTGCAGGGCAAATCAGAATGAATAGAAGCAAAGAACAAGTAGCAGAGTTGAAACAAACTAGGAAACTACCTAATATGTGATCACCTTCCCTATAGGTAATCAAAGAAACCAATCCCTACCACAAGAAATTACTTCTCACTTAAGCAAACAAATTGGAGTTAAGTTTCGGCTGAACCAGTGCCAACTTAAACCCAAAAATTGCAACTTTCCTCAGAGGGCAAAATTGTAATTTTACAAGGGTGTCGGGTGTGGAAACTGAAACTAGTTGCAGCTTTGACAGAAAAATTCAAATCCCTAATGAGAGGATAAGAAGATTTCCAATAGGTCAACCACTGAGGTTTTAAAGTCGGTTTATGGTTGGTAGTAGGGGTTCGAAAGTTCATAGCCCTACCTCTTGTTGTAAACTTAACAAAATTTCCAGAGGAAAAGGCCTGTGCCTAAATAAGTCACCTAAACGAAGATTAGCTTCTGGGGGCAAATCAAGGGTCGAAAACCCTGATAACCTTTGCAAAACCAACCGTAAGCTTTTAGTGACAAATTCAAACAGCAACAATTAAACCAACAAATAGGGTCGAAAAATTCGACCTAGCTCCTTAGCGACACAAAGAGTTTAAGTCACAAGAAGCTAAGGTTCCGCAAAACCCTAAACCAAAAAACCAACAATTTGGCGACAGTTCAATTGCTAAAATCAATATTTTTTGATTTAAAATTGCCAACAAATTTTTCTACAAGTTTGTAACACAACAGGAGTGTTACTATCACAATCAAGCATAAGAAATCGAAAAACACTTACAAACCAAAAAGAAAAATTTCAAATCTTAAGAATCCAATTTTAAGCTTTTTAATTTCTGATTTCCTTCTTTTCTTTTTCAACAAAATTTCTTTTTCTTTTTATTTTTTTCTAGCAAGAAAAATTTAATAGATTTAGGCATTTAAGAAAAATTCAATTAATTAGGCCAAAACCGGAAAACAAATGCTTCCCTTTTTTTTGATAAAAAAAAAATTTCAGCATGCAAGATGTCGTCTTTATTCTCAACCAATTTTCAAGGAACATGCAAGAAAATTAAAGAGAAAGAAAACACGTTTTGAGCTAAAAACCTTGTTACTCCGGTTTTCCTCCTACCAACAAGCTCGCCTTGGCTCTATTACCAAAATTGATGTAAGTTATTGTGAAAAGCCCCATGTTGCAGAAGACTTTGCCAAGGAAAATCGAGATCTTAAAGATCACAGACTTACTCTCTTGATTACTCGAAACCTTTAGTCAATTTAAGTGCGACTAGCTACTTTTATTCTTAAACTAACTAAAGAATTAAGAGGTAAACAAATAGAAATCTAGGCGGAGCAAGTAATCTAGACCCTTCTAAGTTCAAGAACTTGCAGAATTATCAATGCATGAAATACACAAGCTCAAAAGTAAAATAAATGAGAATTCTAAAAGTAAAGGATAAACCTCACAATTAAACCAAAGAATTATGAGTTGTAGGATTTTGGCTGCCTCCTATTTATAAGAATAGGGGTAGTCAAAATTTACAAGAAAATGAAATAGAAAAGAATTAAAATTGGAAACCAAACAAGAGTTGGAATCCCTTTACAAACCAAATTCGAAAAGAGCACAAAATTGGCAATTATTTTTGGTTATCTCAATTTGCAGAGATCCGAAAATACATGGAAAATTAAAATAAAAAGGAAAGCTTGAATTTGGTATCTTGAAAAGAAAATCCAAATTCAAGTTGTAAGAGAAATAAAGTAACTAGCAGAATATGAAACTAATAATTAAGTTAAGTTGTAAACAGTTTAGGAAATTTAACTTAACTATAATTAAAACTAGAAAATGAATTAGGAAAACATACAATTTCCAAATCCCTTCAGGATCTCTTTATTGGCTTGCGATTTCCACACGGGTTTCTTGCGTGGATCGCAAGCGGCGCTGGCTTAACAGATCCTTGATGCCAAGGGCTGCGATAGACCGTTGGGTTCGGCCTGTGGCTGGAGGAGAGCCTCTTTGATATTGAGCTGGTCTAGGGGCCTTGATGGTTGACTAGACCGGCCTGGATGTTCTGGTGCATTTGTTGGTGGAATCTAGTAAACTTGTGGATCAAGGAAACTGATCAGGATGACCTCATCATCAACTTATGATTATTTTTGCTTCATTGGGTACTCACCATGCTTAATTACTAATCCAAAATAGTTTAAATCTAATTAGTGTCACTCAACCATCCTCACAAGGATTACGAAATAAAGACCTTTAGTGGCAATAGGGTTTTAGTAACCAAAACTATTTGGTGACTAGAATTTTTTAGTTGCTAGTTTATGACATAATTTCAGTCACTAAAAGAATTATGCTAACAAATCTTTTGTTTGGGTCAAGGTCTGATTTGGTTACCAGAAAGAGATGTCACATTTTTGGTGCAAGAATATGTGGTTACTAGTTTGGTCCCAAAATTCATATCATTGGTGGCAAAAACTGTAGAAAAAATGCGATAACCAATCCGGTCAGTAAAATTACTTCTTTAATGTCGTTGCATGACTTTAAGTTACCGTAAAGACATGGTCCCTAAAGAACATATTTGGTCACTAAATTTTAACTGAATGGTGACCAAAAAGTGACCAAAATTTTTTCATCATAGACGATTAATCAATAGAATTTGGTGACCACATTTTTGGTCACCAAAGTTATTGTGTGGTCAATGCAATGTACATTAGTGACTAGTATTAGATGTGGTGACCAATATTATAGCATCATATGACAAAATTTTCGATCACTGAATTTGACGTCCATGAAGAGATCTTTGTTACCCATTTTGAGGTCCCCACCTCACCAAACCAACATCAAACGTAAAACACGAGTTAGGATTGAGAACTAAGTTTAAAAAGGAGTTAAAATTGTGATTTTAAGTTTAGTTTAAAAGGAATTAAAACTGTGATTTTAGGTTTAGAGCTAGAATACAAGAAGATATTTGAAGAGACTTATAGTATTATAGTGTGTTATAAGGTTTTTCATAAAAGTGTCACATTACTCATTTACTAATTTAATGTCATAATATGTTAAGTTTTAAACATTTTCTTTCAAATGTCTTATAATAATGCCTAATGTCTAAAAAATAGTGTTCTGAAAAGTTATTTTTCTTGTAATGAGAGCAAGTGGGGAAAAAAATTAAAGAAGGAGAAGAAAAACTAACATTGTTAAGTAGATTATATAATTAGTAATAGCCAATGGTGATACTATAAATACAAATACATTAACTTAAATGATATGTCAGAATAGGGACGGCCACGGTTCCGGAACCGCCGGTTACAGTTCATATATCAGCGGAACCGGAACAGGAACCTTGGGGGGACGGTTTCGTGCCGGTTCCAGAACCGCCGGTTCCGATTCCAATTTCGGTTCTGTCACGGTTCCAGTTCTAGTCTGTCACGGTTCCCATTCAGATTCCAATCTTTTCCGTTTATTTAATAATTTTTTTCGTTTATTTAAAAATTTGAACTTATAAATGTTATTTTATTTTTACTCAATTAATAACTCAATTATTTATAAATAATTAAAATTACAAAAATAAAATAAAATCTGTAGCGACGGTACATACATTTAAACAATTAATTGATTTATTTAATAAAAGATACAAAAATAAATTGTGAAAAAATATATATACAGATGAATAATACCTCAATATATTATTTTAAAAAAATCAAGAGAGTGATGCCTTGTTATAAATGGTGAGAAATCAGAGTTTGAACTTTGAAGCATTGAAAATTTTACAAAATAAATACATCTTGAATATTTAATATAATTCATCTTCATCATTTGCGGAAGTTGCGGTTGGATCTAATTTAATTTAAACCTTATTTATATTATATTAATAATATGTATAAAAAGTATACTATTAGTTTATATATTATTAGAATATATATTTAAAAATAGTTTATATATATTATATGTTAAACATATAATATAATTATAATTATAAGAAAGGAGTTCAAAAAAAGCAAATAGTTGAAGGGGTTAATCAACTTTGTTTAAAGCCTTTCAATTCTAACAAATGGTCGTGTGTTTAAATCTGTGCAAGAGGAATGTAAAAATTATTATTTTTATGGTTCTCACATTAGAACCAGAGGGTTGGACCCTTTGGAACCGGAGGGTTGGAACCGGCGGTTCCGACCCGCCTGTTCCCGGTTCTCGGTTCTCAGACAAGAGGAACCGGGGGCCACAATTCCAGTTCCGGTTCCAAAACCAGCGGTCCAGTTCCGGGTCGGTTCCGGTTCGAACCGAAACCGTGGCCATCTCTATGTCAGAATAAAAGATAATTAGATTCTAGAACCAATTCGTAAATAACCAATATAAGGAAAATGCAAATTTACAGATACAAATAGATATAATAATGACAATAATAAAGATAAATCTAAGGAACAAAATGTTGATTATTGTTGGATAATGGAATAATGCCAAGGTAAATATTAACTGACATCGGCCGTGGTCGACCTCAATCTCAAAATCACGAATGAGCGACATCTGGCACATGTGTCGGTGGCATCAAAAGAGAAAGGATGACACATGTTAAAACTTAATGGTGACGCCGCATCTGGACATCTGGATTCAATTGCCTTCCTTCCCACTATAAGTATCCATTCCTCCCCTAATTTGAAAGGTATTGAATTCTGGCTTAGTCATTCATATATCATTTGCTCTCTATTCTGACTTAAGCATCAGAGTAAAATATGAGATTTATTCCCAAAAGTAGGAATAGTAATAGGAAGGCCAACGTCAAGTGAGTTTGACGTTAAGTGAGGATTCAACAATTGGCACCCACCGTGAGGCTCGATTCATAAAAAAATCATGGCACAAGAAGGAGCCCAAGTTCCGATAAGAACAAAAACTCTGTTGACAGAAGAACAACAACAAAGAATCATGGATGAGGTAATGGAAAATTTTTGGAGAATATAGCAAAATTCATCTCGAGCGGCAGGAAAAAACTGCAGAGGAAAGGGCTCAAAAAGGTAAAGCTCTTGAGGATCCTGCTATTGATCCAGCCCTATCACTATCCCACAGAAATAATCCTAGAAATTCATCGTCGAAGTCACTTCAGGCCGCCGAGAGCGTGAACCTTCAATACATGATTATGTTCCCTTGTGCAGGTCTAATCGTCAAGCTCAAAAGGCATACGCAACTATGCTGTTACAATATGAATTGTCTTTGGAAACTGAGTATTGGAATGATGTGCCTGAAACACCATTTGTTCCTGAAATTGAAGCAGCTCTGTTTCCCTCAAATTATCGGGGATGGTAGAATATGGAGTAGTTTGACGGCCATAGCGATCTACGAGCTCATTTATCACATTGTTGTATCAGTATGAGGGTGTGAAAATTTTCAGATGCTAATAAATGTATGGTGTTTCCTTTAACTTTCAAGGATGCAGCTCGATACTGGTATACTACTCTTCCACCCAGGTCAATTAGCTCTTCGGACCAGTTTGCTCGTATGTTCCTGGCAAATTTTATAGGTAGTCAGTTTATTGCAAAAGTTCCTACACATCTGATGAACCTATTTCAAGAGCAAGACGAGCTGCTAGCAGATTATGTTACCCGATTTAATAGGGAGTTTGTATTAGTGATGAACAAATCTGATACGTTAATGATGACAACTTTTATAAATGGTTTAAGATCAGGTGATATGAGCAAGGAGATATTGGCCACCACCCTGGCTTTATTCACAGAGTTAACTAACCTAGTCTTCACTTTGAAAACCTCCCAAAGTTGTTCTGAAGTGCTGCGACGATCCAGCAACTTCAAACGAGCTGCAGGAACAGTTGATGGCCTAATTGAGTCACCAACCTTCTCTCGATCGGTGACCCCATTATTATAACTGGCCTTTACAGCAGAGTGCAGCAAACTGCAAAAGAGTTTACCCAAGTTCGAAGACTTGTGATAAAATTCTCTGGCTTCCCAATGGTGGAGCTGGATCAGCCGCTTTAGCCAGTCACTGTTAAGTATAGCCTCCACTCATATTCCAAAATAAATAGGGGCTAACTTAATTAGACAAGCCGCCCAACCCTGACGGAAAGCCTTTGGAATCCAACTTCGGAGGTTATGCATCTCTTGACGAAGCTGAATGTTTACCTGCTCAGCATAGCGCAGTGCGGAGGATAGTTGAGTCACCTCGGCCCGAACTTTAGCTTTATCTGCCTCGTGATTGGCTTGAACATTTTGTAATTTTTGTAACTCTGTCCAAAGTTTCTCACGAGCAGAGATAGCCTTGTTCCTATCTTCTTCGGCCCATTTGCATTCCTCAAGCTCTTCTCTGAGCTTTCTTAGCTCTTCCCAGTTAGTCGAGCTAGAAGGTAAAGCTTGAAGTCGTCGAATTTCAGCTTTGTATTCCTAGGCATATCGTTCTAAAGCAATAATACGTCTTAATTTTATCGATATCATTTCACCTTCCTGTGATTACAAGTACAAGTTAATGACATTAAATGGTTAAAATAGACAAAGGTATATGAAAAATGGTGTATACTGATGGATTACCTGATCAAGAAATCTTTGGGCCTAGTTCATATAGGCGTTGACGATAGCCTCAAGCTCAGACTCCGTATAATCATCTCCTTTTATCTTGACCCTATCTTTCAGCCGATGGGCACGAAGCTCCATATTTTCCAACCGGGAAAACATTTTCTTGATTCACCCCAAAAAAGTGAAGGGAGGAGTATTTTCACGTTCGGTGACAACGACTTTGGGAGCTGCCATAGTTTGGGAAGCAGGACCTCTACAAATCCGGCGCAACGTCACTTCTCGTTCAGGAGATTCAACTCGAACTTGGTTGGATTGTTGCCTCTGGATTCTTTTGTTAGGGGCTCCTCTACCCCTGAAGCTTGATCTCGCGAACGTTTGTGCGTGTTGAGGGTTGATTGAGATTCTGTTCAAAAGAGAATGAGTAAAATTTTATGCAAGCGGAATTTAATTAAACATTAGAAAGTTATAAAAGATAGTAAAATAACCTGTTGATGGTCGAGGTTGAGCCCAGGAGCCCAACTCCCCAATATAAACCCCCAGGAGGATCCCATTTTTTGGAGGAGGTGGCAGCAAATCCTTAGTCTTCAAGATCGGCTCTGCTATGGCTTTACCTTTGTCTTTAGACCAAGTTTAAGACGATCGTAGACCAAATGGATGTCTGGTCGAGGGTCCGCCGGGTGAAGGAAATAGAGGTTGATTTGCAGAAGATGGAATACTGGGATTCACCCCAGCAATCTCTTCCACCTCGAGGTCAACAAAGGTAGCCGTTGACTGTGGTTGCTAATTAGCCATCTCGTTTAAAGCTCTAGCTTCCATTTTCTGGTCCAGGGTTAGCACTTATCGAGCTCGCCGAACTATCCACTAGAATAGCGATAGGATTTTGTTGTAGTGGTTAGACATCTAAAACTGGTTCAGGATCAGAGGCTTCAAACGGGCCAGTAGTAGGAGTGGAAGCAGGAATGTCAACCCCCTAATAAAAAAAGTTAAAATTTTCACCTTTATCCAAGTTTAAGGTTGGACAAGGTGATGGACTTGTTGCCATTTTGCTGAGATCAGCACTGTCCTCCCTAGAGGGAGATCTGGTTGTGGGGAGTTCGGAGGCCAGGGTGGAGGTGGATGTCTCACTTGTGCCTCCATTCCATGATCTAAGATCATAACCAGTTGCAGAAGGATGTCCGGTAGTACCAACTGCAGTTTCCTCTTGAGCCGGAATGGAATCCTCCTCAATCGTTTTGGCTCCTAAGCTAGAACAAACATTACCTATAAAGATGTAAAGGAAATATAATTGATAAAACTAAAATGATAGAAAAGATTTACTGGTTCCAGTTGAGAAGCTCTTTAATACCTGACATTGGCATCAGTGGTGGCAAAATGCCAACTTCAAGAAGCTATTCGTTGGTAGGGAAACTGTTACCTGCGATGGTATTACCTCAGGATTCGATGCTTGCCAAAATTTTGAGAAGCTCGGGTTCTTCAGGTCGAGGTCCTGACATAAACTTTTTGTTGCGGGGAATACGGTTAATTGGAAGATTAGCAGCTTTAGAGCCGACAAAGAAGAATTTATTCTTCCATCCATGGATGGAAGTTTTGGTCTTAGAGATCAGAGATAGAGTGTTGGTGCGCTTAGTGAGGTGGTACCAGGGAGAATTTTGTCCTGCTTTCTTGAACATAAACATGCTCCGCAGGAGTCTCTCTGTGGGTACCACTTTGATTTTGGCTCAGAGATGGTAAAACCTAACTAACATACGAATGGCATTAGGGGTTAGTTCCAGATGCTGAACTTGTAATGGTTTAGCCAATCAGTGATGCCATGTAGAACTGGGAATCGGAGGCCTACCTCTAGACGATGCTGTACACCGCGACCCAGCCGTCTGTTGTCCAATTGGCAGTCCAGTTATTGGGCCTCTCTAGTGGGGCAACTATTGGAATTGATTCAGGGATCTCGAATTCGCGACTGAGTTCGGGCAGACGCGGAGATTGCTTGTGATATTGAAAATGGTAGGAGATCTGCTTGATGAGGCAGTAGCAGCTGGAATGTCAGATCCCGCGGTTGTTGTGGCAGAAGAAGGGGTTACCTGTACAGTTGGGTTTATCGGGACTTAGATTTCCTCGGAAATAGGAAAATCGATTTCTTTGTCTTCAACTTGATAACTTCCATTGGAGACATTTTCGGAGTCACAAGATTGAGACATGATGAAAATAGGCAAGATGGATTGCAAAAGATTGATCGCAAAAGATTGAAGAAAAGAAGTAGGAAAGTTGTCAATACTAGTAGAAGTCCCAAAAAATAAGAAACAAGGAATTTGAAGGGTTTAAATAGAGAAGCTATAAGAAAAAAAGGGGGAAGTGGAAGAGGAAGCGTGTTGGAGGATTTAAGATTTGAAAAACTGTCACAAGATTAATTAATGGACATGAAGTATGACACAAAAAATCATCATTAGTGTGTGGAAAGTTGAACCGTGATCAACTTTTTAGGTCCACGTGCTAGTTGGGGGCTACGCGTTCCTGAAAAGTAATGGACTTCATCTTCGACATCAGCCTCATTACTTTGGGGGCTATTGGATAATGGAATAATGCCAAGGTAAATATTAACTGACATCGGCTATGGCAGACCTCAATCTCAAATTCATGAATGAGCGACAGATGGCACATGTACCAGGTGGCATCAAAAGAGAAAGGATGACACATGTTAAAACTTAATGGTGACACCGCATCTGGACAGCTGGATTCACTTGCCTTCCTTCCCGCTATAAATATCTATTCCTCCCCTCATTTGAAAGGTATTGAATTTTGGCTTAGTCATTCATATATCATTTGTTCTCTATTCTAAATTAAGCATCAGGGTGAAATCTGAGACTTTTTCCCAAAAGTAGGAAGCGTAATAGGAAGACTGACGTCAAGTAAGCTCGACGCTAAGTGAGGATTCAACAATTATAATTATTTACAAGAGAATTTTGAGGTGTTAAGATTTCAGCCCCAAGTTTGACAGGTGGGTTAAGGTTAAGGTTAATTTTCTATTCTTATTGAAGGAAAAAAAAAAAAATCATAGCCGAACTCATTTTCCTCACAACGAAACCAAACTGCCTGAACAAGCACATGTGATCTCGATTGCACTATACCTCTTGTTAAAATAAATAGAATCAGTAGTACTAATTGTACAAATTAGTTAGTTTGTATAGTTTTGTATAGGTCATAATTTTATACACTTTTCTGTCATGTAGCATAAGCACTATATATATTGTACAATATAATTTAGTGGAATATAAAGAAAGTAATAATTTATTTCATCATCAAAATATTCCGTTTCTCTCTCTATTTGTTCATGGCATTAGAGCCCTAGTAATGGTTTCCTCTTCTTCTCCTTCTTCTTCTAAATTAAGTCCGGTTTCCGCCGCCATATCTCTAACATCAGCTCCTCCCTCACTCCAAATACCTTCACCCAAACCCTTTCTCTACCCTCTTCTTCCCCTTTCCCAGCTATGAATCAATCTTTTACAATCAATCTTTATCTCACCAATTTTCTAAGAGTATCTAGATGGATCCAAACCTTGCCCTTCGAGGCTTGTTAATGGTCAAGTGAATCTAGACTACCAGATCGGAATTGATATAATGGGTTACTTATGAACTGTCTCTATGCATCTCTGTCTGATGGCATGCCCACCCACATCGTTACCCTTTCCACTACAAAGGAAATTCGGGACTCACTACAGCAACTCTTTGCCTCCACCACCATGTCTCGGATCTCTGAGCTCAGCATGGCACTACAAACAATCAAGATGGGGGCCTCAACATCATAGACTATCTTCATAAATTCAAGTCCTTGTGCAACAATCTCGTTGCTATTTGCGAACCTATGAGTAGTTCCGATCATCTTATTTACCTCTTTAATTGTCTTGATCAAACTTTTGACAGTATAGTCACCTTAATCACCATAAGATCTGATAAAACCTCCCTTGAAGACAATGTTACCTGGCCTGGACTGGACACTGATCAGGTGAGGTTAAGGGGTCGCACGACCCGGGGGTCAACCCGGGTTTATCAGGGGTCAATCTGGATGATGTAATTATGACGTAATAAATATATTTAAATTAACATATATTTTATAATTCATATATAATTAAATTTTGGAATGAACTAGGACTCACTCAAGTTTAGAACATTTTTGTTTTGTTATGTAGTATAAGAGAATGCAAAGCCAACCTTTTCAGGCTTTGAATTATTTATGGTTCATTCAAAGTTGTTTACTTTTGGTGTTTTCTTGGCTGATCTCATGGGGTATTTGGAGTGTTTTCTATGATAAACACAGGTTTTAGAAAGCAAGGATGAAAGAGAGAAAAGATGCAAAAAGAGCATAAACAAGGGTCCATTTGCCCAGACGGATGCATGTGAATAGTAACTGAATTCTAGAAGCTATCATGATTAATTTGGGCTGCTGAGATTTATTTACTTGGGCTACCAGCTGCAACTAATTAAAGTAAAGCCCAACGAAGATTTAATGGTTCACACCAATTTGAATGAATTCATGCATGTGAATTAATTAATTAAACCCCAAATTCCAATCGAATTTGAGATTGGATTATATCCACTTGGAGTGATGTTTGAACGTGAATTGCAAAGATTGGTGTAGAAATGTTGAAAGCCTACGGGTACATTAATTAGGGCTGCATTTTTTCTCAATCGCCTATGGCTTATTCTTTTCTTAGCTAATTAGGTAGTTTTCTTCTATTACAACTTAATTAGATATTTTATTTTCTTTGTATTTTAAGGAGATTTAGTAAGAGATTTTTCCCTATAAATAGGAAGTTCAATTGTACGATTAATTAATCCTTCATACACCTCTCTTAGGGAAGCTTTTGGCTCCCACTGCTCCCCTCTTCTGTTAAATATTTTCTTTTATTTATGTTAAGTTTCTTCCTTATCTTTAATTTAGTTTTATTTTATTCTTTTCTTTTATAGTTGAAGTTTGATCAAGGTTGTTCTTACAGTTGTGAGATGTAAAAGTATTCTCAAGGTAGTATGTATGCATGAATTCCTGATTATCTTCTGTTTATAAATCTTATTTCTTATTTATTTGAATACTGGCCATGTTTATTTAATCAGGATAGAACCAATTAGTTGCCCCAATACATAAATGTTGGAAGGGGCTAATTTGTGGCGAAACTATCGTATAGGTAGTGGGGGTAATGGGTTAATTATTTCTTTCACTGCATATTCAGGCAAGGGCATTAAAATTGGGTTCTCCTAATTCTTAATTATGTTAATACTGGTGGTGGCATATTCCGGCCTGGTTAGGTTATATGTTAATTAGAGAAACGACTATGACAGTGCAAATTCACGGTAATTGTTGAATAATTAAGGAGGGATTGGATTGTGTCCGTAGTTTCTTATTAGCCGGAACTTCATAGGCTAATGACACATCTACTGAAAGGTTAGTTTGAATCTCGACAATTTTTAATTACTTGATTTATGTCTGCATGCATATCTTGGGTTCAAATTATTGTTCTTGTAATATTGCATGCACGGGTTCTTTTTGGTGCTAGTGACAAGTCATATTGGGGCTGGTGATTAATCATATTTGAATGAATTACATGAGTTAGTTTGATAGTTCATTATTCTATTAACACGTCTAATGAAAATATGAAATTTGGGTACGTTCATCGTCCCTAGAACTAACTGATTTGTGCTTTTGCATGAGAATCTTTGATTCCAAGATCAATTACATGAATTTAACTGAGATTTATTCTTCGATATGTGTTCTTATATGTTTTGTTAAAAGGGAGAAATAAATTACCATCCCCTGTGGAGACGATCCTGCTTATTGCTATACTAGTTTTGAGTAAGGTTTTATAAATGTGTTTGGTAGCTGAAACGACATCTATCACTATCGTCAGCGCTCAAAAGTGATATCATGCAAAGGTCAGAGACTGGTTCCCTTAAAATACTCTGATGCCTAAGTCAGTAAGCAGTATTGAGTAAAAATATGATTAGGGTTACAGAATACTATGTACCTTATATTATGAATATCGCTATGTAGATATATCCGAAGCCTTATATGGTAAGGTAGGAGGATATCTTGGTGATTCTCCCATATTTTGTAATATGGAAAGTAAATCCCCCAGATAGTGAAAATGATCTTCGAGTGATAAAAGTAGAGGTTGAGGGCTCCTGGTCTACTTCATACCTTACCTTGCTTCTCAGGGTCTTATCCAGGTAAAGCTGAGGTCAAGGCCAGGGACCCAGGCATCTAATCAGGAAAATTTATAACTTGCCCTGGGAAGGGTAAAATACCCTCAAAAAGCTAGAAAAAAATATAATTATTACACTAACAATCATGTTTTGTGTAAATCATGGAATCCTAGAGAGCAAGATGAAATAGCAGAACAAGTGCCAAATCGAGAGAAAAATGTCCAAGTTTGAGCCACGCCAATCAAGTTAAGAGATAATTTCTGTACTATGCAAACGAACACGCTTACTTGCCATAATGTAGCCGTAGCTTGCCCTTTTGACAAAAGTCGCATAAAAGGAAAGAAGAATCCTCCAGTGGATCCATTTTCTCTACTCCTTCAACGCAGGTTATTCCCTTAAAGAACTAAGATTTCACTTCCACATTTACGGTGATCACAGATTCCATGATGTGGGCCGAATTACACATGCGAAAAGTTGCCAAGGAAAGCCTAATTAAGCAACGTAGCTTGTATAGGTCTTACTCTTTACCCAAAACTATAAACAAGTAAATTAAACTAAGCTAATCTAACATGCAATTATTGAACCAAGTAAAGAGAATATTGAAACATGTGAATTAATTAGATGGAGCAAATAACCTAATTAGGTAAGTTTCAAGCATTATGTAAATTACAAGCATGCAAAATACATAAGGCAATAAAAGGAGAGTACTCAAACTAATACTTTAAAGATATGAATACTACCTATTAATGTGGTGGATAGCCCCTATTTATAGGTATAAGGGTATCTAACTTACAATAGGAAAAGAATAACTGATGAGGTCATCCCTACTATTGAACGCAAGTGTTCAAAATGGTCATAGAAGGAATGTTCGAGCTACAAAGCCTAGAATGAGAGTTAATCCTAGTTACACTAATTATGCAAGGGTTACCTTATATGGGCTAAGTCAAGAGGCATTCCTTGAGAACAAGCCAAAAGAAGAACAAGTGGCCGACAAGGGTAAAAGAGTAATTTCACCTTCAGCTCGGCCAAGGGTTATTTATTTTGGAGATTTTTGAACTATATATTAAAAGTATTAATTGGAGTGAATCTTACTAGTCTTGAAAATCATCAGAGTCCTTGTTTTGTCACATTCCATTTACTTTTAATACTGCTGTTTTAGTGATGTGGACCGGAGTTCACGATGCGGAATACTTGCCAAAGAAAGTCTGGAAATTGCGAGACGCAGCTCTTAACCTCTAGAATCCCTACCTCGGATTCGGCAGTCTACTAAAATTAACCTAAGCTAATTTTAAACACGCAAATCGAACCAAGTTTAAGAACAAAAGAGTCGAAACAAAAGCATGCAATTAGGCAGAGCAATTACCTAAAAGCTATAGTTTCTAAACTTATAGTAATTCACAAAGCATGCAAACTACGAAAGCTCAAAATAAGAAAATGATTCAAGAAGTATAAAATTATACTATTCTATTACTTGAATCAAAATTGTGTGTTGAATAATGGAGAATAGGACCCCTATTTATAGTAGTAGGTGGTCGAATTCTGCAGTACAAAGAAGTAGAAAACAATTAAAATTGGAATTCAATCAAGAGATTGATTCCTTACAAACTGAAACCTAAATGAACTAGGTTTAGTTGAAGATAAAATTCGGATTTATCACTTAATGTATCTAGCCTAAATTCCTAGCTAAATAAAGAAGTAGAAATCAATCAAAACTAAGAAGTAGAAATCAATCAAGAGATTGATCTCTTGAAAAGAAACAAACCTAAAGGAACTAGGTTTGTGAAGAGATAAAATTTGGTTGTGTTAAGAGATAATGGCAACCGAAAATTATCTTAAAATTAAGAAGTAAAATTAAAATAAACTACTAGAATTAATTGGAGTTGTAAACTCAAACTAACTCCTTTAACACCCTAACTCAAATTCGGATGAGGGCTGCTCCATTGGGCTTCCAATTTCAGATTCCTCTCCTTCCTTTGGGTCTGGGCTGGCCGAATTTTATGATGGTGGGTTGCAAGTGGATTCGCCCCAAAACTCAATGGAGTGTCTGTGAAAAGTGTAGGAAGCTTCTAGAAGCTTCCAGAATCATTTCTGAAAACTCAAAATTTACAAATTCTTCATTTCTTCATGATTCTTCAATTTAGACCCCTTTTCGGAAATGGTGAGTAAAATGACCATTTTACCCTTCTGACTCTTCTGGGCTTTATCTTCAGGGGTTTGTGTGCCGGATACCATCTGGGCTTGTCGGGAACATTCTTGGACTAGGTTTTCAAGGTCGGCCTTTAATTTCCTTGTCCTTCTGCGTGTCATTGGCCCAACGATATCTACAAATGAATCTCTCTGGAATGGGCTCGGGTCCTGGAGCATAGGTGGGCCTCGGTGTAGCACACGAACAGGCTCTGCTTCCTTTCTCGAGTCCTCTGCATCTACTTGTTGATCCTCTCTGCTTGGACTTGTTGACGGCCTGGGGATGCCCTCATCATTCCCTCCCAGTTGGGAAGGATTCGACCTCGAATCAAGATCCTGGTCAAAATTAAATGGAGACAAGTCAGCAACATTAAAAGATGTACTAACACTATACTCACCTGGTAGGTCAAGCTTGTAAGCGTTATCCCCCATCTTAGCAATAACTTGAAAGGGCCCATCGCCTCGGGGATGTAACTTCGTCCTCCGGGCAGCTGGAAACCTCTCCTTTCTCATGTGAACCCAAACCCAATCACCAGGTTCAAAGCTCACTGCCGTACGCCTTTGATTTGCAGCTTTGGCTTTACGTGCATTCGTCTTCTCTATATTCTGACGAACCTTCTCATGCAACCGCTTAACAACTTCTACTTTCTGTGCTTCATCAAGACTTGTCTGATCCTTCAGGGGCAGTGGCAGTAAATCCATCACTGTTAGCGGGTTGAAGCCGTAGGCGACTTCGAAAGGCGAAAACCCTATTGAGGAATGCCTGGAGCGATTGTAGGCAAACTCTGCAATCGGCAAGACTTGTTCCCAACTCTTCAAGTTCTTCTTAATCAGCGCCCTCAGTAGATTTCCTACTGTGCGGTTGGTCACCTCAGTCTGACCATCCGTTTGGGGATGACTAGTGGTCGAGAACAGCAACTTAGTTCCTAACCGAGACCACAACGTCTTCCAAAAGTAACTCAAAAACTTCACGTCTCTATCTGACACGATGGTGCGCGGAATGCCGTGTAGCCGGACTATCTCCTTGAAGAATAAGTCCGCAACATGCTTTGCATCATCAGATTTCCTGCATGGGATAAAATGAGACATCTTAGAAAATCTGTCCACGACAATGAAGAGTGAGTCATTACCTCTTTGCGTCCTTGGGAACCCTAAAATAAAATCCATAGAGATGTCAGTCCGAGGAATAGAAGGTACAGGTAACGGTGTGTAAAGACCATGGGGCTTAGACGTAGACTTCACTTTGAGACATTCAATGCAGCGTGAGCAAATAGACTCTACATCTTTACGCATTTTAGGCCAATAGAAGTGTTCTTTAAGCATATCAAGTGTTTTATGGACACCAAAATGACCCATTAGCCCCCCACTGTGTGCTTCACGTACCAGTAGCTCCCTAGTTGAACTACGTGGGATGCATAACTTATTTTCTTTAAACAAAAAGCCATCTTGCCTAAAGAATTTCTGAAATGCACCAGATTCACATGCTTCATAAATATTGGAAAAATCTAAATCAGAAGCATACAATTCCTTAAGATATGCAAACCCTAATGATGAATGATCAAGTAAAGTAAGGGCTTCATACCTCCGAGACAGAGCGTCAGCTACCATATTCTCCTTTCCCTTTTTATACTTAATGATATAAGGAAAAGTTTCAATGAAAGATACCCACTTAGCGTGACGTCTGTTCAACTTACCCTGTCCCTTTAGATGTTTAAGGGACTCGTGGTCCGAGTGCACAATGAACTCCTTGGCCATCAAGTAATGCTGCCAAGTTTCTAAAGCACGAACCACTCCATAGAGCTCCTTGTCATAAGTCGGGTAATTCAAGGCAGCTCCCTTCAACTTCTCACTGAAGTATGCGATAGGCTTCCCTTCTTGCATCAGCACAGTGCCTATACCTATACCTGAAGCATCACACATAAGTTCAAAAACTCGATCAAAATCTGGCAATGCTAAAACAGGAGCATGAGTGAGATCATGCTTTAAAACAGTAAAGGCATTTTCTTGAGCTTGACCCCACAAGAACGGTACGTGCTTCTTGCACAACTCATTCAGGGGCGCAGCCTTGGTAGAAAAGTCCTTCACGAACCTCCGATAAAAACTAGCAAGACCATGGAAAGATCTCACCTGAGAGGCCGATGTTGGCGTAGGCCAGTCACGAATAGCCTGCACCTTGGCGTTATCAACTTTCACGCCATCCTTCGAGACAACAAAACCAAGGAAGACAACTTCCTCCACACAGAATGTACACTTTTTCACATTGGCATATAATTTATTATCACGTAACTCAATTAATACCAATCGAATGGGCTCTATGTGTGACTTCTTGTCCCTACTATATATCAATATATCATCAAAATAGACCACAACAAACTTTCCTATAAACTTTCTAAGCACATGATTCATTAATCGCATGAAAGTACTAGGTGCATTTGTAAGGCCGAAGGGCATAACCAACCACTCATATAAACCCAATTTAGTTTTAAAAGCAGTTTTCCATTCATCACCTTCCTTCATTCTAATTTGATGATAGCCTTGTGTTAAATCAATTTTAGTATAAACAGTTGAGCCATATAGATCTTCTAGTATGTCATCAAGACTAGGAATAGGATGCCTATACTTAATGGTGATTTTATTAACAGCTCTACAGTCCATACACATTCGCCATGTACCATCTTTCTTAGGAACAAGTATAACAGGTACAACACAAGGACTTAAAGATTCCCTTACCTGGCCGTTGGCGAGACTTCTCCACTTGACGCTGCAATTCCTTTGTTTCCTCCAGATTTGCTTTGTAAGCTGGACAATTTGGGATTGACGAGCCAGGTACGAAGTTGATCTGATGCTCGATTCCTCGAAGAGGGGGCACTCCTGCCGGCAGCTCCTCTGGAAAGACATCATCATATTCCTGCAATAAAAACTCGACTTCCATAGGGAGATCCCTAGGAATGTCGGCAAGGTTAGTAGAGTCTTGTTTCTTCTCAGCTTCCCATTCGGCAAGCTTATCTTTCATCCTGAGAGACTCAGCACGAACATCTTGGGGTGGCAGAGGCAGAAATGTATGGATCTTGCCCCGTTGGTAGACCGAGTAGGTGTTGGCAACTGCGTCGTGTGTCGCCTTCATATCAAAGAGCCATGGGTGACCCAGGAGAATGTGGCACGCCTCCATAGGGAGCACATCATAAGTAACTTCTCCTTCAAACTTCAGAATAGCATATGGCACTCTGACCTGCTTGTTGACTCGGTACCCTTCTGAGTTGTCAAGCCATTGGAGCCGGTACGGATGCGGATGGCTGATGGTGGTTAGATTCAGCTTTTCGACCATGTATGCACTGGGGACATTTGTGCAGCTTCCCCCATCAACTATGAGAATAACAACTCTACCATTTACCTTAGCACGAGAATGAAAGATGTTGGTTCGTTGACTTGAGTCCTGGACGACGGATGTAGTCAAAGAGCGGGCAACGATGGAAAGGTGAGTGTCACCGTCAGGTTGGTGAATATCCTGCTCTGTATCTGACTTACCCTCGTGGGTTAAATCCGCGAAGGGATTAACAGGTTCGTCTTCATCCTCCTCAGAGATGTATTCGCCATCATGCCCAAGTTGCGCTTTTCTGATGTTAGGGCAGTCGTGCATCATATGTCCACGCCTGGAACACCTGTGACAAGTGATGTCGTGGATGGGCTTTCTAGGAGTGAAGAGCGTTTTAGCTGCGGATGAAGATGAAGATGAGGTGGATGGTGTAGCCTGGATAGCTTTGCGTTCAGAATTGAACGGTTTCTTGGCGGGTGGAGAGTACACCAGATTCTTCCTCCAGGTGGCTGGGGTGCTTGATGGCGTCCTAACTGGTTGGACAGTTTTCATGTATTCCTCCATTACCCTGGCTTTGTGTAGCATGTCAGTTAGGCTGGTGGCATTCTGCAATTCCACTGCTAACGATATCCCTCTATTTAGGCTGGTGAGAAAGCGAGCCATACTGACGGCATCATCCTCATAGACATTGGCCCTGATCTTGGCCATCTCTAACTTCTTGTAATATTCATCTACAGTCAAAGAGCCTTGTACAAGTATATGTAATTTCTTATACAATTCTCTAAAATAATACGCAGGAATGAAAGTCTTACACATTGCTGTAGTCAGATCAAACCATGATAGAGGTGGAGCTTGAGCTCTCATAGGCCGGGTGTTGCGCCTTTGGTCCAACTCTTGATTCCACCAAACAAGTGCATATTCGGTGAAATTTACCACCGCGAGTGGAGCCTTCTTGTGCTCGGGAATCGAGTGGAGCTCAAAAATTCTCTCCATCTTAATCTCCCAGTCTAAGTATTCTTCAGGATTGGTGCCGCCTGCAAAGGATGGCACTGTGGTTTTTAACTGACTTAGACCGTCGTAAGGCTTGTCGTTGGCGCCGGCGTTGGGGTGAGGGACGTGTTCCTCCTCCTCTGCTTCGTGCCTGGCGTCTTGGGCAGCCTTAATATATGTGACCTCGCCACTGAGGTCTGCGAATTGCGCTGATAGTTTCACAATTGCATCCAGAAGTTGCTCATTTCCGACGAATCCGGAACTACCTCCTGACATTATAAGTAACAGAAAATTCCCTGCTAAGAACAAGTAAAAGTGAGTAGAGTAACCTTACTCCCTTGTCCCCCAAGTAATGCCCTCCTAATAAGCTACACACAAACCAGTGTTTCACTTGTAGGGTTGGCGGCCCTCATATGCTGTATCACTCAGCCTTTTATCTCAATCCTGTATACTACTCAAAGTTCTCAGATTTTGAGCAAAGGTAATAAGCAATAAGTAAATCACACAAGCACGAAACTATATAGGAATGTAGCAAAAGAAATTTTCGAAAACAGAACTTGGTTCTATTTTGTTTTGTAAAAACCTTTCGAAAAGAAATTTTGTAGTATAACTTGAATAAGATATGCACACAAAGGAACTTTCGGGGATAAGCCCTCAAAGTTTAAGAAATTAATGTAATGCACACGATGACAAAATTCAAGTTATAGTGTAGAGTAGGCGTATAAGGTGGCACAAAAAGTATTCAGTTTAAGGAGAAAACAGGGCAATTCAAGTGAAAGAAGCAAGAAATAATGAGCAGATTTGAACGAATCAGGAATATTACTACCCTAGATGCGATCACCTACCCAATAGGTAATCAAGAAACCAATTCCCACTAATTAAGAGCTTCTAGCAAAATTTACCCCAAAGTTGCGAAAAATAGTAACCCCCCTGCAGAAATGTGAAATTCCAAAATTTTGAGTACCCCGAAAAAAAAAAGTGATGTAGCACACTGATTTTAGAAGCAAGGGGTAAGAATGTAGCACAGAGAATTCACAAATTGCATAAACAAAGTGAGCTACTTGAACTTCAACCGCAAAATTGAAAAATTCTCGATATGTCCTTTTCTTTTCCAAAAAAAAATTTTGGTTTTGATGTATAAAAATGGTAGGGTAGTACCGAAATTTAATTTTCTTAAAAGAAAATTTCTTAAGAAGGAGCGTTCTAATTCTGAGAATTTCAAGACGAAGCAAGACTAACAAGGATTAGAAAACACCTGATGATTTGGCCGAGTTACTTCAGCCTCCTCTTGTCACGCAACCAGCCTTGGCTCTGATACCAATTGATGTGGACCGGAGTTCACGATGCGGAATACTTGCCAAGGAAAGTCTGGAAATTGCGAGACGCAGCTCTTAACCTCTAGAATCCCTACCTCAGATTCGGCAGTCTACTAAAATTAACCTAAGCTAATTTTAAACACGCAAATCGAACCAAGTTTAAGAACAAAAGAGTTGAAACAAAAGCATGCAATTAGGCAGAGCAATTACCTAAAAGCTATAGTTTCTAAACTTATAGTAATTCACAAAGCATGCAAACTACGAAAGCTCAAAATAAGAGAATGATTCAAGTATAAAACTATACTATTCTATTACTTGAATCAAAATTGTGTGTTGAATAATGGAGAATAGGACCCCTATTTATAGTAGTAGGTGGTTGAATTCTGCAGTACAAAGAAGTAGAAAACAATTAAAATTGGAATTCAATCAAGAGATTGATTCCTTACAAACTGAAACCTAAATGAACTAGGTTTAGTTGAAGATAAAATTTGGATTTCTCACTTAATGTATCTAGCCGAAATTCCTAGCTAAATAAAGAAGTAGAAATGAATCAAAACTAAGAAGTAGAAATCAATCAAGAGATTGATCTCTTGAAAAGAAACAAACCTAAAGGAACTAGGTTTGTGAAGAGATAAAATTTGGTTGTGTTAAGAGATAATGGCAGCCGAAAATTATCTTAAAATTAAGAAGTAAAATTAAAATAAACTACTAGAATTAATTGGAGTTGTAAACTCAAACTAACTCCTTTAACACCCTAACTCAAATTCGGATGTGGGCTGCTCCACTGGGCTTCCAATTTCGGATTCCTCTCCCTCCTTTGGGTCTGGGCTGGCCGAATTTTATGATGGTGGGTTACAAATTCTTCATTTCTTCATGATTCTTCAATTTAGACCCCTTTTCGGAAATGGTGAGTAAAATGACCATTTTATCCTTCTGACTCTTCTGGGCTTTGTTTTCAGGGGTTTGTGTGCCGGATACCATCTGGGCTTATTGGGAACATTCTTGGACTAGGTTTTCAAGGTCGGCCTTTAATTTCCTTGTCCTTCTGCGTGTCATTGGCCCAACGATATCTACAAATGGATCTCTCTGGAATGGGCTCGGGTCCTGAAGCATAGGTGGGCCTCGGTGTAGCACAAGAACAGGCTCTGCTTCCTTTCTCGAGTCCTCTGCATCTACTTGTTGATCCTCTCTGCTTGGACTTGTCGACGGCCTGGGGATGCCCTCATCATTTAGGTAATTACTTAATTGATAGTTTTTTAAAAAGAATTCTTGAATGATTTCTTTTAAGAATTAAAATTACCTTTTTAATGTTATTTCCTTATTATTTTCAAGGGAATTTTGTTCACACTTAGTTTCCTAGGGAGAACCGAATTCCTCCCAACAAACCTAGTTCTTTTAGATTTTTCTGGTTTTTGTAAGGTTTCCAATTCTGATTGGATTCTGCTTTTATTTTACATTCCTTTTCTACTTCTGACAAAGGCATGCAAACCTCTATTTAAAGGGGCCTTATGAGAATAATACAACCAGATAGAATTCACAATTGATATAATTTTGTGTATGGTTAATACCCAATATTTTTGAATTCTACTCATTGAACTGTAGTTAATCTTGCATGATTTTGACTTATTAGTTTCTACAATTGCATTTTAATTAGGTTTATAATCTTGCCTAATTAAATTAACTTTTTGTTTCAATTCGTTTCTTTGTTTCTAGTTTAAAAACAGCTTGATTGTTCTATTAATGCAAGTACTGATTGGGGTTTCAAGGGATTATATTGTATTCTTTTAATTAGAGTTTTGGTTACTTTCGGCACACTGCAATTCTCAATAGAGAATCCGCATCAATTTGGTATCAGAGCTGTATAGTGTGCGACCTTGAGAGGAGCCAACCAATCAAAGGGGAGAGGTTAAATATCAATCCGAAGAAGGGTGTCGTTGATCTCTTTTGAGGTAATTTGCTCTTTCAAAAATTGGTTACTATTTTTTTCAAAATTCTTAATCCTTAAAATTAAGTATCTTGAGTTTTAGCTGTTGTTTATGAAAGAAATTAAAAGAGTAAATCGAAAAAGGCAAAAATCAGCTAAACAGAGAAAAAAGGGAAAAGCCGCCGAACTAGGGGTAGGGTTTTAAAAGGTTTTGAAATTGTGTGATCTATCATAGGGTACTTAGGTAAGGTTGTGTTAAATTTTTAAAATTTTTGGAGCATTATAAGGCCTGTCTTGAAAATTTGAAGGTTCCCAGGCAAAAAACTGTCAAAATTCTAAAATCTGAAATTTTCTTTCTTGATTCTTGGGCTATGACTTTTGATCAACCTAGGGAACTTGTAGGAAGGTTTTGTTAAATTTTAACGGTATTCTGAGCTCGTTTGGACTATTTTTCATCATGCAGAGAACTTTCGGGCCACACAAGAAAACAGAAAAGTTTTCTTCGTGTACTTTGCATGCAAGCTGATAGCTTTGTGTCGAATTGTGTGAGGATTAAGATTCTGCAATTTGTTTGCTGATTAGATCTAGTTTTTACGTAAAATCTTGATTCTGAAGTTGCCGGCATATCTTGAAAGTTGTTTGATTGCAAGCCTGCTTGAAACTGTGAATAGAATAGATTTTGGGATTATTCTTGAATTGCCTATTAGGAAGGTTATTCTATCTTTGGGTAGTTTTCTAATAATTCTTTGCAAATCTACCATATCTTCTTATTTCTTGCAATTGCATATGCCCTGCCAAATTGCCTAGTTACCATATTTGTGCTACTTGGACAATTACTCCAAAATAAATTTGGATTTTCTAATTCATACACTACTCATTACTTGTGAGATTTTGGAACTTATTTTCAAAATTCTTTTGTTTGTGTACTTCCATATCCCAATTTATACTAAAAATTTCTTTTTGTGAAAATTGTTTTACTTCAACAGTTGAACCAAGCAATTCTTTTCTTCAAAAGATTTTATTGTTTCTTCTATGTGATTCTGTGAACTTTTACTGAGATATTGTATGTGATCTGCCTTACTTATTTTGATTAGAATTCTTAAATTGGGTTCTGAGAGGGAAAAGGTAAGAGTGCAATACATTACTTACTAAAAGGCAACCAACCCTAGAGAGATACACTTAGGGAGTGTAGATTGCTAGGTAAACACTTGAGGGAAATTAAGGAAGTGAGGTTCTTTCTCATAGTTCTTATTCTTAGCAGGTTGCTTTAAAGTTGGTAACTTTTGGTATCAATTTGATATCTTTTTGGGTAAGTTGTATAATGGCCCATGAAGAAGCTGCTGCGATACTACAAGCAATGTTTGCCAAGATAGGAGCTAACTTGAGAAAAGATATGATTGCTCATCAAGAGTTCGATGCAAGGTTAAAGAGAATATAATCCTCTTTTGAGCATCGAGAAGATCCAAGGGCTCTCAGGGTTCCATATTCTCCTTGTAGAAGTGATTATACACTAGCTCTGGAAAAGAAGGCAGCTTCTTTAAGGGGAGAGGCAAGTATGACCGAAGAAATGCCTGAGTTGAGTTTAGGAAAAGAACGTGTTCCAGAGGCACAAGTGGTCCAACCCGAACAACCATCTAAAATTGATTACTCAACTCGATTGTCATATACAAGATGTGTTATGAATCGGACCTTGAGTACCCTGTCTAAGTCCAATACTGATCAAAGGAATACCATCTTTCATGCTAGGGCCATGATGCCAGAAGAGATGATGTTTATTCTGTTGATTGATGGGGGTAGTAGTGTCAACATTTGTAGTACTTATATGGTCGACAAGTTGAATCTCCCTGTCACGGACCATCTTTATCCATATATTCTTCATTGGCTTACTAACGACAAAGGGATTAAGTCGACAAGCAAGTCAGTGTGAGCTTTTCGATTGGCCAATATAAAGATACGATTTTGTGTGATGTTGCATCTATCAGAGCTTGCCATGCCTTGTTGGGTCGACCATGGCATTTTGATAGAAAGGTGCAGCATTGTGGGTACAATAATACTTACTGTTTAAATCACCATTCCACGAAGCTTACGCTGGTTCCTTTACTCCCTTCAGAAATTGCATTCGAGAATGTGAGAATGAGGGCTGTTTTTGACAAATGGTAAAGTGAGAAGAAAGTACAAGGCATCAAGACCAAGAATTCTTCAAATCTTGGTATAGCACCGAAGGTCAATCATTGAAAAAGTGCTAGGATCGATTCTAGCTAGACTTACACAAGTCCCAGATGAAATCATTCAGGTGACTGCATGCTTTGAAGATGTTAAGTGTATGGCTAGGGTTGATTAACCAGAAGAAACAGAGAAGTCTACTAATCTTGGTACTGCACGGGGTAACTTTTTCTTTTCAAAAGTTGACTCCGCAACTGAAAATGTTCCAGGATCGATAGGTCTAATTGATTAAGGGACAGCTGAATTTGCTCGCAGGCCAGCCTATCTCGATCGTGGGCCAGCAAACCCTACCCGCAGGAAAGAAACATCCAATTCAACCCAACAGGGGATGGATTCAAAAATCCTTCCAAAGGGAAAGGGGTTAATGAAGTTGTTCAAATGGGTAAAACTACCATTGTTTTGTCCATTCCATGGATAAGTCACTTGCGTCTATTGAGGAAGTTGTAGATCTTCAGAGTCGAAGAGAACTAAGCTTGCCGAAAAGAACCGACGTCGATGACAATGGAGAGCTGCACTTAGAAAGGAAGCTTCAAATTTGAATAATAAGGAATCGGGAGGATGAATACTTTCGAAGTAAGAGGGATTGATGAGGTCATCCCTACTATTGAACGCAAGTTTCCACTATATGAAAGATGTGAATTTGATCCAAGTGTTCAAAATGGTCATAGAAGGAATGTTTGAGCTACAAAGCCTAGAATGAGATTTAATCCTAGTTCATAAGAATTATACAAGGGTTACCTTAGATGGGCTAAGTCAAGAGGCATTCCAAATGTTATGAAAGCTGACAACAAGCCAAAAGAAGAACTAGTGGCTGACAAGGGTAAAAGAGTAATTTCACCTCCAGCTCTGCGAAGAGTTATTTATTTTGGAGAGTTTTGGACTAATTATTAAAAGTATTAATTGGAGTGAATCTTACTAGTCTTAAAAATCATCAAAGTTCCTGATTTGTTATACGCCATTTACCTTTAATATTGCTGTTTTAGGTAATTACTTAATTGGTAGTTTCTTAAAAAGAATTCTTGCATGATTTCTTTTAAGAATTATAATTACCTTTTTAATGTTATTTCCTTATTATTTTCAAAGGAATTTCGTTCACACCTAGTTTCCTAGGGAGAACTGAATTCCTCTGGTTTTTGTAAGGTTTCCAATTCTGATTGGATTTTGCTTTTATTTTACATTCCTTTTCTACTTCTGACAAAGGTACGCAACCCTCTATTTAAAGGGGCCTTAAGTAAATAATACAACCAGATAGAATTCACAATTGATATAATTTGGTGTAAGCTAGGTTAATACCCTATATTTTTTAATTCTACTCATTGAACTATAGTCAATCTTGCATGATTTCAACCTATTAGTTTCTAGAATTGCATGTTAATTAGGTTTGTAATCTTGTCTCGCTTCAATTCGTTACTTGGTTTATAGTTTAAAAAAAACTTGATTGTTATATTAAGGCAAGTAGTGTGATTGGGGTTTCAAGGGTAATATTATATTGTATTCTTTTAATTGGAGTTTTGGTTACTTTGCACACTGCAATTCTCAATAGAGAATCTGCATCAATAACTGAAAGCAGCAAAAGTGGAAACCATTCAAAATTGGATTTTCCTTACAAACCAAGTCCTAAATGAGCTAGGACAATGGTGAATGAATTTGTTCACCTTCATGGTAATAAGGGAACGAAATTCTTACCTATTTAGACTAGGAAAACAACTAGAATTGGAAACCAGTCAAGAGATTGATTTCTTGCAAACCCAAACCTAAAGGAACTAGGTTTTGGTAGTTGCTGAGTTCGTCTACCACTTGGATTGGCATATGGACGAAATTCACACTTAAAATAGGTAGGAAAATAAATATAAATCCTATTCAAGAAGGGAGATCAATAAGGGATCCCTTTTTCGAAACTACCAAGTTAATCTAGTTATAACAAACTTGTAACAACCTAACTAACTTGTAACAAACTTGGAGTAGGAATAAGAAACATGCACAAATCCTTATCCTTTACTCAAACCCTAACCCTAGGCGTGTGGATACTTCCTTGATGGGCGCCGAACTTATTGTGGAGTGGACTTCAATGGTGGTTTAGCCCAATTGAATGGCGCATGATAGAATTGTTGTAGGGAGGTTCTGGAACCTTCGGGAATCTCCCAGAATCTCCCGGAATCATTTTGGAATCAAGAATTTCAAGATTCTACAAAATATGAAATTCAAGATTTTCAAGAAACGTCTCTTTAAAGTCAAATAACCTTCCAGCATCTTCAAAAACTTCAAGAAACAACCCTTTCTTTATTGTGGAGAGTTTGGAGATGCATTATCTTTCAAGGATAGCATGACTCTTCTACTCCTCCTAGCATTCTTCTCAAGGGGCTTTGCCTTCAGGTTGGCTTTGGGGATTCTCACTCAAATTGTACGTTGTTTTAGCCATGGATGTCTTCATCATTCCCTCCCGGTTGGAAAGGATTCATTCTCGAATCCAATTTGCTGTAAAACAAATGGGAACAAGTTAGTAATAGGAACAGAAGACATAGATCATACATACCTGGCAAGGAAGTGTATGTGCGCTAAGCCCCTCAATCACGCAACCACATTGAGTGTTGATGTGGGGAGAT
Source organism: Leptodermis oblonga (assembly GCA_016801395.1). Taxonomy (NCBI): domain Eukaryota; kingdom Viridiplantae; phylum Streptophyta; class Magnoliopsida; order Gentianales; family Rubiaceae; genus Leptodermis; species Leptodermis oblonga. The sequence goes on along the minus strand of CM028760.1, from coordinate 16,404,469 downwards.
CGCACCCCCTTGACCCTTGAAGATGATTTCAAGAACACTATTAACCATCCTCAATTCTTCAAGAACTTCTCAAGAACCTTCTAGACGCTTGCAAGAAATTGTCAGGAAGTATCTGAAACCTCAGGAACTTATCCATACTTCTCAAGAATGATTACATATGGAACAAGAAATCTCAAAGCTTAGTCACAGGCATAAATAGTTAACATAACTACACCATCAACACATAGCTCAAAAAAAGTATGCATGTGAGATATCCCTTTCACAATTGCATAATTTTTAAAGTAGATTTTCTTTCCTACTTGAATTTGGATTTTCTCTTCAAGATATCAAATTCAAACTTTCTTTTTTCTAATTTATTTCCTTGTATTTTCGGATTTCCCCTTAAAGGAGATAACCGAATTTACTAGCTGCCATTTTCGAGTTCCTTTCTAATTTGGTTTGTAATGCGATTTCAACTCTCGTTGGTTTCCACTTTTAATTTGTTTCCTTTTCTTGTTTCTTTTTCTCCAAGATTTTGGATTTCCAACTCCTATAAATAGGGGGTTGACCGAAATCTTGAAACTCGGAATTTCATAGTATAATTGTGAGGTTTATTCTTTACTTTGGGTTCTCATTTTTTATTTTCAGCTTGTGTGTTTATTATGTATTAATAACTCGGCAAAGCTCCAAAACTTAGCACGTCTAGGTTACTTGCTCCGCCTAGATTCTTAGTTGGTTCACCTCTTCATTCTTCTATCTAGTTAGGATTGAAAAAGAGCTAGTCTCACCTAGTCTAAATAGGGATTGTTGAGTCTAATATCAGAGAGTGAGTCTGTGACCTGTCAAGTTCGATTCTTCCTTCGCAATCGACTTCCGCAACATGGGGCGTTTCACGACAACTCACATCACCTATCGTTCATCGTTTATATAGAACCTTGGCGAACGCCCCTTATCCTCATATATGTTCTATGAATCCTACATGAGTCATGAATGATATATGATAGGACTTGCCTGAGTTGTATGCATGGGTAACTTTTGCAACTTGGTAAATGTTTGCGAAAATGGTAGACTTTCACTGGGCAAGGGCACATTCTATTTTTCCTGTTTTATTTGCTATTTTCAAAATTAATGTTATAGATCTTTGGTACAAAGATGAAAATGCTCTCTAGGACATCTGGAAGTACTGGAATAGTGGGATACAGATAGAAGACGGTAATGATAGAGACGAGCTCATACTTTAATAATCATGTACTTTAGGGCTATGGAAGTTTTATTTTGTTATAATAAATGGTAGAGTTATTATGTTCTGCACGTACTGAGTTCTAGTGTGAACCAGGCGGGCATCCGGTGAAGCTAACCCCTTATATGAGGGATGGTGAATATGGGGTGTCACAGTCCCTCTCTGTGGTACACATGCATACATCTTGTAATGATCATGGAGGGTTGTGGCCTATTACCCTTAATAAAATTTATAGAGCTATATGAGTGGGATGTCAGAATTACGGTAGCACTCTTAGTTATTTCACCTATACGAGGGTAGAGTTTGGCCGACGAAAGAGAATACAGACTTATTCTACTTATGCACTAATGAAAAACTAGGATTAGAGCACAAGGCCATTCATGTGTCAGCTTATAAAAGCTCAATGAACATATCTGGATAATCATGCCTGTGATGCAATATCTTTTATCTTTATAGCAGCCAAAGTTCACTCTAGCTCTCGTATTGGAAATTGCCTTTACTACACTAAATATAGGTTCAAGATGTTGGTACATATATTATACGTGATACACTACTACAAAACACGCTATTGGAGGCGGGTTTTACACTGCCCCCGCCTCCAATAAGAGTATTGGAGGCGGGTCCTTCAAAACCCGCCTCCAATACTGTTATTGGAGGCGGGGGCATCGCAAAACCCGCCTCCAATAGCATATTTTGTAGTAGTGATAGTTTTTTCTTGCCATATTAGATAATGGATATAGATAACACATTTTATGTCACATAATTTATTAAAATAAGTGGAAAATTGTTAGAATATTTTAATAAAATTATAATTAATTGTATTAATATTAATTTCGTATACCGTTACAAAGCACCCATTAATATATTGCACTAATGTGCATCAGTTTTGCTCCTTCAATTTGGTATAACTGTTTTCTTAATGTTGCATCGGTTTTATTTTAATAATAACTGACCGTGAATGTTTATAATTATATAAATGTATGCATAAGTCTGTGAATGGGGGATGCATCGTACGTGTGTGTTTGCATATGTGTGTTAAGTGGGAACACAAGAGTTTCTCTCATACTTCATAAAATATATTCTTGAGGGAGTTAAATAGAGGAGAAAACTGTCCGTCAGATGATCCTGACAAAGGCCTTGTCAAGAATTCAATAAAATTGTCACACATAGTATTTTTAAAATATTCCTAGCATGGTTATTATGGACTTGATTTTAACCAAATCAACTCCTAAATCCAGTAAAATTCTCCCTCTCTCCCACGCACTCATAAGTTTCCTTTTTCTTAGGTCTGGTTTATTTCTTTCTACCATTGATGTTTTGTATCCATTTTCATTCAAATTATCTTCTCAACTTTCTTAACTCAAGTGAGATGTTATTGGTTTATTGGTCAATTAATAATTATTTTATAAAAGTGTAGCCAATGAATGCATGACACCTCACTTGAGTTAAGAAAATTGAGAAGATTGGTTGAAGAGTGTATCATTACTCTTTCATTATTCTATCTAATTAAATTTTTTATTTTTAGTAATATTATAATTTAAAATAATAAATAGTATCTTTCAAAAAAATTTAATTTCAAAATTTTAATATATATATATATATATATATTTATTTATTTTGTGAGTAAGGGTTCACTTTTTTTTAGTGTAGGGTATATATTCATTTAATTTTTGGAAAATAAATTCAAAAAATTAAAATATATTCACCAAAAGAAGTAGAATCAAATGAGAAAACTATCCGTCAGGATGATCCTGACAAAAGCCTTGTCAGGCATCCAATAAAATTGTGCCACGTATACTTTTTAAAAATTATTCTATAATGATTATTATGGACTCTATTTTATCCAAATTAATTTCTATATTTATGAAATTGTAATAAAAATTTTACCGTAAAATTTCTTCTATCTTTCCATTTCTCTGCTTCGTGTATTTCTTTTTGGAACATATTATTGTATGTATAAAAAATAAAAATTACTATGTTATCACTAATCCTCTATTTTAAAATAATTTTACCTTGTGTGAATCTAATTTTAAAAATTAAAATTGATATACCCTACACATGAAAAATAAAATTAAACCTTTAGTTACAAAATAAAATACTCAATATCTAAGATTCTACTTCTTTTGGTGAATATATTTTAATTTTTTGAATTTATTTTCCAAAAATTAAATGAATATATACCCTACACTAAAAAAAAAGTGAACCCTTACTCACAAAATAAATAAATAAATATATATATATATTAAAATTTGGAAATTAAATTTTTTTGAAAGATACTATTTATTATTTTAAATTGTAATATTACTAAATTCCAATAATAGTGAAATCATTGAACCTGGATTTCTTTCTTAAAAAATTCCAATAATTCAGAATTCATTTGAATTGTTCTTGCTTTAGTTTTTATCATTTTTTCATCAAAATGTTTTTCATATGGTAAATTTACAACATACTTTTTATGATCCCAAAAAGCACTGGGATGATCAGAACAAATATTAGTTTTAAATTTTTCTTCTAATTCTTTTATTTTTTCTTGAGTATCAATTTGCTGTAGTTGTTCTTCAATCCTTGAAAAACTTAATTCTTCCTTTAAAAACATTATTGACTTCTTTTTTGATTGTAAAAGATGAATTTGTTTATAAATTGAATTAGATTGTAATAAATCTATTTCTATTTGTTTAGTAGGATGAATAAAAGGAAACCATATTTTCTTTCCTAAGATTTTTGTATAAATTCCATTAATAGTTTTTTTAAAAGGATTAATTTGAAATAAAAATGGATTTCCTAAAACAACATCATATGAAATATTTTCTAAAATTAAAAATGAGTGTTTAATACAGTAATCATTCTAACAAACAAATCCATTTGAAATTTCTTTTTTAATTTTTATTGGAGTGCCATTAGGTGCAAGTAATTGTTCATTAGATTTCGTCAAATAAATGCTTGGAATAATACCTGATCGAATGCAGGATTGATTAGCTCCACTGTCAATTAAGGCAATAACAGTTGTAGAGAAATCTCCAGCACCTATAGTCACAAATGAGTTTTCCATATTTACTTTGCTTAAAACATTTAAAAATTGTTCATCTTGTGGAATATCTTCAGAAATTTTTAATCCTTTATCAGAGGATTCAGGAGTATCTTCATTATTACTGGACTGACTTTTAACAATTAGTTTTGCCTCTATCTCTAAATCTTTAAATTTTAAATTATTTAATTCAATTTTTATTTCTTCTACTTCCTTTTTTAATTTTATGATTTCACTATTAATGTCATGAGTTTTTCCAATTTTTTGATACCTATTTGTTTTATCATATTTATCTACCAATTTTGATAAGCTAAATGGTTCTGTAATCTTTGGAGTTATTTCATTATCTAAGAGCTAATGATTTTAATTTTTTTCACATATTCTAATTTTACATCATTATCTTCAATTTTTTCAATTATATCAAATAAAAATTCTTTATTATTTGTTTTCTTTGGAGTAGACATCATATTTAATGTTTTTTGTTTACATTCACAAAAATCATTTTTCTCATTTTCTGAAAAGGATGAATCAGAGGAGTTTTGAATATTCTCATCATCTGAGCTATTAATTAGTAAAGACATTAATTTGTTTTTTAATTCTTTTTCTTCAGAAAATAATGAATTAATTTTCTTTTCTGTTTTACAATTAGGGCTAATATGACCTATTTTCCCACATTTAAAACATTTTAAATTCTTTTTATTTGAAAATCATTTTTTCCTTTTATAAAATGATTTTTCTACCGGGATATTAGAATTTCTATATTTTCTAGAATAACTTGGTTTTTTATAATTATTTCTATGACTTCTAGATTTCTTAACTTCTTTTGATGGAGGTTTTATACCTATAATGCCAAAAGCTTGACAGAGAGAGCCCATCTCCTTGCGCTCCGATCCGTACCTGTTTTGAATTTTCAGATCTTGGCATAATAATAAACTTTCTTTTTAATAAAAGAAAATAATTGTCCAAAAGTAATATTTGTAAAAACAATATGATCTGTTCCTATTTCTTTTTGAAGACTTGTCATAATTCGTTGAGAAAATAAATGAGGTAAACCTGTAATAAATTTTTCTTTCCAAAAAGTAGCAGAGCAGTCTGGACGTCTCATTACTTGAGTTAAAAACATATATTTATACCATTTAAAATCAATTAATGTTGGACATCGTAAATTAGTAAGGAAAACCTTTGAACTAGTCAATTCTTCCTTTGGATTACCAATAAAATGAACTGAAATGACATAAATAAGAAATTCACTGCCATCTGGAACTTGAACTAAATCATCATTATCATCTAACTATTCAGAAGTATGATTAATAATTGACAATTTTTCAGGAGTAGTTAAAGCATTATCCCACCAACCTTTCAGTTGGCCCGTAAAACCCGAGATTAAACAAACAGCAATATGTGATTCTTCAGCATTAGTTTTTGCTTTGTAGGCCATTCTTGCCATTCCCATTTCTTGGAGTGTATTGAGTATTTCATATTCAGATTTTGAGTCAATATTCCATTCATATAATGAACTACCATCATAATTTTTAGCAACAAATTGAGATCTTTCTTCAAATAAAATATCGGGAGGAGTTGGACGAGGATAATAATTCCTAGTTGGACCGGATTGCCATTTTCTATCATTGGATCTATTTGGATACCTATTGGATTTTTTGTAGATCTTATTGAATTCTAATGGAGTTTCACTATCAAACTGGTTTTCTACAAGATTTATTTGATTTTCTACTTGTTTTCAGAAGAAGATTGAGACTCTGAAGAACTTAAAAAGTCATTATCTGTATGTGGAGTGGTTTGAGTAAATACAGCAATATGCTTTGAAGAGCTAGGTTATGAAGTTCTTAGAGTCAGACAGAGTTTCTTTTCAAATTCTCTTGATAAAGCAGATACCTGAAAAAATGGTTTTGCAGCTTCAACTGGAAATTTTTCTTTAGTTTTTATTGAATCCATTTTTGTGGAAAGTAGATCAACTTGTTGAGCAATTGTATGTAAAATCTGATTTGTATAATTATTTTGTTGATAAACTTTTTTAAAATCATCTGAAGTAATTCTTTCAGTAGCTACTTCTTTCCCCTTTTTAAAAGGATGAGCAATTATATCACCATCCGTAGTTGGAATAGTAAAACTAACTAATGATGGATGGACTGAAGTAACAACTTGTCCTGTAGTTAAATTCCATTTTTTATACAAATTAGTTTGAACTTCAATAGTAGGAACTTCATTAAATTTTTTCAATTTTTCTTTTTGTAAAAAATAATCTAACCATTTAAAGAAAAGAAAATTAAATATGAGCTTTTCAGCTTCTTAATCCATTCTAAAATGAGTTTATCTTGACAATTTGAATTTAAGTTTTCAAACCATAATCGTTCTTGATGAAAACTTTCATCACAATATGATTCTTTTAATAAATCGAAATTCACAGAAAACTTTTTGCTCATAACTAAAATATCTGGAATTTTCATTTCGGATTGAGTTGGAGAATCTGGAGATTGAGATCTAATTGGAACTACATCTAGAATAGGAGCTTTAAACTTGAGCTTAGCATCTTGATGACTAGATGATGGATCCTGAGTACTAGAAGAAGGATCAGAAAAGGAATACCTTGACTGTCCTGAAAATGAGTACCTGGGAGGAGGAGCTCTAGATGAACTTGGAACATCGTCTTCACTAGGAATCCTGGAAGATGCTGACCTGTAAGAACTAAAGGAAGATGATGGATAAACAGGAGTAGCGTTAGGAAAACGAACTAAAAGTTCACTATCTGAATATTCTTCAATTATTACTGGTCTAGATTGCCTTGTTTGTTCAACTGGTTCTTGTTTTGGTTCTGGTCTGTCAATGAGAAATTCCCGAGGGATTGTTATTTGATCCCATGGTAAAAGCTGAGGTGTTTGAGTTCTTGTCAATGTCCTGTCTGAATTTGTAGTCACAAAGACCGATTGATCTCGATCTGAAGTTGGTAATCTTAAGGCGGTAGGAATCATGGATTTCATTAGTTTAAAGTATATTCGATAAACAAGTGAAAAATTCATTGATGGTTGTTCAATTTTTCTTCGATCTAAATGAATATCTAGAATTAAAGATTTTAATATGAGTTGATCCAGTAAGCAAATTGAATAATCAGGTGTGCAATCTACACAAATTGTGCCATTACATGCATTAGTTTGAATCATTGCAAGTAATGAGTCATTATAATTAATCATTCTATCATCTCTTAGTGCAAGAAATACTGGAACATCAACTCCTTTTCTTTGGAGTGGATGCACAGCTACCTGAATTAAACCAAAATGCAAATAATTGTAACCTTGGTCTAAATAATTATTTATAGCCATTCGTGAAAGTAATGGAATTGTAGTCTTTCTTTGATGTAGTGGAAGAGCTTCTTCATGAATTTTAATTGAGTATGCTTTTGAGAATTCTAATACACCAATATGATAAATACATCTAAATGAGTATGATGGAAGTATTTGATTAATTGGGATGCCAAATGATTGAACCTCATGACTTTGTAAAACTCTATTAGTCCTGGATGATCTAGTATTTGAGTCACCAAACAAAAATCCAAAAATCTTTGAACACTATTCGCCATTTTTAAAACTTACTTGATTAATGCATATGCATGATGCAGGATGAATACAGTCAGCTACCGGGAACACGGGAACACCTGCCGGAACACCACCTAAGGCTTACCAACGGACTCACGGCTTACCAAAGCTAGGATGAATGCAATCGTGATGCAGAATGAACCCACCGTAATCAAAATAACTTTTAAAAGTGTTGAAATTGTGTATGAAAACTTTTGAGTAAATGGCTCTGATACCAAAATAGACCCAGGATAAAGGAATTACAAGATGAAGATTGAAGCAAGGATGGAGTAAATATCGAACCTTGTATTAATGAGTGGAAGGGGATACAAATGAAGTAGTACAAGTGGGAGTATGGAAGAAGGAAAATGTTTACAAGTATTTGAGAGTGATTATAAGCTAAGTTGGTATTACAAATTGCCTTAAAGTTAATTACTTTTAAAAATTTAGAGTATGTTTATTACAAAATGAATAAAATATTGCGCAATATAGGTAATTGTGAAACATGTTGTTGCCTTAATTAAATTGGGTTTACTATTATAATATTAAAAAAGTAATTAAACATGCACCAAACAATTTCTCAACTTTTTTTTTTTTTTTTGATACACTTCTTTTTCAAAGCAAAAGTGGGATCTTTCTTCTGAATCTTAAATTCTTTTTTATTCTCTTTAACGATAACATTAGCCAACCTTTTTGTTAGAGAAAAGGTTTGCAAAACAGGGTCATATGCTTGATCTTGTGAGATTTTGAAGGGAAACCATGTTTATGTATCACGAGAATATAGTAGCGAATCTAGAAACATATTTTGGAAGGGACCAATATACTTGTAAATTTATTTTTGATAGATAAATAAATTGAAATTTTTTATAAAAAAATACATTAGTAATAAGGGAGCAGGAGGGGTCCAGGGACCACCTCTCCCCGGCTCTACCCCTACGAGATTACCTGGTACAAACTGACAAAGGAAAGGAAAAAGAAATTATTTTGATCATCTGCGAGTAGAGTAAGTATATATATATACATATATATATATATATATTTAATTAAAGTATAATATTCTTCAGAATGATGGTGATATAAGCTACTCATCAGACATCCAGTCACAAGCTGCCATCTAATTTTTTAAAAATTGATATCTAATTCTTGTATATTTATTATGTGGAAATTCATTTTTACATTTATTAAAATTATTGAACTTACCACGAAATATTTAGTTACAGATCTACCTAAATCTTTTACCAATATAAAATAATCACTTGGGATAGTTTAATAAACCATTAGTATTCATTTTTAATAAAATAAATCTTATGACAAAGGATTCACTTAATTGTATATTGGGATCGTTATTTTAAAATTTTGAAATAAAATTTTTCATTGATATTTATTTTTAACAAACTAAAACTTATGACTAAGGGTCCACTTATTTGTGTAGGATATAGTTATTTTAATTATTTTCGACAAAAATTTTTCGTTGATATTCATTTTTAACAAAATAATTCTTGGGACTAAGGATTCACTTATTTGTATGTAGGGTATAGTTATTTTAAATTTTTTAATAAATTTTTTTCATTGATATTTATTTTTAACAACTAAAATCTTATGACTAATGTTTCTCTTATTTGTATGTAGGGTATAGTTATTTTAAATTTTTTAGATAATTTGTTTTTATTAAAAAATGAAATTATTATAAAATACAAGATTAAGGAATATCCCATATAATTATATTTACGTTAGAAAATGTAAAATTTAATTTTCATAACATAAATATCCCATATAATTAGAATATGTCAATTCAAAAAAGATTAGGTGGCAACTGGTGAGTAATGTCTGATGAGTCATAATATAACTTATATCAAAATCATCCTGACAAATATTACTCTCATATTATTAACATGATATGTACAGGGGTAGAGGAAGGGAAGATGGAGAGGGGTGTATATGTGTGGCTGGGGGAGGGGGTAATTTGGGGTGGAGTGGGGTAGCCATGGATCACCCAAACCCCCTCCCCTCCACCTTTATATATATATATATATATATATATTTTGTTGTTGTTGTTGCTCCAACAAAATCACAATATTAACAAAAATTATAAATAAAAAAAATTAAAGTAAAGAACAATAATTAAAAAACTGTTGAGGCATGAGCTGAAACGCGCAATCACTATTCTTAGGCGGAATAATTCATTGCAGTAGATCTCATCGCTTGTCACCTTAGGATTCAACAGCCCGGCACACTAGTTGTAGACATCTCGACAGTTTGCTAAGCAAATGTCACTTGATTTACACCTTGTCGTCTTACCATATTCCATGGAAATATATGAATGTTGATCTAAGGTGACAAGCGATGAGATCTACTGCAATGAATTATTCCACCTAAGAATAGCGATTGCGCATTTCAGCTCATGCCTCAACAGTTTTTTAATTATTGTTCTTTACTTTTTTATTTATTTATAATTTTTACTAATATTGTTATTTTGTTGGAGCAACAACAACAACAATATATATATATATATATATATATATATATGTATATAAAAGGTGGAGGGGAGGGGGTTTGGGTGATCCATGGCTACCCCACTCCACCCCAAATCACCCCCTCCCCCAGCCACACATACACACCCCTCTCCATCTTTTCTCCCTCTGCCCCTGTACATATCAAGTTAATAATATGAGAGTAATATTTGTTAGGATGATTTTGATATAAGTTATATTATGACTCATCAGACATTACTCACCTGCTGCCACCTAATCTTTTTTGAATTGACATATTCTAATTATATGGTATATTTATGTTATGAAAATTAAATTTTACATTTTCTAACGTAAATATAATTATATGGGATATTCCTTAATCTTGTATTTTATAATAATTTCATTTTTTAATAAAAACAAATTATCTAAAAAAATTAAAATAACTATACCCTCCATACAAATAAGAGAAATATTAGTCATAAGATTTTAGTTGTTAAAAATAAATATCAATGAAAAAAATTTATCTAAAAAATTTAAAATAACTATACCCTACATACAAATAAGTGAATCCTTAGTCCAAAGAATTATTTTGTTAAAAATGAATATCCACGAAAACTTTTTATCGAAAATAATTAAAATAACTATACCCTACACAAATAAGTGAACCCTTAGTCATAAATTTTAGTTTGTTAAAAATAAATATCAATGAAAAATTTTATTTCAAAATTTTAAAATAACGATCCCGATATACAAATAAGTGAATCCTTTGTCATAAGATTTATTGTATTAAAAATGAATATTAATGGTTTATTAAACTATCCCAAGTGATTATTTTATATTGGTAAAAGATTTAGATAGATCTGTAACTAAATATTCCGTGGTAAGTTCAATAATTTTAGTAAATGTAAAAATGAATTTCCACATGATAAATATACAAGAATTAGATATCAATTTTTAAAAAATTAGATGGCAGCTTGTGACTGGATGTCTGATGAGTAGCTTATATCACCATCATCCTGAAGAATATTATACTTTAATAAAAAAAATATATATATATATATATATGTATATATATACTTTATATATATACTTACTCTACTCGCAGATGATCAAAATAATTCCTTTTTCCTTTCCTTTGTCAGTTACTACCAGGTAATCTCGTAGGGGCAGAGCCGGGGAGAGGTGGTCCCTGGACCCTTCCTGCTCCCTTATTATTAGTGTATTTTTTTTAAAAAATTTCAATGTATTTATCTATCAAAAATAAATTTACATGTATATTGGCCCCTTCCAAAATATGTTTCTAGATTCGCTACTATATTCTTGTGATACATAAACATGGTTTCCCTTCAAAATCTCACAAGATCAAGCATATGACCCTGTTTTGCAAACCTTTTCTCTAACAAAAAGGTTGGCTAATGTTATCGTTAAAGAGAATAAAAAAGAATTTAAGATTCAGAAGAAAGATCCCACTTTTGCTTTGAAAAAGAAGTGTATCAAAAAAAAAAAAAAAAGTTGTGAAATTGTTTGGTGCATGTTTAATTACTTTTTTAATATTATAATAGTAAACCCAATTTAATTAAGGCAACAACATGTTTCACAATTACCTATATTGCGCAATATTTTATTCATTTTGTAATAAACATACTCTAAATTTTTAAAAGTAACTAACTTTAAGGCAATTTGTAATACCAAACAGTTAATGATATTGATAATGAATAATTGTACGCATAGAGTATACAGTACTATTTCAGCTTAAATATTCATAGAATAGAACAAAATAAGGAAATGATACTGCCAAAGTTATCCTCACAAAACTAATTTTTCGGCTAAGCTATAATCTCATCTTCTTTGCACTCTCGAAATCTGACATTTGTTTTTCCAGTGCCTTCTACGCTAATGACGTCGCAACATTCGGCTCTATGAACCTGAAAAGAAAAAGCAAAAGAGCAATGCTAAAATGAATATGACATGAAATAATATAATCGCCGTGAACAAAATTAATTAACATGCCCAACTATTGTAGTCAGCAATAATGTCAGTTCATTAAGATAATCTTCTCCTTAATCAAAATTTGATTAATTATTTTCCTAATAAACTGGCGCTTATTAATTACGAGTAATATATTAATTAATGGTTAAAATAATCAAAGCAATAAATGAAAATTGTTTTCACTCAAAAATAGTAATAGGCTAAAATGTCACCGTTAGTCCGTTATTGATTACGGATCAGTTTTATTTGGCCCCTTTTAAAAATTAAAAAAAAAACATTAACTAATTTTTTATTTTAATGGTCCCTCTAACTAATGACAGACCAGAAAAGAAAATTAAGAAAGATAAACAATTAACATGTACACTACTCAAAACAACAATAAAAGTCAAATAAAAAATAAATAAATAAAAACAACAACAACAATAAAAAGTTACCATTTAAAACAACGATACACTTGTGTGTGTCATGTGTACTGCACTGGTTTAAAACTGAAAACCAAATATGTGACCGAAATAAACTTTATTTTTTAAACAAAAGTAAGAGATCAAGTGAAACTGACCACGAAACAAAGGAATAAAATTGTGACATTCACCCATAATAATAGTAATATAATTTACTGACCTCAGGACGCTTGGTTGGTGATGAGAAAACGTGAATTTTAGTGACAAATTCAGCCGAATGGTTGCCACCTGCAATGCAAGGTGGTAAAGAGCGAGGTCCCTCCCTTGCATAGACTGTGTGAATCTCACTCATTTTGGGCGTTTTCCCTATTGATTCAAAGTAAAAAACGTGAGGGGCTTCACAAGGATCACCAAAGGGCTTCCTTGTGTTGAACATGAACTTCGGTTCCTGCTTTACTTCCTTCTCATTTCCTGACCATGGATCGAAAGACTCTATTGGGTTCATCAGCCAGCTTCTTGCCATCACCTTTTCGTATATGTGGGCTGAGTAACCCCAGGCGATGGAAAATGTCCAGCTTTCTTGCCTATGGTGGCATATAGTTTGCTGAAAAAGACGCGATTGGTCGACGTTTCCGGCCTTCATAAGATGATGAGCTGATTGGAATCGATCCATGGAAGGGAAAATTGGATTTAGGGCGTCCCAATGGTGAATAGATAGAACTAACTCTTTCGGATGAGATGACAAAAATCCCCAATACCTCCCTCGAAAATCATTCTGTGGAAATAAATTAACAAAGTTAAATATGAGTGTATGCATGTTTTAATTTGGAAAGTTGGTAATAAATTGAAACAAATTTTAATTTGGAACCATAATCACAATGAACACTAATATCTAAAATGGATCATTCAATTACTCCAGCCGACATTCTTTGACTTTTAGAGATGAACACATTAAGTTGTCTAATTAATGTTCATCGCTTTTGGGGAAAATTTAAAAAGTTCAATTATATTAATACCGATTTAAGAAAAGCGGTAGTAAAACTTCAGCTTTACAAATTTTTGTATTGAAACTCGATAGGGAGACATATTTGAAAACAAAAAAAAAAGAATTGTTGGGACATTTAAAAAAACAAAAACAAAAACAAAAAATAGATAGTGAATAATATTGTATCACTAATAGAAAGCATAGATAATTATATATATATATATTTATTAAATTCAGTTGAAAGAAAGTATATGATTTACAATTTTGTGTGTTTATTCATTGTACCGAATCAATTCGCACCTTCACTCAGAAATACATCAATTTTAAAATTACGACTTAAAATGGAATGAATTAAACGGTGATTATATTACCTGGTGTACTCCTTTATGGGGAGTTAAACTAGCACCAATATCTGCCAAGCAGCGCATAGTCATCAGATCGGCCGATAAATCTGAATAAGCTCTCAGGCAACGATCCATATCATTGACGAGTGCCTTCACCAATGGATAGCTAAGAATAATCCCACCTCCACCAAATGCCTGATTAAAACTGAACCAATGATTCGACAAAACATGTTCAGATGGATACCCAATGTAGTAGAACTTCCTATGATCATACTTGGAAAGAACATCAACCAAATTATCAACGAAAAACATAGTATCGTCATCTCCCATGATTAACCACCTCAAATCTTTTTGTTCTTCCCGGAACAACTCCAAGATCCCGTGAACCATTCTGGGCATAAGGGTGTTCTTCGGTCGGATTTCCTCGTACAATTTGTGGAGGTCATCGTTGATTCGATACTGTGGAGATTTTGGAGACCATGGGATGAGATCTCCTATTGGAGCTCTGTCAAGGAAAACGTAACCCCTTGTTATGTTTGGCCTCCACCATGCTTCCACATAAGCCCTTCTGAGATGATAAGTTTTTTCAGCACCCTGAAGGCCAAAAGCCAGATGCCTAACGTTTGTTGGGGATTCTTCCTGGCCGGCAAATGGATTGGTCACTTTGAATGAAGAACAGAAAAAGGAATTACCACTACTACACCTGGGATCACCGGGGTAAAGTACAAAAACCACGAAAAGAATGAAAGTACAAATCAGGAGAAATTGGCAAAAGTTTTTCAATCGGAAATTTTCTGACAAAAACTCAACTTTTTCTCTTTGTTTTGCTACTGCCTTCTCTATGGCTGACCACATTTTATCGGGATTGAAGTTTCGAGTAAGAGTTTGAGAGGGTGGCTTTTTTTCACGAGAATGATAAACTTTGGACTATATATATATATATATATATATATATATATATATATAAAAGTTACAGAAATCAAATTTACTTTAACGCGCTTGGTTGGTGTAGTCAAGGGGAATGAATTTCATTAATGATGTTGCTGGGTAATAAAAATCAACATTCTTCAACCACTCATTTATTTTAATACCTACCCATATAGTATTTTCAAATCTCATTGAGGAGGCAGTGAGCAATATTTTTTTCTAAGAAAAAATGTCTTACTTGTCTTACCCTTTACCTTTATCATCTTAATTTGACTCTCAACATTTATCTTTTTACTTTATCTCTTATTCATTTTTCACTTTCTCTTTCCACCTTTATTATCTCATTTTTTCTGTCTACTTGATTATTTTCACTTCGCATTGAACCTTTCTAATTCACTTTCGCACTCTATATTTTTTATTTTATCTCTCTAATTTTACTCTCTCTATATATTCTACTTTCTTTATCTAACTTTATCCTACCTTTATTATCTCAGTTTCTTTCTCTACCTCTCTCATTTTATATTCTCTTTCTAACTTTATTACTTTAATTTCTCTCCCTACATTCTTTTTTCTGTATAAATATATATATATGTATATATTTCTTTTTTACTTTCTCTTTCTAACTTTATCATTTAATTCCTCTCTCTACATATGTCTTTTTTATTGTACCTCTCAATTTTTATCATTTAATTTTCTCTTTCTCTCTCTACATCTCTTATTTACCTTTTCTCTCTACCTTTATCATTTAATTTTTTTATTTCTTTGCCTTTATTATCTCACTTTCCCGCTCAACATTATTATTTTTTATTTATCTCTATCTTTCACCTCACTTTCTCTCTCTCTCTCTATATCTCTCATTTTATTCTCCCTCCAACTTTATCCAACCTTTATTATCTCACTTTATCTCTCTACCTCTCTCGTTTTCTATCCTCTATCTAACTTATCTCCTTTTGCTTATTCTGTCATATCTCCTTTTACTTATTCTCTCTAACTTTACCATTTCATTTCCCCCCTCTACATAACTCTTTTTTACGTTCTCTCTCTAATTTTATCATTTAATTTTCTCTTTCTCTCTCAACTTTTACCATTTAATTTTTTTCTCTCTTTGCATTTATTATCTCACTTTCTCTTTCTATCTTTCATCTCACTTTCTCTCTCTACATCTCTCATTTTACTTTCTCTCTCTACCTCTATCTAATTTTTTTCTCTCTCTACCTTATTTTTCACTTGTTTACATATCTCCGTTTTACTTTTTCTCTCTACATTTATCATTTAATTTTTCCTCTCTACATTTTTTTTCTCTTTCTCTCTCTATCATCTTATTTTCCCTTTCTCTCTCTATCCTATTGTTTTCCCTTCTCTTCATCTCTCAGCTCACCTTCTCTCTCTATATCTATCATTTTACTTTCTCTCTCAATTTTATCATTTAATTTTTTTCTCTATTTGCCTTTATTATCTCACTTTCTCTCTCTACCTTATTTTTTTTTCATTTTTCTCTTTCATCTCACTTTCTCTCTCTGAATCTCTCATTTTACTTTCTCTCTCTACAGGTTATTTGTCTCTCTCTACCTTATTTTTCACTTGTTTACATCTCTCCATTTACTTTCTCTCTCTACATTTATCATTTAATTTTCATTCTCTACATTTTTTTCTCTTTCTCTCTCTTCCTTTTATTTTCCCTTATGTTCATCTCCCAGCTCACTTTCTCTCTCTATATCTATCATTTTACTTTCTCTCTCAATTTTATCCTTTAATATTTTTACTCTACCTTTATTGTATGACTTTCTCTATTCATTTTTTTAAAACTTATGTATAGCATCTCTCTTTCTCTCTCTACATAAATACTTTTACTCTCTCTCTATCTTTATCATTTCATTTTCTCTCTCTATGCACTTTTTCACTTATTTTGCTCTACATTATCTCTATCATTTCTTTTTTTTTACTTTTGCTTATTTTCTTCATCATATAGTGAGAAGGGTAAAACTAGAATTTTAACTGATTATCATTACTAAAGTTGAGTTAAACCAAACATTATCAATAACAATGATACTCATTACACAACTCTAACTAAGCACAATTGACCCCTCAATCATTGTGATGTGAACCATTGATTCCAACTTGTGAAAACAAAAACTCAATATGAAAAATTGCCAAGGAAAGTCTGATTGCAAGACGCAGCTCTTAAAACTCAAGAATCCTTACCCTTGGATTCGGCAGACTACTAATTCAACAAGTTAAAGTAAACACGCAATTCGAACCAAGTGATAAATTCTAGAGGCGAAACAAAGCATGCAATTAGATAGCGCAATTATCTAATTAGCCTATAGTTCCTGTACTTTAGCAATTAACAATCATGCAAATTACTTAAGCCAAAATAAAGATGAGTGAATTAATAAAGTATAAACTTCTCATTCAATTAATCACTAAAAAATAATGAAGGTATGCACCCCTATTTATAGGTATAGGGTGCAAAAATACAAGGAAAGAAAAACAAAGAAAATACCAAAAATGGAAATCAATCAAGAGATTGATTTCTTGACAAAAACTTAAAGGAGCTAAGTTAATAGAAACAAGCAATTTCGGCTGCACAAAGGGAAGGCAATGCATGAAATTCTCAAGAAAACAAAAGGGGAAATTCAGATTTTTACCTTAAAGGAAAAGGGAAAAACCAAAAAAAAAAAAAACGAAGAAAAGGAAAAGAGGAAAACTATGTAGAGAATTAGGTAACATGCACAATACCTTAATTACGCTAAAACCCTAGAACTTTAAGTAAAACCCTACACTAGTTGCGCATGGGCTTCATTGGGAGCTTGTTGAGCTTGGCTAAATTTAAGTGAATGGACTTGAGGGAATTCGGCCCAAATAGATGTAGCATGATGATGTAGATATAGGAAGCTTCTGGAATCTTTTGGAAGCTTCCGGAATCATTTTGGAAACTCAAAAACATTTCGCTTCCAAATTTCTTCAAACTTTATGAAATCTCAATTTCTTCACTGGAAAGACTAGTAGTTACCATTTTCACCATTTTCTTAGTTTGTAAATATCATTTCCACCATTTCCACAACTTGAAAATACCATTTCCACCATTTCCTCAACTGGAAGGATTAGTATTCACCATTTCCACTTTGATGGAGAGTAGGGTAACTCTTGTAAGCTTCCTTTTTTTCTGATTGAGTTCATTAGAGGCTGATATGAGCTGGGCTGCTATAGCACACCTTTAAATAAAGTTTGCAAGGTCTGCTTTGAGCTTTGAAGTACTCTTGTGAGTCATTGGCCCAACTATATCAACAAATGGATCTCTCTGATATGGGCTTGGATCATGGAGCATTGGCGGGCCTCGATGAAGCACTCGAACCTCAGCTGCATTCTCTGTACCATCTTGTGGATCCACTTGAGCTAGACTTGTTGATGAGTTATGAGCGTTCACATTACATTGTCATTCCCACTAAGGAATTTATAGCAAGCGCCCCCTTAGTTTTTTTTTTTTTTTTTTTTGAGCGGGTGTGCGTATTGGATTATGTATTATAAGCCAAAACTAGTTCTGACATTAAAATTGTATTATTATCATTTACGTAGGAACTTAAAAAATCACACAATAAAGAACCGTAACTGGGGTTGGTTAAAGTAATTATTTGATAATTACTTGCCTATTAGTAAAAGTCAAAACTTATATGTACTAAGTTTATTTAGAATTTATATTATTGCATAAGTCATATTTATGCAATCGTATCCAATATGTCCAACATATAGATACATTAGATTTTTATAAACAAACCGATATTGGTTAAAATCCAAGTACAAGTCAGTAAGTAATTGGCTTTATATAGGCATGGTGTCAGGCTAAAATAATCTCTCGATTAACTACACAAAACACAGAGGATTAATCATGAGATCTGGCACGTTGCTTAACGATGCCCCTTCCAAGATGTTCGTGTGGACTGATTAGAGGCGGGGCTTTTGTGCAGCTGGTGGTCATCAAAAACATCTGTGTCGATTTATTGGACTAGCAATTGCAAGATATGAGTGTATTCTGTACACTTTAAATATCAATAGATTATAGGAAATAAAGTATGCGATACTTACAGTGGTATCAGAGCCTTATTCATATACATGTATTTACACACACATGTTCATGATGGATATTTATTAGGTTATGCCTCTCGTATGGATGATACACAAGATTTTTTGATTTTCCCTTAATGAGAATTCAAGAATTTTAGCTTCAGATAGTATGCTTATTTACTTTTCTCACTTGATTAGTCAATCAAGAAAACTTGTTTGCCAATTGCTTTTTGTTGAATAAATCTATGTATTATTTACTATTGCAAAAACTATTTCAATTGCTTCACAATTGTCTTGATTGATAATGGTTTACCAAAACTATTTTGGTTCTGTTCAATTCTGAGTATTGGTATCAGTTCTAAACAAGACTTTTAAACTTCTCTGTTAAAGTGGTTGGTTCTGTTTGAAAATAGTGAGCTTAATGTGTGCAGGGAAACCCTAACCGACACTGTTTATCAAAATTACAAAATGGTCCATGTTTTTTATATACCCTTAAAATATGGCCCCTTAAATGTTCAGCTCATATTTTGAATAAGAAAAAACTTTTTTTTTATTAATTGACCAAATTATTTAATAATTTTACAAGTTGACCAAAATTAATTTCCTTATTTTCAAGCATGACTCAAAATTATGTTTTCTTGTAATTTGGCCTTAGTAGTTTTTATTAATTACTTATTATTTAATTTCTAATGTGATTAGAAGTATTATGCATGTAGTTCATTATTGTAATTTTATTTTCATTTCATATGATTATTTGAGTCAGTACAAGAAAAAAAAAATATTTGTTGACTGAAGTAATTCGATCACCAATGATGATTTTTGGTAACTAAAATGTTTTTGTGATTGGATTTGGGTGGTTACCAGACGGTCACCATGGGACGGTCGCTAAAGGGTCTGACACAACCGTTTTCTTGACTTGGTCACAAAAAAAGTCAATTGGTGCTGCGATAACAGGTAGTCACTAACTTTTGATGACCATGGAGTTGGTCACTAAAACTGTCACAAAAATGGACCAAATCATCACCAAAAACAACGATATTAACATTGTTTAAGGTGTTTAGGGACTGATATGGCAGTTACCAAATACAAAAGATCAACATAACGTTGACTAAAATTGGTGAGCGAATGTTTTGATCATAAAACATATAGCATGGTCAAAGCAACGTTAACCTAGATGGGTGACCCAAAAAAGCGGTCATAAAAAGGATTGGTCAACGCAACGTTAACCCAAATTAGTGACCAAAAATTAGGGTCAGGAATTGCTTTGGGTCTAAGTTCCATTAGCCCAATTGGTGACCAACTTTAACCCAAATGGTTAACAAGACTGGACAATTGAATGTGACCAACTATAGCGGCCACTAAATTTGGAAAACTAATTTATTTGGTCACAAAATGTTAGAGTTTGGTGATCAAATGATTTGTGATTGTTATGATTTATGGTAAACTATTCTATATGGTTATTGGTCACCAATTCAACATTTATTGCTAACAATTTCAATATCTATTGGTCACAAATTCAACATTTATTGGCCACTAATTCGATAGTAATTGGTCGCTAATTTGACTAAATTTGTCACTAATTCGACAATAATTTGTCAACGATTATGGTTAGAATCACGGCGGTTCTATATAAAACCGCCGTAGAAAGGGACTTTCTACGGCGGTTAGAAATAATCAAAAACCGCCGTAGAAAGTCACCTTTCTAAAACCGCCGTAAAAAGGGGACTTTCTAGGGCGGTTTTATTTCTAACCGCCGTAGAAAGTTCCCTACTTTCTACGGCGGTTTTCTAAAACCGCCGTAAAAAGGGGACTTTCTACGGCGGTTTTATTTCTAACCGCCTTAGAAAGGGGACTTTCTACGACGGTTTTAGAAAACTGCCATAGAAAGTCCCATTCCAGACGGTTGTATTTCTAACCGCCGTATAATTAATAAATATGATGAGTTTTACTATAAAAATTGATAAATAGTAAAATACATATTTATTATTAAATTTAAAAAAATTTGGGGGTTAATTTACAAAAATAGAAAAACTAAAAATTAATAGGAATAGAGGAACGGGCGGGAATTCACAATTACGGGCTTTCTACGGCGTTTTTATTAAAACCGCCGTAGAAATGGACTTTCTACGGCGGTTGTAATTAAAACCGCCATAGAAAGTTAACCGCCGTAGAAAGTAACTTTCTATGGCGGTTTTAATTAAAACCGCCATAGAAACTTGATTTTGTTTGAATTTTAAGAGTTTCCCTTTGTTTCCATCTCCAGCCAGCCGTGGCTTCCCCCTGTTTCCATCTCCAGCAAACCGAAGCGTTCTCTCGTTGCCGACGCCCATCCTCTCTCCGTTGGTTTTTTCTCTTGTCTTCCCCCGAAGTCGTTCTTCCGGCAGCGTTGATAACAAGATCCGCGGTCACCCAACTCCGGATATGGTTTCTTAATCGGCCATCACCCACCACTTGGAGTTAATCTCCCATCATAATTTCACCACAATCGGTCCTTGTTGTGGGCTTCAAATCATAAAAAAGGTAATATAGAATAGTTTCAACTTTATTTAAGCTTTACAAATTTTATTGTTACTTGATTATTGTGATTGGCCTAGGGTTTATTATTAGTGTTAAATTCGGGTTTGCTGAGATGATGAATGATTAAATTCGGGTTTGATTAGTGTTATATCGGTGATTATTGTATTGTTCTTGCTGTTAATGATTAAATTAATTAGAATTTGATGGATGCACGCAAAAATTTTGTGAAGTTTGGTGGTTGTTCGGTTTATTAGCATGGAAGTTTTTGATATATATATTTTGAATAAAGTTGAAATATATATATATATATATATCAAAACCTTGTCACTTGCCGCAAATGCTCAGGCCGTGGCCACTACATTCACGATTGTCCAAACATCCGGAAGGTCTTATTGGGGCAAGATGGTGATGTCCAAACATCCGGAAGGTCTTATTGGGGCAAGATGGTGAGTACATTTCCTAAGAGGATGAAGAGGAACAAATTGTTAACCCCTTGTCGGAGTTAACTGACAGCCCTAAGTCTGCATCGGTAGAGCACTTTGAGTTCATTGAAGAAGATCCTAATCAGAACTTGGTTACTCGCACCTTGACCACAGCTGCTATCCAGGATACGTCTCAACGGACAAACATCTTCCACGCCAGGACTAAGGTTAACGGGAAGTTGTGTGTTCTAATCATTGATGGAGGGAGTTTGATGAGGGCATTCCCAGCCCTACGCCAAGTCAGTACACACAGGATCCCAGATCAAGCAATGAGGACTCAGAAAGTGCAGCAGAGGTTCGTGTTCGTGTGCTCCATAGAGGCCCGCCAATGCTCCAGGACCCAAGCCCATATCAAAGAGATCCGTTCGTTGACATAGTTGGGCCTATGACCCGAAGAAGGACAAGGAAGCTCAGAGAAGATCTTGAAAACCTTGTTCAAAGGAGTGCTACAGAAGCCCAACTCGTTGCGGACACAAACGCCCTTGAAGAAAATAGAAGGAAGGATAACAGCGTCACTTTACTCTCCATCACAATGGAAATGGCGCCTACTACTCAATCCAGCTGAAGGAAAG
This sequence comes from Leptodermis oblonga, assembly GCA_016801395.1. Taxonomy (NCBI): domain Eukaryota; kingdom Viridiplantae; phylum Streptophyta; class Magnoliopsida; order Gentianales; family Rubiaceae; genus Leptodermis; species Leptodermis oblonga. Next base: position 16,381,888 of record CM028760.1, on the reverse strand, counting down.
GGCATTTCTTGAAGTTCTTGATTTTCTTGAAAATCTTGAATTTTGCGGATTACTAAATCTTGAAGAATTTTGAAAATCTTGAAAAATCTTGAAGTTCTTGATTTTTGACGTTCCGAAATGATTCCGGGAGATTCCAGAAGATTCCAGAACCTCCCTACATCATCTCCACCATGCGCCACCTCAAATGGGCCGAAACCCACCTTGAAATCCACTCCACAAATTTTCGGCCAGACCAAGCCCATAAGGAGCAGCCCACACGCCACTTGGAAGCTTAGGTTAGGGAAGGATTAGGATTTGTGCATGTTTCCTAATTCTACTCAAAGTTTGTTACAAGTTAGTTAGGGTTGTTACAACTTAGGCTGATTTGTAGGTAGTTTCCAAAAAGGTTTACCTTCTTGAAACCTTTTTGTGATTTATTTTTATTTCTTTATTTCCTTATTTTTAAGTGTATTTTCAGCCAGCACATCATTATTGCAGCCGAAATTCCCTTTATTTAACCAGTCCTAGTTCCTTTAGGACTTGGTTCTTGTATGAAATCAATCTCTTGATTGGTTTCCAATTTCACTTCTTTTCTTAGTTCTTTTAGTATTCAAATTCAGCCAACCTACTCTATAAATAGGGGCTGCCAAATTCCAGATTAAAAACAGTTGATTATTGATTAAGTTAGAATTTATACTTCTTTAATCACTCACCTTATTTTGGGCTTATGTAATTTGCATGCTTGTTAATTGCTAAAAGTCAAGAAACTATAGGCAAATAGATAATTGCTCTGTCTATTAATCGAAGCTTTGTTTCGAATTCTAGTTTACTCCACTTGGTTCGAATTGCGTGTTTAATTTACTTTTTGTAAGTTAGTAGTCTGCCGAATCCAAGGGTAAGGATTCTAGGGTTTAAGAGCAGTGCCTTGCATTCAGACTTTCCTTGGCACATTCCGCGTAGAGTTCTTGGTTTCCAAAGGCGTTGGAAATTAGGGATTCGCATCAATTGGTATCAGAGCGCCAGGGCTGTTTGCTCGACCGGAGAAGACTGAAGTAACTCAGTTGAATCATCAGGTGTTTTCTCTTCCTTTATTCTACTTTAATTAATGAATTTCTGGAAAAGAACGCTCCTTTTTGAGAAATTTTTTTCTGTTTTTCTTAAATAAATTTTCGATTTTGATCATATTGCTTTGCTAGTAAAATCGAAATTGTGGATTGAAAAAGGAAGAAGAATTTGTGAAAAGAAAGGATTAAAATTGGTTTTTTTTAATAATTTGGGAAAATCGGTTTTAGGGTTTTACAGCTAGGGCTCTTTTGCTCACTTTTGGTACTGTTTTGCAATTGCCTTTGTGGATCCAATTGGTGCTGTTTTTGGTTGCAATTAAAGGATAACTGATACTTTTTGTTGCTGAAAATGCTCTTTATTGGACTGTTTACACACCTCTCCCTATTTGCAATTTTATTGAATTCGGTGAACTTTGGCGGTTGAAGTTAAGCCACTCACCTTGTTTTGCAATTTGTGATATATCTGCATGCCTATCTTGTTTTGAATTCTTGAAAATATCGAATTCCTGAAACTATATAGTCGTGCTGTCTAAAGTTCTAAAATCGCATATTTGGCTTGGGAGGCGATAAAATTGCAATTTTTGTATCTTTGTGGCAATTGCTTCAAGAATTGATTTCTCCATGGTTTAAGTGTGCATGCAAAGTTGATAGTGTTCGTTCATCGACACTACTCCCCACAGCAGTACGCTCCAAAGCCAAAGAGGTTTCTTTTCTTTATTGGGAATCTTCTTCTCTGTCATTGTGCTTGCAAAGTTGATAGTGTTCGTTTTCACCACTACTCCCCACAGCACCACAGTGAAATCAGGGGAATTTTTCCGCCACAGGGGTTAAAATTTTTTTCAAAACACTTGAATAATTGGTTGGAATTGGTTCCTTGATTACTCGTTGGGTAGGGTGGTCACTTCTTGGGTTAGTTAGGTCTTTCCTGATTTGTTTCAAACCTGCTAATTATTCTTGTTTCTTCAATTGAATTGCCCTGCTTCTTTAGCTTGCTATCTTTTCGTGCGACCTGAACATTTACTCTTAATTATAGCTTGAATTTTGTCTTCGTGCACTGCCATTATCTCTGAACTTTGAGGGCTTCTCCCCGAAAGTTCCTTTTGGTGTACTTCTTATCTAAGCTATATTATCAAAATTTCTTTTTCGAAAAGGTGTTTTTAAAACTGAAAATCGAACCAAGTTCTTTTTTTCCGAAAGATTTTTGACTACTTTCCTATATAGTTTGTTCTTTGTGTGATTGATTGCTTGCTTGTTACCTTTGCCCAGGATTTTGTGAACTTATTTGAGTATACAGGACTGAGGTAAAAGGCTGAATGATACAGTAAATAAGGGTTGCCATCCCTACGAGCGATACACAGGGTTGTGTGTAGTTTTTAGGAGGGCCATTCTAGGGGGACAAGGGAGTAAGGTTACTCTGCTCACTTTTACTCGTTCTTAGCAGGGATCTTTCTTGGTGGAATCAGGAGTTGGACCAGAGGTGCAATACTAGGCCTATGCGTACACGTGCGCCACCTATTTCATGGTTTGATTTGACGACAGCGATGCGCAAGACTTTTGTACCTGCGTATTATTTTAGAGAATTGTATAGGAAGTTACACACTCTTGTACAGGGTTCTTTAGCTGTCGATGCTTATTTTAAGAAATTAGAGATGGCTAAAATTAGGGCCAATGTAATAGAAGACGATGCCGCCAGCATGGCACGTTTTCTTAGTGGGCTTAATAGAGGGATAGCTTTAGCAGTAGAATTACAAAATGCTACATGTTTGACGGATATGCTACACAAAGCCAGGGTGATGAAAGAATACCTGAAGACAGTTCCACCAACTAGGACGTGATGAGGATATCCAGAGCTAAAACAGCACACATTATGAGTCAGAAAGATGGACGCCAAATGGAAGCTCACGCCTTGGAGGAAAATGGAGGAAATGTTCAAATTGCAACTCTTCTAACAATCCTTGAAGAAGAGGCGCAATTCAGCACTTCACATTAAAGAAGAAGGCTGTTTCTTGAAGTCTTGAAGATGCCAGAAGGTTCTTGGACTTTAAAGAAACAATTCATGAAATTCCCTACACATTGGGCCGACCCAAACTCATGGAGACAAAGCCCACAAGTTTCGGCCAGCCCAAGGAGCAGCATGACGCCACACGGTCAAGCCCACAAGACAAAAGTCCACACGGCTACTACTTACTTAATTAGGGATTTTTGGATTTTCCTTTAAGTAATTAAATTGTTTCTTTTATTTTTTAAGTTAGTTTCCAAAAAGGGTTTCCTTATTCTTTTTGGAAGTAGGAATTTTATTCTTTTCTTGATTTTTAGTTTAGAAAATTCGGCTACCTCATGTTTAAGGTAAAACCGAATTCTACTTACCTTTTCTTACCATTCCTACTTCTTTCCGGGTTTGGTAATTGTACAAGAAATTAACCTCTTGGTTAATTTCCAATTCTAGTTCTTTTCTTTTTCTAATTCTTGTACTAATTTTTGGCCACCCTCACCTATAAATAGGTGACCGAAACATCAATAATATTCAGCGTATTTCAGATCATAAACTTAGTGTTTGAAGTACCTCCTTTCATTGCTTTATGTATTTGCATGTCGTAATTTACATACTTGCATGAAACTTAGCTAATTAGGTTCTTGCTCTGCCTAATTATTCGCATGTTTCACACCTCTTTCTTGCACTTGGTTCGAATTTATAAACAAATTGGTAAGGATAGTTTTTCCTTTGTTTTATCAAATCCGAACGTGAGTTAAAGGTTTTGTAAGAGCTTATCACTTAATCACAAGGTCCTTGGCAACTTTATCCGCATGTGTACAACCGTCCACATCAGGACGCCTGCCAGCGCCCCTACTAATTGGAGAAAGAATCCGGTGTACACGCCAACACCCGCCAAGAAGCCGTTCACCCCTGAACGTAAAGCTATTCAATCTGCCCCAACCACCTCTTCTTCTTCAGCAGCTAAAACGCCAAGCACCCCCAGGCAGAGCATTTCGCAGATCACTTGCCATAGGTGTTCTGGCCGCGGGCATTACATGCGGGACTGTCCTAACATCAGAAAAGTACTTCTGGGACAGGATGGTGAGTACATCTCAGAAGAAGAAGACGACGAGGAAGAAGCCAGTCGCATCCCAGAGTTGCCAGACGACAGCAAATCTGATATGGAGGAGGACATTCATCGCCCTGAAGACTATAGCCGGATGGCCATTGTGTCCCGATCCTAAAGCACAGCTGTTGCCCAGGATGCTTCTCAACGGACCAACATCTTCCACACCAAAACCAAAGTTAATGGAGGTGTTTGCGTTCTGATAGTTGATGGCGGGAGCTGTACCAATGTCGCCAGTGAGTACATGGTTGAAGAGCTCAAGCTCCCAACAGCTAACCATCCACATCCGTACCGGCTGCAATGGCTTGACAACTCAGATGGCTACAGAGTCACCAAGCAGGTACGAGTTACTTTCGCTATAGGTAAGTTCGAGGGACAGCTTACCTGTGATGTGCTCCCTATGGAGGCGTGTCACATTCTACTCGGACGACCATGGCTCTTTGACATGAAGGCTACACATGATGGGGTTGCTAATACCTACTCAATTTGCCAAAAGGGCAAGATCCATACCTTTTTACCTCTCTCCCCACAGGAAGTTTGTGCTGAATCCGTCAGGATAAAGGACAAGATCACCGCCTGGGCAGCTGAAAAGCGACAAGACAAGGGAAAGGGTAAACAAATTGTAAAGGGTAGTAGTAAGGCGAACTCTGATAAGCCTTCTGAAATAGATACTAGTCGTGGCCTTTTTGCCACAGTAGGGGAAGTCGAACAAGTGTTAAGGGGAAATAGTTGTATTTTTGTACTTATTGCTAATGATGATTCCACTAACCTTGACGACGTCCCTAGGGATCTCCCTATGAAAGCCAAGTTTCTTTTGCAGGAATATGAAGATGTGTTCCCTGAAGAGCTGCCGGCAGGAGTACCCCCTCTTCGTGGGGTTGAGCATCAGATTGACTTCGTGCCTGGCTCATCAATTCCAAGCACATGATTCATTAATCTCATAAAAGTACTAAGTGCATTTGTTAGGCCGAAGGCATTACTAACCACTCATACAAACCAAATTTAGTTTTAAAAGCAGTTTTCCATTCATCCCCCTCACTCATGCGAATTTGATGATAGCCCTGTGTAAGATCTATTTTAGTGTAAATCGTTGAGCCATACAAGTCCTCTAACATGTCATGAAGCCTAGGGATAGGATGTCTATACTTGATTGTTATCTTATTAACAGCTCTACAATCAACACACATTCTCCATGTACCATCTTTCTTAGGGACAATAATTGCAGGTACATCACAAGGACTAAGAGATTCCCTCACCTGACCGTTAGCCAAAAGCTTATCGATCTGCTTTTGCAACTCCTTTGTCTCCTCCGAATTTGCTTTGTAGGCAGGTCAATTTGGAATAGATGCGCCAGGTATGAAGTCAATTTGATGTTCAATCCCACGCAGAGGCGGCAATCCCTGCGGCAGCTCTTCTGGAAAGACATCGTTGAATTCCTGCAACAAACAATCAACTTCTATAGGGATATCTCGAGGGATATCTTCAGGGTTAGCACAAGTATCTTTACATACCAAAACTAGTACACAACCATTATTACCTAAAACTCGTCCTATTTCCCCTACTGCAGCGCAAAAGCTACCTTTAACTTCTTCCTGTTTAGGCTTATCAGAGTTCGCCTTACTACCCATTACAAGTTCTTTCCCCTTCCCTTTATCTAGGCGTTTTCCAGCTTCCCATTTGGCAATGGCGTCCTGATGTGAACGGTTGTACACATGTGGATGAAGTTGCCCGGAAAGTTTGATTAAGTGGCATAGCTCGTATTGGCTCTTTACTTACCCGAAATCCAGAGAACAAAGATAAACTAACCTAAGCTAATTTACTTAAGAATTCGAACCAAGTAAGAAAGAGTTGAAACATGCGAATTTAATTAGGTAGAGCAATTAACCTAATTAAGCTAAGCTTCATGCAATATATAAATTACAAGCATGCAAAATACATAAAGCAATAAAGGGAGAGTACTCAAACTAATAGTTTTAATATCTGAATATTTGTTTTATTATGGAGTTTTGGCTGCCTATTTATAAGGCAAAGAGCAGCCAAAAATTCTACCTAAAAGAAGTAGGAAAAGAATTAGAATTGGAAACCAATCAAGAGATTGATTTCCTTTACAATACCAAAACCTGAAAGAAGTGGGTAATGGTAAAGGAAATTTCGGTCACCTTTAATCTTAGTGGCGGCCGATTTTACAAGCTAAAAACAAGAAGGAAAAGGAATCAAAATCCTACTCCAAAAAGGAGATCAAGAAGGGATCCTTTTTGGAAACTAATAAACTAAGGGCAAAATAGGGAACATGCACAAACCCTTATTTTCCCTCAGACCCTAACCCTTAATTTCCAACCCTAATGGACTATGGCTGGCCGTGTGGGCTTCTTTGTTGGGCTGGCCGACTCTTGATGAGGTGGAATGGACTTCATGAGTTGGGTCGGCCCAATCGTTGATGGCGCATGATGGAATGGTGTAGGGAGCTTTCGGAATCTTCTGGAACCTCCCGGAATCATTTCGGAATCAAGATTTTCAAGATTCTTCAAGATTCTGCAAAATATGAAATTCAAGATTTTCAAGAAAAACCAAGAACTTCAAGAAATGTCTCTTTAAAGTCCAAGAACCTTCCGGCGTCTTCAAGAACTTCAAGAAACAGCCTTCTCTTCATTGTGGATTGGGGAATTGCACCTCTTCTTCAAGAATTGTAAGGAGAGTTGCAATTTGAACCTTTCCATCTTTGTTCTCCAAGGCGTTGGCTTCTACTATCAATTGGGCATCCTGTTGGCAACTTGTACAAGGTTGTTGAGTGTCACTTGAACCTTCTTTGCTCTGCTTCTGGTCATTGGCCCAATGATGTCTACAAGTGGATTCCTTTGATATGGACTTGGATCCTGAAGCATTGTTGGGCCTCGGTGTAGAACCCGAACCTCCTCAGCTTCTCCGGACTCACTTGTCTGTGGACTTGTCAGTGGACTGGGGATGCCCTCATCACGTCCTTCATGCGGATTGCTTCTGAATGCACTTCATTAGGTGGCATAGGGAGGAACGTGTGGATCTTGCTCACCTGGCAGACCGAGTAAGTGTTGGCGACCCCATCATGCGTTGCCTTCAGGTCAAAGAGCCATGGGCGTCCGACCAGAATGTGACAAGCCTCCATTGGCAGAACATCACATAAAATAGTGGATTCGAACTTACCGATAGCATATGGTACGCTTACCTGCTTGGTGACTCTGTAGTCAACTGAGCTGTTGAGCCATTGGAGCCGATAAGGACGTGGATGATTGAGTATGGGGAGCTTTAGCTTTTTGACCATATATTCGCTGGCCACATTTGTGCAGCTCCTTCCATCAATGATCAGAACACACAACTTCCCATTGACCTTTGTCCTGGCGTGGAAGATATTTGTCCGTTGAGACGTATACTGGACAGCAGCTGTAGTCAAGGTGCGAGTAACCAAGTTCTGATTAGGATCTTCTTCGATGAACTCAAATTGCTCGATCGGTGCAGACGGAGTGCTGTCAGTTAACTCCGACAAGGGGTCAACAGTTTCATCTTCTTCATCCTCTTCGGAAATGTACTCACCATCTTGCCCCAATAATTTCTTCCAGATGTTAGGGCAATTGCGCATGTAGTGGCCACGGCCTGAGCATTTGTGGCAAGTGACATTGCTGATGGATTGCTGATGGATTGCTGAGGTGTTGATGGCATCCTGGATTGGGATGAAGACGAGGTGGTGGCGGGGACTATAGCCTTCCGTTCTGAGGTAAACGACTTCTTAGCGGGTGGTGAGTAAACCGGATTCTTTCTCCAAGCCGGTGGGGCGCTGGTAGGCGTCCGGACGGGTGGAACGGTCTTCAGGTATTCCTCCATGACCCGAGCTTTGTGCAACATGTCCGTCAGAGTTGATGCATTCTGAAGTTCAACAGCTAAAGCTATACCCCTGTTTAGGCCATTAAGAAAACGAGCCATCGAAGCAGCCTCATCTTCCTGTACATTTGCCCTAATTTTGTCCATCTCTAACTTTCTTTAATATGCGTCTACAGATAAAGAACCTTGTACAAGAGTATGTAATTTCCTATACAATTCTCTAAAATAATAATCAGGAACAAAAGTTCTACGCATGGAAGTAGTCAAATCAAACCAAGTTAGAGGCGGAGCACGGGCCCGCATTGGATGCGTATTCCTTCGTTGGTCCATCTCTTGATTCCACCAGACCAGGGCATAGTCCGTGAAGTGTACGACCGCGAGTGGGACCTTCTTGTGTTCGGGGATCGCATAAAGCTCGAAGATACGCTCCAATGTCATCTCCCAGTCTAGGTAATCCTCCGGATTCGTACCGCGGGCGAAGGGTGGAACAGTCATTTTGCATTGACTGAGACCCTCGAAAGGCTTGGCAGCGGCATTGTTGTCATTGGTAGGGTTGTCCTCCTCTGACTCCGTACGTCGTTGTTCCCGCTCAGCCCGCAAGTCAGCAACCTCCTCCGTGAGGGTAGCAAATCACGCAGAGAGTTGCACAATTGCAGCCTGATGAGGGCATCCCAAGTCCACAGACAAGTGAGTCCGGAGAAGCTGAGGAGGTTCGGGTTCTACACCGAGGCCCAACAATGCTTCAGGATCCAAGTCCATATCAAAGGGATCCACTTGTAGAGATCATTGGGCCAATGACCAGAAGCAGAGCAAAGAAGGTTCAAGAGACACTCAACAACCTTGTACAAGCTTGCCAACAGGATGCCTAATTGATAGTAGAAGCCAACGCCTTGGAAAACAAAGACGGAAAGGTTCAAATTGCAACTCTCCTTACAATTCTTGAAGAAGAGGCGCAATTCCCCAATCCACAATGAAGAGAAGGTTGTTTCTTGAAGTTCTTGAAGACGCCGGAAGGTTCTTGGACTTTAAAGAGACATTTCTTGAAGTTCTTGGTTTTTATTGAAAATCTTGAATTTCATATTTTGCAGAATCTTGAAAATCTTGATTCCGAAATGATTCCGGGAGGTTCCAAAAAATTCCGGAAGCTCCCTACACTATTCCATCATGCGCCATCAACGATTGGGCCGACCCAACTCATGGAGTCCATTCCACCTCATCAAGAGTCGGCCAGCCCAACAAAGAAGCCTACACGGCCAGCCATAGTCCATTAGGGTTGGAAATTAAGGGTTAGGGTCTGGGGGAAAATAAGGGTTTGTGCATGTTCCCTATTTTGCCCTTAGTTTATTAGTTTCCAAAAAGGATCCCTTCTTGATCTCCTTTTTGGAGTAGGATTTTTATTCCTTTTCCTTCTTGTTTTTAGCTTGTAAAATCGGCTGTCACTAAGATTAAAGGTGACCAAAATTTCCTTTACCATTACCCACTTCTTTCAGGTTTTGGTATTGTAAAGGAAATCAATCTCTTGATTGGTTTCCAATTCTAATTCTTTTCCTACTTCTTTTAGGTAGAATTTTTGGCTGCTCTTTGCCTTATAAATAGGCAGCAGAAACTCCATAATAAAACAAGTATTCAGATCTTAAAACTATTAGTTTGAGTACTCTCCCTTTATTGCTTTATGTATTTTGCATTCTTGTAATTTATATATTGCATGAAACTTAGCTTAATTAGGTTAATTGCTCCACCTAATTAAATTCGCATGTTTCAACTCTTTCTTACTTGGTTCGAATTCTTAAGTAAATTAGCTTAGGTTAGTTTATCTTTGTTCTCTGGATTTCGGGTAAGTAAAGAGCCAATACGAGCTACGCCACTTAATCAAACTTTCCGGACAACTTCATCCGCATTTGTACAACCGTCCACATCACATCCAGTATTTGCTCACTCCCCAAAGGGGCAGAAGCACCTCCTCCTGACATCGGTTATAGGCAAAAATCTGTCTGCTAAGAACAAGGAAAAATGAGTAGTAACCTTAACCCCTTAACCCCTTGTCCCCCAAGTGTATCCCACCTAACAGCTACACACAAACCAGTGTTTTAGTCTAGGGTGGCGCCCTTATAGTATGTTCACTCAAGCCTTTTTCCACTCTACCTCTCGGTATTGACAAATGTATAAGGCAAACAGTAATTCACACATAGCAACGATACTTAAGGAAAAGCACAAATTTTTGAAAAATAGATACTTGGTTCTATTTTGATGTTGAAAAATCTTTTTGCAAATGATAGTTGTAATATAGTTTAGATAAGAGGTACACAACAAGGAAATTTCGGGGTGAAGCCCTCAAATTTCAGAAAAGATGGGTGTGCACAATGACAAAATCCAAACTATAATTCAAGAGTAAATGTTCAGGTAGCTTGAAAAGATACAACTGGCAGTTGAAAATAGGGCAATTCAAGAATTGAATAGAATCAAAAAAATAAGCAGAGGTGAAAAAACTTTAAGAAAGTCCTAAAACTAACCAAAGAAGAGATCACCAACCCAATAGGTAATCAAAGAAACCAATCCCAGCAAATTATTAATTCTTTCAATATGCAGACAACCCAATTACGAAATTTCAAACCCCTAAGTGGCGAAAAAGCCTACTAATATGCGATTTTAAGAAAAGAAAACCCTAGGTCCAGCAAAGTTCAATTTTGACTCACTAACCAATTCCCAGAGATAATTTCAGCAGCACAAGGACACAAAATCAAGAATTCAATATATTTTCAAGAATTCAAAACGAGGTATCCGAAACTAGTGCATGCAAATCACAATACGCAGATAAGGTGAGCTGCTTAACATCAGCCGCAAAAACTCACAAACTTTAACAAAATCAGCACAAGAGGGGTAGAAAATAGTCGTAAAAACCCAGCAATTTAGACGCAAAAACAGCAGCACTAGAGTGTCTCTCAAAACCCTAGTGTCGCAAAGCAAAGGCGACTAAAAGATTCAACAAAAACCAAAACCCTAGCTTAGCCCAAAAATCCGAACCCAATTTATTTCTAAAGGCCGAACTTAATTGTGAAATTGCAGCAAGGGATATGCGATTTTTAATGTAAGAAAAACAGCCCCAAAACAGTACAAGCTTTTCATAAAAAGAAGGTAATTTTAAAACCCTAAGTTGCGTTTTTCAGTACTTTAAAATTTGGTTCAATTTTTCCTAGGGAATTTCGATTTTAAGAGAGGGTAAACAGTACCAAAAACCGAAATTCAAAGCTTGAAAGAAAAAAAAAATTTCTCCCAAGAAGATGCATTCTAATTCCAAGAATTTCAAGACAAGCAAGACTAACAAGGAAAAGAAAACACCTGATAAAGATTTGGTTGGGTTACTTCAACCTTCTCTAGCCACGAAACCAAACCTAAGCTCTGATACCAATTGATGTGGACGGTTGTACACATGCAGATGAAGTTGCCCGGAAAGTTTGATTAAGTGGCATAGCTCGTATTGGCTCTTTACTTACCCGAAATCCAGAGAACAAAAATAAACTAACCTAAGCTAATTTACTTAAGAATTCGAACCAAGTAAGAAAGAGTTGAAACATGCGAATTTAATTAGGTAGAGCAATTAACCTAATTAAGCTAAGTTTCATGCAATATATAAATTACAAGCAAAATACATAAAGCAATAAAGGGAGAGTACTCAAACTAATAGTTTTAAGATCTGAATACTTAATTTATTATGGAGTTTCGGCTGCCTATTTATAAGCAAAGAACAGCCAAAAATTCTACCTAAAAGAGTAGGAAAAGAATTAGAATTGGAAACCAATCAAGAAATTGATTTCCTTTACAATACCAAAACCTGAAAGAAGTGGGTAATGGTAAAAGAAAAGGAAATTTCGGTCACCTTCAAGTTTAGTGGCAGCCAAAAATTACAAGTTAAAAACAAGAAGGAAAAGGAATAAAAATCCTACTCCAAAAAGGAGATCAAGAAGGGCTCCTTTTTGGAAACTAATAAATTAAGGGCAAAATAGGGAACATGCACAAACCCTTATTTTCCCCTAAACCCTAACCCTTAATTTCCAACCCTAATGGACTAGGTCTAGCCGTGTGGGCTTCTTTGTTGGGCTGGCCGACTTTTGATGATGTGGAATGGACTCCATGAGTTGGATCGGCCCAATTGTTGATGGCGCATGATGAAATGGTGTAGGGAGCTTCCGGAATCTTCTGGAACCTCCTAGAATCATTTCGGAATAAAGATTTTCAAGATTTTCAAGATTTTTCAAGATTCTGCAAAATATGAAATTCAAGATTTTCTATAAAAACTAAGAACTTCAAGAAATGTTTCTTTAAAGTCCAAGAACCTTCCGGCGTCTTCAAGAACTTCAAGAAACAGCCTTCTCTTCATTGTGGATTGGGGAATTGCGCCTCTTCTTCAAGAATTGTAAGGAGAGTTGCAATTTGAACCTTTCCGTCTTTGTTCTCCAAGGTGTTGGTTTCTACTACCAATTGGGCATCCTGTTGGCAGGCTTGTACAAGGTTGTTGAGTGTCTCTTGAACCTTCTTTGCTCTACTTCTGGTCATTGGCCCAATAATGTCTACAAGTGGATCCCTTTGATATGGACTTGGATCCTGAAGCATTGTTGGGCCTCGGTGTAGAACCCGAACCTCCTCAGCTTCTCCGGACTCACTTGTCTGTGGACTTGGGATGCCCTCATCAGTTTATTTTGATGATATTCTGATCTATAGTCGAAGCATGCCTGAACACATAGAGAACATTAAGTTGGTATTAATTGAGTTACGTGATAATAAATTATATGCCAATATTAAAAAGTGTACATTCTGTGTGGAGGAAGTTGTCTTTCTTGGGTTTGTTGTTTCGAAGGATGGTGTCAAGGTTGATGACACAAAGGTGAAAGCCATTCGTGAATGGCCTACTCCCACCTCGGCCTCGTAGGTAAGATCATTCCATGGGTTAGGTAGTTTTTACCGTAGGTTCGTGAAGGATTTCTCAACCAAGGCCGCACCCCTCAATGAATTGTGTAAGAAGAATGTTCCATTTTTGTGGGGTCAGGCATAGGAAAACGCCTTCACTGTTCTTAAGCATGATTTCACTCATGCTCATGTTTTAGCATTACCTGATTTTGACAAAGTGTTTGAACTAATGTGTGATGCTTCAGGAATTGGTATAGGTGCTGTTTTAATGCAGGAAGGGAAACCTATTGCGTACTTTAGTGAGAAACTCAAGGGAGCTGCCTTAAATTATCTGACTTATGATAAGGAGCTCTACGCCATGGTAAGGGCATTACAAACTTGGCAGCACTACTTGATGGCCAAGGAGTTTATTGTCCATTCAGATCACGAGTCCCTTAAACACCTTAAGGGACAGGGCAAGTTAAACAGGCGTCATGCTAAATAGGTTGCTTTTATTGAAACTTTTCCTTATATTATTAAGTATAAAAAGGGAAAAGATAATATGGTAGCTGATGCTCTGTCACGCAGGTATGAATCCCTCGCTATTCTTGATCATGCATCTATAGGGTTTTCATATCTCAAGGAATTGTATGCTTCTGATCCTGATTTTTCTATGTTATATGAAGCATGCGAAAATGGTGCATTTCAGAAGTTCTTTAAGCAAAATGGTTTTTTATATAAGAACAATAAGTTATGCATCCCACGTAGTTCTTATAGGGAAATGCTGGTGCGTGAAGCACATAATGGGGGGCTAATGGGTCACTTTGGTGTAACTAAAACACTTGACATGTTAAAGGAACACTTTTACTGGCCTAAAATGCGAAAGGATGTAGAATCTATTTGCTCACGTTGCATTAACTGTTTAAAAGCAAAATCTACTTCCAAACCTCATGGTCTTTATACACCTTTGCCTATTCCAACTGTTCCTTGGACTGACATCTCTATGGATTTTATTTTAGGGTTGCCGAGGACACAGCGAGGTAATGACTCAATTTTTTCTAAAATGGCTCACTTTATTCCTTGCAGGAAAACAGATGATGCCAGACATGTTTCTGAACTGTTCTTCAGTGGAGTAGTTCGACTACATGGAATCCCACGCACAATCGTCTCGGATAGGGATGTTAAATTTTTGAGTTATTTTTGGAAAACATTGTGGGCTAGACTAGGCACTAAATTATTATTTTCTACTACTAGTCATCCACAAACGGATGGTCAAACAGAGGTGACCAACCGAACAGTAGGGAATTTGTTAAGGGCACTGATTAAAAGTAATCTTGCAGGTTGGGAACAGGTCTTACCGATTGCAGAATTTGCCTACAATCGCTCCAAGCATTCATCAACTGGATTTTCGCCCTTTGAAGCTGCCTACGGCTTCAATCCGTTGACGGTCATGGATTTACTGCCACTACCCCTGAAGGATCAAACAAGTCTGGATGGCGAACAAAAAGCAGACACCGTCAGAAGAATTCATCAACGGGTTCGTGAGAACCTTGAGAGGAAAAACGCCAAGTACGCTTCAGATGCAAATCGGAGTCGCAAGGCTGTGAACTTTGAACCAGGTGACTGGGTTTGGGTTCACATGAGGAAGGAAAGGTTTCCAGCAGCCCGGAGGACTAAACTCCACCCCAGAGGCGAGGGGCATTTTCAAGTTATCACAAAGATGGGGGATAACGCCTACAAACTGGATCTGCCAGGTGAGTATAGCGTTAGTACATCTTTTAATGTTGCTGACTTCTCTCCGTTTAATTTTGACCAGGATCTTGATTCGAGGTCTAATCCTTTCCAACCGGGAGGGAATGATGAGGGCATCCCCAGCCCTACGCCAAGTCAGTACACACAGGATCCCAGATCAAGCAATGAGGACTCGGAAAGTGCAGCAGAGGTTCATGTGCTCCATAGAGGCCCGCCAATGCTCCAGGACCTGAGCCCATATCAAAGAGATCCGTTCGTTGACATAGTTGGGCCTATGACCCGAAGAAGGACAAGGAAGCTTAGAGAAGATCTTGAAAACCTTGTTCAAAGGAGTGCTACAGAAGCCCAACTCGTTGCGGACACAAACGCCCTTGAAGAAAATAGAAGGAAGGATAACAGCATCACTTTACTCTCCATCACAATGGAAATGGCGCCTACTACTCAATCCAGCTGAAGGAAAGGGCATTTCTTGAAGTTCTTGATTTTCTTGAAAATCTTGAATTTCGCGGATTGAAGAATCTTGAAGTTCTTGATTTTTGACGTTCCGAAATGATTCCGGGAGATTCCAGAACCTCCCTACATCATCTCCACCATGCGCCACCTCAAATGGGCCGAAACCCACCTTGAAATCCACTCCACAAATTTTCGGCCAGACCAAGCCCACAAGGAGCAGCCCACACGCCACTTGGAAGCTTAGGTTAGGGAAGGATTAGGATTTGTGCATGTTTCCTAATTCTACTCAAAGTTTGTTACAAGTTAGTTAGGGTTGTTACAAGTTGTTACAACTTAGGCTGATTTGTAGGTAGTTTCCAAAAAGGTTTACCTTCTTGAAACCTTTTTGTGATTTATTTTTATTTATTTATTTCCTTATTTTTAAGTGTATTTTCGGCCAGCACATCATTATTGCAGCCGAAATTCCCTTTATTTAACCAGTCCTAGTTCCTTTAGGACTTGGTTCTTGTATGAAATCAATCTCTTGATTGGTTTCCAATTTCACTTCTTTTCTTAGTTCTTTTAGGATTAAATTTGGCCAACCTACTCTATAAATAGGGGCTGCCAAATTCCAGATTAAAAACAGTTGATTATTGATTAAGTTAGAATTTATACTTCTTTAATCACTCACCTTATTTTGGGCTTATGTAATTTGCATGCTTGTTAATTGCTAAAAGTCAAGAAACTATAGGCTAATAGATAATTGCTCTGTCTATTAATCGAAGCTTTGTTTTGAATTCTAGTTTACTCCACTTGGTTCAAATTACGTGTTTAATTTACTTTTTGTAAGTTAGTAGTCTGCCGAATCCAAGGGTAAGGATTCTAGGGTTTAAGAGCAGTGCCTTGCATTCAGACTTTCCTTGGCACATTCCGTGTAGAGTTCTTGGTTTCCAAAGGCGTTGGAAATTAGGGATTCGTATCAGAGTTGCACAAATGTGGCAAGTGAATATATGGTCGAAAAGCTGAAGCTCCCTATACTCAATCATCCACGTCCTTATCGGCTCCAATGGCTCGACAGCTCAGATGGCTATAAAGTCACCAAGCAGGTAAGCGTACCATATGCTATCGGGAAGTTTGAATCCACTGTTTTATGTGATGTTCTACCAATGGAGGCTTTTCACATTCTGCTCGGACGCCCATGGCTCTTCGACTTGAAGGCAACGCATGATGGGGTCGCTAACACTTACTCGGTCAGCAAGGAGGGCAAGATCCACACGTTCCTACCTATGCCCCTAATGAAGTGCGTTCATAAGCAATCCGAATGAAGGACGCCCTCGCCAAATGGAAAGCTGGAAAGCGCCTAGATAAGGGGAAAGGGAAAGAACTTGTAATGGGTAGTAAGGTGAACTCTGATAAGCCTAATCAGGAAGAAGTTAGAAGTAGCTTTTTCGCTACAGTGGGGGAAATAGAACAGGTTTTAGGTAACAAAGGTTGTGTACTAGTTTTAGTATGTAAAGATACTTGTGCTAACCCTAAAGATATCCCTCGGGATATTCCTATAGAAAGTGATTGTTTGTTGCAGGAATACAACGATGTCTTTCCAGGAGAGCTGCCGCAGGGATTGCCGCCTCTGCATGGGATTGAACATCAAATCGACTTCATACCTGGCGCATCTATTCCAAATTGACCTGCCTACAAAGCAAATCCAGAGGAAACAAAGGAATTGCAGAAGCAGATCGACATGCTTTTGGCTAACTGTCAGGTAAGGGAATCACTTAGTCCTTGTGTTGTACCTGTAATTCTTGTCCCTAAGAAAGATGGTACATGGAGAATGTGTGTTGATTGTAGAGCTCTTAATAAGATAACAATCAAGTATAGGCATCCTGATGTGGACGGTTGTACACATGCGGATGAATTTGCCCAGAAAGTTTGATTAAGTGGCGTAGCTCGTATCGGCTCTTTACTTACCCGAAATCCAGAGAACAAAAATAAACTAACCTAAGCTAATTTACTTAAGAATTCAAACCAAGTAAGAAAAGAGTTGAAACATGTGAATTTAATTAGGTAGAGCAATTAACCTAATTAAGCTAAGTTTCATGCAATATATAAATTACAAGCATGCAAAATACATAAAGCAATAAAGGGAGAGTACTCAAACTAATAGTTTAAAGGGAGAGTACTCAAACCAAGAACTTCAAGAAATGTTTCTTTAAAGTCCAAGAACCTTCCGGTGTCTTCAAGAACTTCAAGAAACAACATTCTCTTCATTGTGGATTGGGGAATTGCGCCTCTTCTTCAAGAATTATAAGGAGAGTTGCAATTTGAACCTTTCCGTCTTTGTTTTCCAAGGCGTTGGCTTCTACTATCAATTGGGCATCCTGTTGGCAAGATTGTACAAGGTTGTTGAGTGTCTCTTGAACCTTCTTTGCTCTGCTTCTGGTCATTAGCCCAATGATGTCTACAAGTGGATCCCTTTGATATGGACTTGGATCCTGAAGCATTGTTGGGCCTCGGTGTAGAACCCGAACCTCCTCAGCTTCTCCGGACTCACTTGTCTGTGGACTTGGGATGCCCTCATCACATCCTATCCCTTGGCTTGATGACATGTTAGAGGACTTGTATGGCTCAACGATTTACACTAAAATAGATCTTACACAGGGCTATCATCAAATTCGAATGAGGGAGGGGAATGAATGGAAAACTGCTTTTAAAACTATGTTTGGCTTGTATGAATGGTTAGTAATGCCCTTTCGGCCTAACAAATGCAGCTAGTACTTTTATGCGATTAATGAATCATGTGCTTAGAAAGTTCATAGGGATGTTGTGGTTTATTTTGATGATATCTTGAACTATTCCAGAGACATGAAATCGCATGTAGAACATATTCGCTTGGTATTAATTGAATTACGTGCTAATAAATTGTATGCCAATGTGAAGAAATGTACTTTCTATGTTGAGGAAGTTGTGTTTCTCGGTTTTGTGGTCTCTAAAGCTAGTGTCAAAGTGACGACGCCAAGGTGAAAGCCATTAGGGAGTGGCCTACTGATGTGGACCAAGGTACACATGCGGATGAATTGCCAAGGAAAGTCTGATTAAGTGGCGTAGCTCATATAGACTCTTTACTTACCCGAAATCCAGATAACAAAAATAAACTAACCTAAGCTAATTTACTTAAAGAATTCGAACCAAGTAAGAAAAGAGTTGAAACATGCGATTTTAATTAGGTAGAGCAAATAACCTAATTAAGCTAAGTTTCATGCAATATATAAATTACCAGCATGCAAAATACATAAATTAATAAAGGGGGAGTACTCAAACTAATAGTTTTAAGATCTGAATACTTGTATTATTATTGAGGTTTCGGCTGCCTATTTATAAGGCACAAGGGGCAGCCGAAATTCTACCCTAAAAGAAGTAGGAAAAGAATTAGAATTGGAAACCAATCAAGAGATTGATTTCCTTTACAATACCAAAACCAGAAAGAAGCGGGTAATGATAAAAAGAAAAGGAAATTCGGTCACCTTAATCTAATGGCAGCCGAAATTACAAGTAAAAACAAGAAGGAAAAGGAATTGAAAATCCTACTCCAAAAAGGAGATCAAGAAGGGATCCTTTTTGAAAACTAATAAACTAAGGGTAAAATAGGGAACATGCACAAACCCTTATTTTCCCCCAAACCCTAAACCTTACTTTCGCAAATCCTAAGTGATAAGGATATCCAAGGCTAAAAATAACACAAGTTATGAGTTAGAATCCACAAGGCCAACCAGAAGGCAAAGCCCTTGAGAAGAATTCCAGCAGAAATAGAAGAGTCATGCTATTCAAAGATCTTTGAAGGAAAGGCATCTCCAAACTCTCCACAATGAAGAAAGGGTCGTTTCTTGAAGTTCTTGAAGAAACCGGAAGGTTCTGGGACTTTAAAGAGAAAATCAAGAACTTCAAGATTTGTCTCTTTAAAGTCCTCTAACATGTCATCAAGACTAGGGATTCGCATCAAGTCCTCTAACATGTCATCAAGACTAGGGATAGGATGCCTATACTTGATTGTTATCTTATTAACAGCTCTACAATCAACACACATTCTCCATGTACCATCTTTCTTAGGGACAAGAATTACAGGTACAACACAAGGACTAAGTGATTCCCTTACCTGACCGTTAGCCAAAATCTTGTCGATCTGCTTATGCAATTCCTTTGTTTCCTCTGGATTTGCTTTGTAGGTAGGTCAATTTGGAATAGATGCGCCAGGTATGATGCGAACCCCTGATTTCCAACGCCTTTGGAAACCAAGAACTCTACGCAGAATGTGCCAAGGAAAGTCTGAATGCAAGACACTGCTCTTAAACCCTAGAATCCTTACCCTTGGATTCGGCAGACTACTAACTTACAAAAAGTAAATTAAACACGCAATTCAAACCAAGTGGAGTAAACTAGAATTCGAAACAAAGCTTTGATTAATAGACAGAGCAATTATCTATTAGCCTATAGTTTCTTGACTTTTAGCAATTAACAAGCATGCAAATTACATAAGGCCAAAATAAGGTGAGTGATTAAAGAAGTATAAATTCTAACTTAATCAATAATCAACTGTTTTAAAATTGAATTCGGCAGCCCCTATTTATAGAGTAGGTTGGCCGAATTTTAATCCTAAAATAACTAAGAAAAGAAGTGAAATTGGAAACCAATCAAGCGATTGATTTCATACAAGAACCAAGTCCTAAAGGAACTAGGACTGGTTAAAGAAAGGAATTTCGGCTGCAAGTAGTTGGTGCTGGCCGAAAAATACAATTAAAAATAAGGAAATAAAGAAGTAAAAAAATAAATCACAAAAAGGTTTCAATAAGGTAAACCTTTTTGGAAACTACCTACATATCAGCCCAAGTTGTAACAAACTTGTAACAACCCTAACTAACTTGTAACAAACTTTGAGTAGAATTAGGAAACATGCACAAATCCTAATCTTCCCTAACCTAAGCTTCCAAGTGGCGTGTGGGCTGCTCCTTGTGGGCTTGGTCTGGCCAAAAATTGTGAAGTGGATTTCAAGGTGGGTTTCGGCCCTTTTGAGGTGGCGCATGGTGGAGATGATGTAAGGAGGTTCTGGAATCTTCTAGAATCTCCCAGAATCATTTCGGAACGTCAAAAATCAAGAACTTCAAGATTCTTCACGATTTTCAAAATTCTTCAAGATTCAGTAAGCCGCGAAATTCAAGATTTTCAAGAAAATCAAGAACTTCAAGAAATGCCCTTTCCTTCAGCTGGATTGATTAGTAGGCGCCATTCCTCTGTGATGGAGAGTAAAGTGACGCTTTTATCCTTCCTTCTATTTTCTTCAAGGGCGTTTGTGTCCGTAACGAGTTGGGCTTCTGTAGCACTCCTTTGAACAAGGTTTTCAAGATCTTCTCTGAGCTTCCTTGTCCTTCTTTGGGTCATAGGCCCAACTATGTCAACGAACGGATCTCTTTGATATGGGCTCGAGTCCTGGAGCATTGGCGGGCCTCTATGGAGCACACGAACCTCTGCTGCACTTTCCGAGTCCTCATTGCTTGATCTGGGATCCTCTGTGTACTGACTTGGCGTAGGGCTGGGGATGCCATCATCATTCCCTCCCGGTTGGAAAGGATTCGACCTCGAATCAAGATCCTGGTCAAAATTAAACAGAGACAAGTCAGCAACATTAAAAGATGTATAAACGCTATACTCACCTGGCAGATCCAGTTTGTAGGCATTATCCCCAATCTTTGCGATAACTTGAAAAGGCCCATCGCCTCTGGGGTGGAGTTTAGTCCTCCGGGTTGCTGAAAACCTTTCCTTCCTCATGTGAACCCAAACCCAGTCTCCTGGTTCAAAGCTCACAGCCTTGCGACTCCGATTAGCATCTGAAGCATACTTTGCATTTTTCTTCTCAAGGTTCTCACGAACCCGTTGATGAATTCTTCTGACGGTGTCTGCTTTCTGTTCGCCCTCCAGACTAGTTTGATCCTTCAGAGGCAGTGGCAGTAAATCCATGACCGTCAACGGATTGAAGCCGTAGGCAGCTTCAAAGGGCGAAAATCCAGTTGATGAATGCTTGGAGCGATTGTAGGCAAATTCTGCAATCGGCAAGACCTGTTCCCAACCTACAAGATTACTTTTAATCAGCACCCTTAACAAATTCCCTACTGTTCGGTTGGTCACCACAGTTTGACCATCCGCTTGTGGATGACTAGTAGTAGAAAATAACAATTTAGTGCCTAGTCTAGACCACAATGTTTTCCAAAAATAACTCAAAAATTTAACATCCCTATCCGAGACGATTGTGCGTGGGATTCCATGTAGCTGAACCACTCCACTGAAGAACAGTTCAGAAACGTGTCTGGCATTATCTGTTTTCCTACAAGGAATAAAGTGAGCCATTTTAGAAAATCTGTCCACCACGACAAAAATTGAGTCATTACCTCGCTGTGTCCTCGGCAACCCTAAAATAAAATCCATAGAGATGCCAGTCCAAGGAATAGTTGGAATAGGCAAAGGTGTATAAAGACCATGAGGTTTGGAAGTAGACTTTGCTTTTAAACAGTTAATGCAACGTGAGCAAATAGATTCTACATCCTTTCGCATTTTAGGCCAGTAAAAGTGTTCCTTTAACATGTCAAGTGTTTTAGTTACACCAAAGTGACCCATTAGCCCCCCGTTATGTGCTTCACGCACCAGCAGTTCCCTATAAGAACTATTTTGCTAACTTATTGTTCTTATATAAAAAACCATTTTGCTTAAAGAACTTCTGAAATGCACCATTTTCGCATGCTTTTTATAACATAGAAAAATCAGGATCAGAAGCATACAATTCCTTTAGATATGAAAACCCTATAGATGCATGATCAAGAATAGCGAGGGATTCATAACTGCGTGATAGAGCATCAGCTACCATATTATCTTTTTCCTTTTTATACTTAATAATATAAGGAAAATTTTCAATAAAAGCAACCCATTTAGCATGACGCCTATTTAACTTACCCTGTCCCTTAAGGACTTTAAGGGACTCGTGATCTGAATGGACAATAAACTCCTTGGCCATCAAGTAGTGCTGCCAAGTTTGTAATGCCCTTACCACTGTGTAGAGCTCTTTATCATATGTCGGATAATTTAAGGCAGCTCCCTTGAGTTTCTCACTAAAGTAGGCAATAGGTTTTCCTTCCTGCCTTAAAACAACACCTATACCAATTCCTGAAGCATCACACATTAGTTCAAACACTTTATCAAAATCAGGTAATGCTAAAACAGGAGCATGAGTGAGATCATGCTTAAGAACAGTGAAGACGTTTTCCTGTGCCTGTCCCCACAAAAATGGAACATTCTTCTTACACAATTCATTGAGGGGTGCGGCCTTAGTTGATAAATCCTTCACGAACCTGCGGTAAAAACTAGCTAAACCCATGGAATGATCTTACCTGCGAGGCCAAGGTGGGAGTAGGCCATTCACGAATGGCTTTCACCTTTGTGTCATCAACCTTGACACCATCCTTCGAAACAACAAACCCAAGAAAGACAACTTCCTCCACACAGAATGTACACTTTTTAATATTGGCATATAATTTATTATCACGTAACTCAATTAATACCAACTTAATGTGCTCTATGTGTTCAGGCATGCTTCAACTATAGATCAAAGTATCATCAAAATAAACCACAACAAATTTCCCTATAAACTTCCTAAGTACATGATTCATTAATCGCATGAAAGTACTAGGGGCATTGATGAGGGCATCCCAAGTCCATTGACAAGTCCACAGACAAGTGAGTCCAGAGAAGCTGAGGAGGTTCGGGTTCTACACCGAGGCCCAACAATGCTCCAGGATCCAAGTCCATATCAAAGGGATCCACTTGTCGATATCATTGGGCCAATGACCAGAAGCAGAGCAAAGAAGGTTCAAGAGACACTCAACAACCTTGTACAAGCTTGCCACCAGGATGCCCAATTGATAGTAGAAGCCAACGCCTTGGAGAACAAAGACGGAAAGGTTCAAATTGCAACTCTCCTTACAATTCTTGAAGAAGAGGCGCAATTCCCCATTCCACAATAAAGAGAAGGCTTTTTCTTGAAGTTCTTGAAGACACCGAAAGGTTCTTGGACTTTAAAGAGACATTTCTTGAAGTTCTTGGTTTTCTTGAAAATCTTGAATTTCATATTTTGCAGAATCTTGAAGAATCTTGAAAACCTTGAAAATCTTGATTCCGAAATGATTCCGGGAGGTTCCAGAAGATTCCGGAAGCTCCCTACACCATTCCATCATGCGCCATCAACAATTGGGGCGACCCAACTCATGGAGTCCATTCCACATCATCAAAGTTGGCCAGCCACACGCAAGGCCTAGTCCATTAGGGTTGCGAAATTAAGGGTTAGGGTTTTGGGGAAAATAAAGGTTTGTGCATGTTCCCTATTTTGCCCTTAGTTTATTAGTTTCCAAAAAGGATCCCTTCTTGATCTCCTTTTTGGAGTAGGATTTTTATTCCTTTTCCTTCTTGTTTTTAACTTGTAATTTTCGGCTGCCACTAAGATTAAAGGTGACCGAAATTTCCCTTTCTTTTACCATTACCCACTTCTTTCAGGTTTTGGTATTGTAAAGGAAATCAATCTCTTGATTGGTTTCCAATTCTAATTATTTTCCTACTTCTTTTAGGTAGAATTTTCGGCTGCTCTTTGCCTATAAATAGGCAGCCAAAACTCCATAATAAATTAAGTATTGAGATCTTAAAACTATTAGTTTGAGTACTCTCCCTTTATTGCTTTATGTATTTTACATGCTTGTAATTTATATGTTGCATGAAACTTAGCTTAATTAGGTTAATTGCTCTACCTAATTAAAATCGCATGTTTCAACTCTTTCTTACTTGGTTCGAATTCTTAAGTAAATTAGCTTAGGTTAGTTTAATTTTGTTATCTGGATTTCGGGTAAGTAAAGAGTCTATACGAGCTACGCCACTTAATCAGACTTTCCTTAGCAATTCATCTGCATGTGTACCTTGGTCCACATCAGGCATTTGTGAGGCCGAACGGCATAACTAACCACTCATACAAACCAAATTTAGTTTTAAAAGCAGTTTTCCATTCATCTCCTTCTTTCATTCTTATTTGATGATAGCCTTGTGTGAGATCTATTTTTGTGTAAATAGTAGAGCCATATAAATCTTCTAGCATATCATCAAGCCTAGGGATAGGATGCCTATACTTAATGGTGATTTTATTAACAGCTCTACAATCCATGCACATTCTCCAAGTACCATCTTTTTTGGGAACAAGAATAACAGTTACTTGGAGAATGTGCATGGATTGTAGAGCTGTCAACCTAACAAACTCTACAATCCATTACCTAAGAGTTTGTCAACCTGACATTGCAGCTCCTTTGTTTCCTCCGGATTTTATTTGTACGCTAGGCGGTTTGGAATTGATGAGCCAGGCACGAAGTCAATCTGATGCTCAATTCCACGAAGAGGGGGCACTCCTGCCGGCAGCTCTTCAGGGAACACATCTTCATATTCCTGCAAAAGAAACTTAACTTCCATAGGGAGATCCCTAGAGACGTCGTCAAGGTTAGTGGAATCATCCTTAGCAGTAAGTACAAAAATACAACTATTTCCCCTTAACACTTGTTTGACTTCCCCCACTGTGGCAAAAAGGCCACGACTAGTATCTGTTTCGGAAGGCTTATCAGAGTTCGCCTTACTACTACCTTTTACAATTTGTTTACCCTTTCCCTTGTCTTGTCGCTTTTCAGCTGCCCAGGCGGTGATCTTGTCCTTTATCCTGACGGATTCAGCACGAACTTCCTGTGGGGAGAGAGGTAAAAAGGTATGGATCTTGCCCTTTTTGCAAATTGAGTAGGTATTAGCAACCCCGTCATGTGTAGCCTTCATGTCAAAGAGCTATGGTCGTCCGAGCAGAATGTGACACGCCTCCATAGGGAGCACATCACAGGTAACCGGTCCCTCGAACTTACCTATAGCGAAAGTAACTCGTACCTGCTTGGTGACTCTGTAGCCATCTGAGCTGTCAAGCCATTGCAGCCGGTACGGATGTGGATGGTTAACTGTTGGGAGCTTGAGCTTTTCAACCATGTACTCACTGGCGACATTGGTGTAGCTCCCGCCGTCAACTATCAGAACGAAAACACCTCCATTAACTTTGGTCCTGGTGTGGAAGATGTTGGTCCGTTAAGAAGCATCCTGGGCAACAGCTGTGGTTAAGGATCGGGACACAATGGCCATCTGGCTATAGTTTTCAGGGCGATGAATGTCCTCCTCAGTATCAGATTTGCTGTCGTCTGGCAACTCTGGGATGCAACTGGCTTCTTCCTCGTCGTCTTCTTCATCTGATTCTTTCTCCAAGCCGGTGGGGCGCAAGTAGGCGTCCGGACGGGTGGAACTGTCTTCAGGTATTCCTCCATGACCCGAGCTTTGTGCAACATGTCTGTCAAAGTTGTTGCATTCTGAAGTTCAACGGCTAAAGTTATACCCCTGTTAAGTCCATTAAGAAAATGAGCCATCGAAGCAGCCTCATCTTCCTGTACATTTGCCCTAATTTTGGCCATCTCTAACTTTCTATAATATGCGTCTACAGATAAAGGTCCTTGTACAAGAGTATGTAATTTCCTATACAATTCTCTAAAATAATAATCAGGAACAAAAGTTCTACGCATGGAAGTAGTCAAATCATACCAAGTTAGAGGCGGAGCACGGGCCCGCATGGGATGCGTATTCCTTCTTTGGTCCATCTCTTGATTCCACCTGACCAGGGCATAGTCCGTGAAATGTACCACCACGAGTGGGACCTTCTTGTGTTCTGGGATCGCTTGAAGCTCGAAGATGCACTCCATCTTCATCTCCCAGTCTAGGTAATCCTCCGGATTCGTACCCCCGGCGAAGGGTGGAACAGTCGTTTTGCATTGACTGAGACCCTCGAAAGGCTTGGCAGCGGCATTGTTGTCATTGGCAGGAGTGTCCTCCTCTGACTCCGTACGTCTTTGTTCTCGTTCGGTCCGCAAGTCAGCAACCTCCTCCGTGAGGGTAGCAAATCGCGCAGAGAGTTGCGCTATCGCAGCCAGTATTTGCTCACTTCCCAAAGGGACAGAAGCACCTCCTGACATCGGTTATAGGCGAAAATCTGTCTGCTAAGAACAAGGAAAAATGAGTAGTAACCTTACCCCCTTGTCCCCCAAGTGTATCCCACCTAACAGCTACACACAAACCAGTGTTTCACTCTAGGGTGGCGCCCTTATAGTATGTTCACTCAAGCCTTTTTCCACTCTACCTCCCGGTATTGAAAAATGTATAAGGCAAACAGTAACTCACACACAGCAATGATACTTAAGGAAAAAGCACAAATTTTCGAAAAATAGATATTTGGTTCTATTTTGGAGTTGAAAAATCTTTTCGCAAATGATATTTGTAATATAGTTCAGATAAGAGGTACACAACAAGGAAATTTCAGGGTGAAGCCCTCAAATTTCAGAAAAGATGGGTGTGCACGATGACAAAATCCAAACTATAATTCAAGAGTAAACGTTCAGGTAGCTTGAAAAGATACAACTAGCAGTTGAAAGCAGGACAATTCAAGAATTGAACAGAATCAAGAGACCACAAAACCGAGAAACACAACTTCCGAAACACAGAAAGTACATTTCTTCACATTGGCATACAATTTATTAGCACGTAATTCAATCAACACCAAGCGAATATGTTCTACATGCGATTTCATGTCTCTGGAATAGATCAATATATCATCAAAATAAACCACAACAAATTTCCCAATGAACTTTCTAAGCACATGATTCATTAATCTGATAAAAGTACTAGGTGCATTTGTTAGGCCGAAGGGAAATACTAACCACTCATACCAACCAAATTTAGTTTTAAAATCAGTTTTCCATTCATCCCCCTCCCTCATGCGAATTTGATGATAGCCCTGTGTAAGATCTATTTTAGTGTAAATCGTTGAGCCATACAAGTCTTCTAACATGTCATCAAGCCTAGGGATAGGATGCCTATACTTGATTGTTATCTTATTAACAGCTCTTGTCCTATTTCCCCTATTGTAGCGAAAAATCTACCTTTAACTTCTTCCTGTTTAGGCTTATCAGAGTTCGCCTTACTACCCATTACAAGTTCTTTCCCCTTCCCTTTCTCTAGGCGCTTTCCAGCTTCCCATTTAGCGATGGCGTCCTTCATGCGGATTGCTTCTGAACGCACTTCATTAGGTGGCATAGGGAGGAACGTGTGGATCTTGCCCGCCTGGCAGACCGAGTAAGTGTTGGCGACCCCATCATGTGTTGCCTTCAGGTCAAAGAGCCATGGGCGTCCGAGCAGAATGTGACAAGCCTCCATTGGCAGAACATCACATAAAACAGTGGATTTGAACTTACCGATAGCATATGGTACGCTTACCTGCTTGCTGACTCTTTAGCCATCTGAGCTGTCGAGCCATTGGAGCCGATAAGGACGTGGATGATTGAGTATGGGGAGCTTCAACTTTTCGACCATATATTCGCAGGCCACATTTGTGCAACTCCCTCCAACAATGATCAGAACACAAAACTTCCCATTGACCTTAGTTCGGGCGTGGAAGATGTTTGTCCGTTGAGACGTATCCTGAACAGCAGCTGTAGTCAAGGTGCGAGTAACCAAGTTCTGATTAGGATCTTCTTCGATGAACTCAAATTGCTCGACTGGTGCAGACCTAGTGCTGTTAGTTCACTCCGACAAGGGGTCGATAGTTTGATCTTCTTCATCCTCTTCGGAAATGTACTCACCATCTTGCCTCAATAAGACCTTCCGGATGTTAGGGCAATCCGCATGTAGTGGCCACGGCCTGAGCATTTGTGGCAATGACATTGCTGATGGATTGCCGAGGTGTTGATGGTGTTCTGGATTGGGATGAAGACGAGATGGTGGCGGGGACTATAGCCTTCCGTTCTGATGTAAACGGCTTCTTAGCGGGTGGCGAGTAAATCGGATTCTTTCTCCAAGCCGGTGGGGCGCTGGTAGGCGTCCGGACGGGTGGAACGGTCTTCAGGTATTCCTCCATGACCCGAGCTTTGTGCAACATGTCCATCAAAGTTTTTGCATTCTGAAGTTCAACGGCTAAAGCTATTCCCCTGTTTAGGCCATTAAGAAAACCAGCCATCGAAGCAGCCTCATCTTCCTGTACATTTGCCCTAATTTTGGCCATCTCTAACTTTCTATAATATGCATCTACAGATAAAGAACCTTGTACAAGAGTATGTAATTTTTGATACAATTCTCTAAAATAGTAATCAGGAACAAAAGTTCTACGCATGGAAGTAGTCAAATCAAACCAAGTTAGAGCCGGAGCACGGGCCCGCATTGGACGCGTATTCCTTCGTTGGTCCATTTCCTGATTCCACCAGACCAGGGCATAGTCAGTGAAATGTACCACCACGAGTGGGACCTTCTTGTGTTCTGGGATCGCATGAAGCTCGAAGATGCGCTCCATTTTCATCTCCCAGTCTAGGTAATCCTCCGTATTCGTACCGCCGGCGAAGGGTGGAACAGTCGTTTTGCATTGACTGAGACCCTCGAAAGGCTTGGCAGCGGCATTGTTGTCATTGGTAGGGTTGTCCTCCTCTGACTCCGTATGTCGTTGCTCCCGCTCAGCCCGTAAGTCAGCAACCTCCTCCGTGAGGGTAGCAAATCGCGCAGAGAGTTGCGCTATTGCAGCCAGTATTTGGTCACTCCCCAAAGGGGCAGAAGCACCTCCTTCTGACATCGGTTATAGGCAAAAATCTGTCTGCTAAGAACAAGGAAAAATGAGTGGTAACCTTACCCTCTTGTCCCCCAAGCGTATCCCACCTAACAGCTACACACAAACCAGTGTTTCACCCTAGGGTGGCGCCCTTATAGTATGTTCACTCAAGCCTTTTTCCACTCTACCTCCCGGTATTGACAAATGTATAAGGCAAACAGTAATTCACACACAACAATGATACTTAAGGAAAAATCACAAATTTTTGAAAAATAGATACTTGGTTCTATTTTGATGTTGAAAAATCTTTTCGCAAACGATAGTTGTAATATAGTTCAGATAAGAGGTACAAAACAAGGAAATTTCAGGGTGAAGCCCTCAAATTTCAGAAAAGATGGGTGTGCACGATGACAAAATCCAAACTATAATTCAAGAGTAAATGTTCAAGTCGCTTGAAAAGATACAACTAGTAGTTGAAAGCACGGCAATTCAAGAATTGAATAGAATCAAGAAAATAAGCAGAGTTGAAACAACTTTAAGAAAGTCTTAAAACTAACCAAAGAAGAGATCACCAACCCAATAGGTAATCAAAGAAACCAATCCCAGCAATTTATTAATTCTTTCAATATGCAGACAACCCAATTACGAAATTTTAAACCCTAAGTGGCGAAAAATTTACTAATATGCGATTTTAAGAAAAGGAAACCCTAGGGCCAGCAAAGTTCAATTTTGACTCACTAACCAAGTCCCAGGGATAATTTCAGCAGCACAAGGACACAAAATCAAGAATTCCATATATTTTCAAGAATTCAAAACGAGGTATCCGAAACTAGTGCATGCAAATCACAATACGCAGATAAGGTGAGCTGCTTAACATCAGCCGCAAAAACTCACCAACTTTCACAAAATCAGCACAAGAGGGGTAGAAAAACAGTCGCAAAGCCCAGCAATTTAGACGCAAAAACAGCAGCACTAAAGTGTCTCTCAAAACCCTAGTGTTGCAAAGCAAAGGCGACTAAAAGATGCAACAAAATCGAAACCCTAGCTAAGCCCAAAAATCCGAACCCTAATTTCGTTTCTAAAGGCCAAACTTAATTTTGAAGTTGCAGCAAGGGATATGCGATTTTTAATTTAAGAAAAACAACCCCAAAACAGTACAAACTTGTCGCAGAAAGAAGGTAATTTTAAAACCCTAAGTTGCGTTTTTTAGTACTTTAAAATTTGGTTCAATTTTTCCTTGCAAATTTTGATTTTAAGAGAGGGTAAACAGTACCAAAAAACCGAAATTCAAAGCTTGAAAGAAAAAAAAAATTTCCCCTTAGAAGATGCGTTCTAATTCCAAGAATTTCAAGACAAGCAAGACTAACAAGGAAAAGAAAACACCTGATAAAGATTTGGTTGGGTTACTTCAACCTTCTCCAGCCACGAAACCAAACCTAAGCTCTGATACCAATTGATGTGGACGCTTGTACACATGCGGATGAAGTTGCCCGGAAAGTTTGATTTAGTGGTGTAGCTCGTATTGGCTCTTTACTTACCCAAAATCCAGAGAACAAAGATAAACTAACCTAAGCTAATTTACTTAAGAATTCGAACCAAGTAAGAAAGAGTTGAAACATGTGAATTTAATTAGGTAGAGCAATTAACCTAATTAAGCTAAATTTCATGCAATATATAAATTACAAGCATGCAAAATACATAAAGCAATAAAGGGAGAGTACTCAAACTAATAGTTTTAAGATCTGAACACTTGTTTTATTATGGAGTTTCGGCTGCCTATTTATAAGGCAAAGAGCAGCCGAAAATTCTACCTAAAAGAAGTAGGAAAAGAATTAGAATTGGAAACCAATCAAGAGATTGATTTCCTTTACAATACCAAAACCTGAAAGAAGTGGGTAATGGTAAAGGAAATTTCGGTCACCTTTAATCTTAGTGGCAGCCGATTTTACAAGCTAAAAACAAGAAGGAAAAGGAATAAAAATCCTACTCCAAAAAGGAGATCAAGAAGGGATCCTTTTTGGAAACTAATAAACTAAGGGCAAAATAGGGAACATGCACAAACCCTGATTTTCCCCCAGACCCTAACCCATAATTTCCAACCCTAATGGACTATGGTTAGCCGTGTGGGCTTCTTTGTTGGGCTGGATGACTCTTGATGAGGTGGAATGGACTCCATGAGTTGGGTCGGCCCAATCGTTGATGGCGCAAGATGGAATGGTGTAGGGAGCTTCCGGAATTTTCTGGAACCTCCCGGAATCATTTCGGAATCAAGATTTTCAAGATTTTCACGATTCTTCAAGATTCTGCAAAATATGAAATTCTAGATTTTCAATAAAAACCAAGAACTTCAAGAAATGTTTCTTTAAAGTCCAAGAACCTTCCGGCGTCTTCTAGAACTTCAAGAAACAGCCTTCTCTTCATTGTGGATTGGGGAATTGCTCCTCTTCTTCAAGAATTGTAAGGAGAGTTGCAATTTGAACCTTTCCGTCTTTGTTTTCCAAGGCGTTGGCTTCTACTATCAATTGGGCATCCTGTTGGCAAGCTTGTAAAAGGTTGTTGAGTGTCTCTTGAACCTTCTTTGCTCTGCTTCTGGTCATTGGCCCAATGATGTCTACAAGTGGATCCCTTTGATATGGAATTGGATCCTGAAGCATTGTTGGGCCTCGGTGTAGAACCCGAACCCCCTCAGCTTCTCCGGACTCACTTGTCTGTGGACTTGTCTGTGGACTTGGGATGCCCTCATCATCCCCTCCCGGTTGAAAAGGATTTGACCTCAAATCTTCACCCTTTTCATAAGTAAATGGAGACAAGTCAGCAACATTAAATGAAGTACTAACACCATACTCACCTGGTAAATGAAGCTTGTAAGCATTAGGCCCTATCTTGGACACGATTTGAAAAGGCCCATCGCCCCGGG
This sequence comes from Leptodermis oblonga, assembly GCA_016801395.1. Taxonomy (NCBI): domain Eukaryota; kingdom Viridiplantae; phylum Streptophyta; class Magnoliopsida; order Gentianales; family Rubiaceae; genus Leptodermis; species Leptodermis oblonga. Next base: position 16,350,178 of record CM028760.1, on the reverse strand, counting down.
GATGGAGTTTTGTCCTCCTCGCAGCAGGGAATCATTCCTTCCTCAAGTGAACCCAAACCCAGTCACCTGGTTCAAAGTTCACAGCCTTGCGCCGTTGGTTTGCATGGGTGGCGGCTCTGGCGTAGTTTTTCTCAAGGTTGGCCCTAACCTTGGCATGTAGGCGTTTGACGGTTTCAGCCTTCTGGGCACTGTCGAGATTAACCTGTTCCTTTAGCGGCAAAGGGATGAGATCCATAACCGTCAAAGGAGTGAAGCCGTAGGCAACTTCGAATGGATAGAACTCTGTTGAGGAGTGCTTGGTGCGGTTGTAGGCAAACTCTGCAACCGGTAAGATTTCTTCCCAACGTTTGAGATTCTTCTGTATTAAGGCCCGAAGTAGATTGCCAACGGTGCGGTTGGTGACTTCCGTCTGACCATCCGTCTGAGGATGACTTGTAGTAGAAAAAAATAGTTTTGTTCCGAAGCGTGACCACAAAGTCTTCCAAAAGTAACTCAGAAATTTAACGTCGCGATCAGAAACAATGGTGCGTGGAATACCATGAAGCCGAACTATTCCTTGAAAGAACAAGTCCGCAACATGTTTGGCATTATCTGATTTCCTGACCGTTAGCCAAAAGCTTGTCGATCTGCTATTGCAACTCCTTTGTTTCCTCCGGATTTACTTTTTAGGCAGGTCGATTTGGAATAGATGCGCCAGGTATGAAGCCAATTTGATGTTCAATCCCATGCAGGGCGGCAATCCCTGTGGCAGCTCTTCTGGAAAGACATCGTTGAATTCCTACAACAAACAATCAACTTCTATAGGGATATCCCGAGGGATATCTTCAAGGTTAGCACAAGTATCTTTACATACCAAAACTAGTACACAACCGTTATTATCTAACACTTGTCCTATTTCCCCTACTGAAGCGAAAAAGCTACTTTTAACTTCTTCCTGTCTAGGCTTATCAGAGTTCGCCTTACTACCCATTACAAGTTCTTCCCTTTCCCTTTATCTAGGCGCTTTCCAGCTTCCCATTTGGCGATGGCATCCTTCATGCGGACTGCTTCTAAATGCACTTCATTAGGTGGCATAGGGAGGAACGTGTGGATCTTGCCCGCCTGGCAGACCGAGTAAGTGTTGGCGACCCCATCATGTGTTGCCTTCAGGTCAAAGAGCCATGGGCGTCCGAGCAGAATGTGACAAGCCTCCATTGGCAGAACATCACATAAAACAGTGGATTCGAACTTACCGATAGTATATGGTACGCTTACCTGCTTGCTGACTCTTTAGCCATCTGAGCTGTCGAGCCATTGGAGCCGATAAGGACGTGGATGATTGAGTATGGGGAGCTTCAACTTTTCGACCATATATTCGCTGGCCACATTTGTGCAACTCCCTCCATCAATGATCAGAACACACAACTTCCCATTGACCTTAGTCCTGGCGTGGAAGATGTTTGTCCGTTGAGACGTATCCTGGATAGCAGCTGTAGTTAAGGTGCGAGTAACCAAGTTCTGATCTTCTTCGATGAACTCAAATTGCTCGACTGGTGCAGACGTAGTGCTGTCAGTTAACTCCGACAAGGGGTCAACAGTTTGATCTTCTTCACCCTCTTCGGAAATGTACTCACCATCTTGCCCCAATAAGACCTTTCGGATGTTAGGGCAATCGCGCATGTAGTGGCCACGGCCTGAGCATTTGTGGCAAGTGACATTGCTGATGGATTGCCGAGGTTTTGATGGCGTTCTGGATTGGGATGAAGACGAGGTGGTGGCGGGGACTATAGCCTTCCGTTCTGATGTAAACTGCTTCTTAGCTGGTGGCGAGTAAACCGGATTCTTTCTCCAAGATGGTGGGGCGCTGGTAGGCGTCCGAAAGGGTGGAACGGTCTTCAGGTATTCCTCCATGACCCGAGCTTTGTGCAACATGTCCGTCAAAATTGTTGCATTCTGAAGTTCAACGGCTAAAGCTATTCCCCTGTTTAGGCCATTAAGAAAACGAGCCATCGAAGCAGCCTCATCTTCCTGTACATTTGCCCTAATTTTGGTCATCTCTAACTTTCTATAATATGCGTCTACAGATAAAGAACCTTGTACAAGAGTATGTAATTTCCGATACGATTCTCTAAAATAGTAATCAGGAACAAAAGTTCTACGCATGGAAGTAGTCAAATCAAACCAAGTTAGAGGCGGAGCACGGGCCCGCATTGGACGCGCATTCCTTCGTTGGTCCATCTCCTGATTCCACCAGACTAGGGCATAGTCCGTGAAATGTACCACCGCGAGTGGGACCTTCTTGTGTTCTGGGATCGCATGAAGCTCGAAGATGCGCTCCATTTTCATCTCCCAGTCTAGGTAATCCTCCGTATTCGTACTGCCGGCGAAGGGTGGAACAGTCGTTTTGCATTGACTGAGACCCTCGAAAGGCTTGGCAGTGGCTTTGTTGTCATTGGTAGGGTTGTCCTCCTCTGACTCCGTACGTCGTTGCTCTCGCTCAGCCTGCAAGTCAGCAACCTCCTCTGTGAGGGTAGCAAATCGCGCAAAGAGTTGCGCTATTGCAGCCAGTATTTTCTCACTCCCCAAAGGGGCAGAAGCACCTCCTCCTGACATCGGTTATAGGCGAAAATATGTCTGCTAAGAACAAGGAAAAATGAGTAGTAACCTTACCCCCTTGTCCCCCAAGTGTATCCCACCTAACAGCTACACAGAAACCAGTGTTTCACTCTAGGGTGGTGCCCTTATAGTATGTTCACTCAAGCCTTTTTCCACTCTACCTCCCGATATTGACAAATGTATAAGGCAAACAGTAATTCACACACAGCAATGATACTTAAAGTAAAAGCACAAATTTTCGAAAAATAGATACTTGGTTCTATTTTAATGTCAAAAAATCTTTTCGCAAACGATAGTTGTAATATAGTTTAGATAAGAGGTACACAACAAGGAAATTTCGGGGTGAAGCCCTCAAATTTCAGAAAAGATGGGTGTGCACGATGACAAAATCCAAACTATAAGTCAAGAGTAAATGTTCAGGTCGCTTGAAAAGATACAACTAGCAGTTGAAAGCAGGGCAATTCAAGAATTGAATAGAATCAAGAAAATAAGCAGAGTTGAAACAACTTTAAGAAAGTTCTAAAACTAACCAAAGAAGAGATCACCAACCCAATAGGTAATCAAAGAAACCAATCCCAGCAAATTATTAATTCTTTCAATATGCAGACAACCCAATTACGAAATTTTAAACCCCTAAGTGGCGAAAAATTTACTAATATGCGATTTTGAGAAAAGAAAACTCTAGGGCCAGCAAAGTTCCATTTTGACTCACTAACCAATTCCCAGGGATAATTTCAGCAGCACAAGTACACAAAATCAAGAATTCAATATATTTTCAAGAATTCAAAACGAGGTATCCGAAACTAGTGCATGCAAATCCCAATACGCAGATAAGGTGAGCTGCTTAACATCAGCCGCAAAAACTCCCCAACTTTAACAAAATCAGCACAAGAGTGGTAGAAAACAGGCGTAAAAACCCTGCAATTTAGACGCAAAAACAGCAGCACTAAAGTGTCTCTCAAAACCCTAGTGTTGCAAAGCAAAGGCGACTAAAAGATTCAACAAAACCAAAACCCTAGCTAAGCCCAAAAATCTGAACCCTAGTTTTGTTTCTAAAGGCCAAACTTAATTTTGAATTTGCAACAAGGGATATGCAATTTTTAATTTAAGAAAAACAGCCCCAAAACAGTACAAACTGTTCGCAAAAAGAAGGTAATTTTATAATCCTAAGTTGCGTTTTTCAGTACTTTAAAATTTGGTTTAATTTTTCTAAGGAATTTTGATTTTAAGATAGGGTAAACAGTACCAAAACCGAAATTCAGAGCTTGAAAGAAAAAAAAATTTCCCCCAAGAAGGTGCGTTCTAATTCCAAGAATTTCAGGACAAGCAAGACTAACAAGGAAAAGAAAACACCTGATAAAGATTTTGTTGGGTTACTTCAACCTTCTCCAGCCATGAAACCAAACCTAAGCTCTGATACCAATTGATGTGGACGGTTGTACACATGCGGATGAAGTTGCCCGGAAAGTTTGATTAAGTGCGTAGCTCGTATCGGCTCTTTACTTACCCGAAATCCAGAGAACAAAAATAAACTAATCTAAGCTAATTTACTTAAGAATTTGAACCAAGTAAGAAAAGAGTTGAAACATGCGAATTTAATTTAGTAGAGCAATTAACCTAATTAAGCTAAGTTTCATGCAATATATAAATTACAGCATGCAAAATACATAAAGCAATAAAGGGAGAGTACTCAAACTAATAGTTTTAAGATCTGAATACTTATTTTATTATGGAGTTTCGGCTGCCTATTTATAAGGCAAAGAGCAGCCGAAAATTCTACCCTAAAAGAAGTAAGAAAGGAATTAGAATTGGAAACCAATCAAGAGATTGATTTCTTTTACAATACCAAAACCTGAAAGAAGTGGGTAATGGTAAAAGAAAAGGAAAATTCGGTCACCTTTAATTCTTAGTGGCAGCCAAAATTACAAGTTAAAAACAAGAAGGAAAAGGAATTGAAAATCCTACTCCAAAAAGGAGATCAAGAAGGGATTCTTTTTGGAAACTAATAAACTAAGGGCAAAATATGGAACATGCATATACCCTTATTTTCCCCCAAACCCTAACCCTTAATTTCCAACCCTAATGGACTAGGTATAGCCATGTGGACTTCTTTGTTCGGCTGGCCGACTTTCGATGAGGTGGAATGGACTCCATGAGTTGGGTCGGCCCAATTGTTGATGGCGCATGATGGAATGGTGTAGGGAGCTTCCGAAATCTTCTGGAACCTCCCGAAATCATTTCGGAATCAAGATTTTCAAGATTCTTCAAGATTCTGCAAAATATGAAATTCAAGATTTTCAATAAAAACCAAGAACTTCAAGAAATGTCTCTTTAAAGTCCAAGAAGCTTTCGGCGTCTTCCAGAACTTCAAGAAACAGCCTTCTCTTCACTGTGGATTGGGGAATTGCGCCTCTTCTTCAAGAATTGTAAAGAGAGTTGCAATTTGAATCTTTCCGTCTTTGTTCTCCAAGGCGTTGGCTTCTACTATCAATTGGGCATCCTGTTTGCAAGCTTGTACAAGGTTGTTGAGTGTCTCTTAAACCTTCTTTGCTCTACTTCTGGTCATTGGCCCAATGATGTCTACAAGTGGATCCCTTTGATATGGACTTGGATCCTGAAGCATTGTTGGGCCTCGGTGTAGAACCCGAACCTCCTCAGCTTCTCTAGACTCACTTGTCTGTGGACTTGGGATGCCCTCATCACTTACACCAACCTCGCCCGCACAGGTAAGGTCTTTCCACGGTATGGCTAGATTTTACCGACGGTTTGTGAAGGACTTTTCCACCAAAGCAGTACCTCTGAACGATTTGTGCAGGAAGAATGTTCCATTCGTGTTGGGGCTAGCTCAGGAAAACGCCTTTACGGTTCATAAGCATGATCTCACTCATGCACCTGTTTTAGCATTACCTGATTTTGATAAAGTCTTTGAACTAATATGTGATGCATCAAGTTTAGAAATTGGCGCAGTTTTAATGCAGGGAAGCAAGCAAATCGCCTATTTCAGTGAGAAGTTTAAGGAAGCTGCCTTAAATTATCCAACTTACGATAAGGAGCTCTATGCAGTGGTCTGTGCTTTCGAGACTTGGTCACATTATTTAATTGCCAAGGAATTTGTTGTTCACAGTGATCACGAGTCCCTTAAACACTTAAAGGGACAGAGTAAGTTAAATAGACATCATGCTAAATGGGTTAATTTTATTAAAACTTTTCCTTACATTATTAAATATAAGAAAGGGAAAGATAATTTGGTTGCTGATGCTCTATCTCACAAGAAATCAGATGATGCCAAACATGTTGCGGAAATGTTCTTTCAGGGGATAGTTCAGCTTCATGGTATTCCGCGCACTATTATGTCTGATCGCGACGTCAAATTTCTAAGTTACTTTTGGAAGACTTTGTGGTCACGCCTCGGCACAAAACTACTGTTTTCGACTACAAGTCATCCCCAGACGGATGGTCAGACGGAAGTCACCAACCGCACCCTGGCAATCTACTTCGGGCTTTAATACAGAAGAATCTAAGACGTTGGGAAGAAATCTTACCGGTTGTAGAGTTTGCCTACAACCGCACCAAGCACTCATCAACAGGGTTCTGTCCATTCGAAGTTGCCTACGGTTTCACTCCTTTGATGGTTATGGATCTCATCCCTTTGCCGCTAAAGGAACAGGTTAATCTCGACGGCGCCCAGAAGGCTGAAACCGTCAAAGTTCATCGAATTCAATAAAATTACAAATAGGGAGAGGTGTGTAAAACAGTCCAATAAAGACCAATTTCAGCAACAAAAAGTGTCAGTTATCCTTTAATTTCAACCGAAAACAGCACTAATTGGATCCACAAAGGCAATTGCAAAAATAGTACCAAAAGTGAGCAAAAGAGCCCTAGCTTTTAAAACCCTAAAACCGATTTTCCCAAATTATTAAGAAACCAATTTTAACCCTTTCTTTTCGCAAATTCTTCTTCCGTTTTCAATCCACAATTTCGATTTTACTAGCTAAACAATATGATCAAAATCGAAAGTTTATTTAAGAAAAACAGAAAAAATTTTCTCAAAAAGGAGCGTTCTTTTCCAGAAATTCATTAATTAAAGTAGAATAAAGGAAAAGAAAGCACCTGATGATTCGACTGAGTTACTTCAGTCTCCTCCGGTCGAGCAAACAGCCCTGGCGCTCTGATACCAATTGATGCGAAACCCTTATTGCCAACGCCTTTGGAAACCAAGAACTCTACGCCGAATGTCCCAAGGAAAGCTTTGATTAAACATGCAATTCGAACCAAGTGGAGTAAACTAGAATTTGAAACAAAGCTTTGATTAATAGATAAAGCAATTATCTATTAGCCTATAGTTTCTTGACTTTTAGCAGTTAACAAGCATGCAAATTACATAAGCCCAAAATAAAGGAGTGATTAAAGAAGTATAAATTCTAACTTAATCAATAATCAACTAAAAATAAAGTGAGGAATTCGGCTGCCTTAATATAGGGGAGGGTGGCCGAATTCTTTGACCTAAAACTACTAAGAAAAGGTAGTGAAATTGGAAACCAATCAAGAGATTTATTCCTTACAAAATCAAATCCTAAAGGAACTAGGATTGATTAAAGAAAGTAATTCGGCTGCACAAAGGGAAAGAGCTGGCCGAATTTACAATTAAAATAAGGAAATAAAGAAGTAAAATTACAAAAAGGTTTCAAGAAAGTAAACCTTTTTGGAAACTACCTACAAATCAGCCCAAGTTGTAACAAATTTGTAACAACCCTAACTAACTTGTAAGAAACTTTGAGTAGAATTAGGAAACATGCACAAATTATAATCATTCCCTAACCTAAGCTTCCAAGTGGCGTGTGGGCTGCTCCTTGTGGGCTTTTGGTCTGGCCGAAATTGTGAAGTGGATTTCAAGAGGGTTTTGGCCCAAGTAAGATGGCGCATGGTGGAGATGATGTAGGGAGGTTCTGGAATCTCCCGAAATCATTTCGGAATGTCAAAAATCAAGAACTTCAAGATTCTCAAAATTCTTCAAGATTCAGTAAGCCGCGAAATTCTAGATTTTCAAGAAAATCAAGAACTTCAAGAAGCGCCCTTTCTTTCAGCTGGATTGATTAGTAGGCGCCATTTCCTCTGTGATGGAGAGTAAAGTGATGCTTTTATCCTTCCTTCTATTTTCTTCAAGGGCGTTTGTGTCCGTAACGATTTGGGCTTCTGTAGCACTCCTTTGAATGAGGTTTTCAAGATCTTCTCTGAGCTTTCTTGTCCTTCATCGGGTCATAGGCCCAGCTATGTCAACGAACGAATCTCTTTGATATGGGCTCTGGTCCTGGAGCATTGGTGGGCCTTTATGGAGCACACGAACCTCTGTTGCACTTTCCGAGTCCTCATTGCTTGAACTGGGATCCTCTGTGTACTGACTTAGCGTAGGGCTGGGGATGTACTCACTGGCGACATTGGTGCAGCTCCCGCCGTCAACTATCAGAACGCAAACACCTCCATTAACTTTGGTCATGTGTGGAAGATGTTGGTCCGTTGAGAAGCATCCTGGGCAACAGTTGTAGTTAAGGATTATGACACAATGGCCATCTGGCTATAGTCTTCAGGGCAATGAATGTCCTCCTCAGTATCGGATTTGCTGTTCTCAGCCAACTCTGGGATGCGACTGGCTTGTTCCTCGTCGTATTCTTCTTCTGAGATGTACTCACCATCCTGCTTTAGTAGTACTTTTCTGATGTTAGGACAGTCCCTCATGTAATGCCCGCGGCCAGAGCACGTATGGCAAGTGATCTGCGAAATGCTCTGCCTGGGGGTGCTTGGCGTTTTAGCTGCTGAAGAAGAAGAGGTGGTTGGGGCTGATTGAATAGCTTTACGCTCAGGGTTGAACAGCTTCTTGGCGGGTGTTGGCCTGTACACCAGATTCTTTCTCCAAGTAGTAGGGGCGCTGGCAGGCGTCCTAGCTAGTGGAACCATCTTCAGGTATTCTTCTATCACCCTGGCTTTGTGGAGCATATCCGTCAAAGTAGTAGCATTCTGCAATTCTACCGCTAAAGCTATCCCTCTATTAAGCCCACTAAGAAAACGTGCCCTGCGGCATCGTCTTCTGTTACATTGGCCCTAATCTTAGCCATCTCTAATTTCTTATAATAAGCATTGACAGATAAAGAACCCTGTACAAGAGTGTGTAACTTCCTATACAATTCTCTAAAATAATACGCAGGTACAAAAGTCTTGCGCATCGCTGTCGTCAAATCAAACCATGAAATAGGTGGCGCACGTGCACGCATAGGCCTGGTATTGCGCCTCTGGTCCAAATCCTGATTCCACCAAACGAGTGCATATTCGGTGAAATTGACCACCGCGAGTGGAGCCTTCTTGTGTTCGGGAACCGAGTGAAGCTCAAAGATTCGCTCCTTCTTGATCTCCCAGTCTAAGTATTCTTCGGGGTCCGTACCTCCGCTGAAAGGCACAGATGTCTTCATTTGACTTAGACCTTCAAAGGGCTTTGTATCAGTGCCAGCCCGTGGGGTGTGGATGTCTTCCTCCTCCTCGAACCAATCTGATGTGGACCAAGGTACACATGCGGATGAATTGCCAAGGAAAGTCTGATTAAGTGGCGTAGCTCGTATAGACTCTTTACTTACCCGAAATCCAGATAACAAAATATACTAACCTAAGCTAATTTACTTAAAGAATTCGAACCAAGTAAGAAAAGAGTTGAAACATGCGATTTTAATTAGGTAGAGCAAATAACCTAATTAAGCTAAGTTTCATGCAATATATAAATTACAGCATGCAACATACATAAAGTAATAAAAGGAGAGTACTCAAACTAATAGTTTTAAGATCTGAATACTTATTTTATTATGGAGTTTCGGCTGCCTATTTATAAGGCAAAGAGCAGCCGAAAATTCTACCCTAAAAGAAGTAGGAAAGGAATTAGAATTTGAAACCAATCAAGAGATTGATTTCCTTTACAATACCAAAACCTGAAAGAAGTGGGTAATGGTAAAAGAAAAGGAAAATTCGGTCACCTTTACAAGTTAAAAACAAGAAGGAAAAGGAATTGAAAATCCTACTCCAAAAAGGAGATCAAGAAGGGATCCTTTTTGGAAACTAATAAACTAAGGGCAAAATAGGGAACATGCACAAATCCTTATTTTCCCCCAAACCCTAACCCTTAATTTCGCAACCCTAATGGACTAGGCCTTGCGTGTGGGCTTCTTGGTGGGCTGGCCAAATGGATGATGTGGAATGGACTCCATGGATTGGGTCGGCCCAATTGTTGATGGCCCATGATGGAATGGTGTAGGGAGCTTCCGGAATCTTCTGGAACCTCCCGGAATCATTTCGGAATCAAGTTTTTTCAAGATTTTCAAGATTCTTCAAGATTCTGCAAAATATGAAATTCAACATTTTCAAGAAAATCAAGAACTTCAAGAAATGTCTCTTTAAAGTCCAAGAACCTTCCGGCGTCTTCAAGAACTTCAAGAAATAGCCTTCTCCTCATTGTGGAATGGGGAATTACGCCTCTTCTTCAAGAATTGTAAGGAGAGTTGCAATTTGAACCTTTCCGGCTTTGTTCTCCAAGGCGTTGGCTTCTACTATCAATTGAGGATCCTGTCGTCAAGCTTGTACAAGGTTGTTGAGTGTCTCTTGAACCTTCTTTGCTCTGCTTCTGGTCATTGGCCCAATGATATCTACAAGTGGATCCCTTTGATATGGACTTGGATCCTGAATCATTGTTAGGCCTCGATGTAGAACCCGAACCTCCTCAGCTTCTCTGGACTCAATTGTGTGTGGACTTGTCGTTGGACTTGGGATGCCCTCATCATCCCCTCCCGGTTGAAAAGGATTTGACCTCAAATCTTTATCCTGTTCATAAGTAAATGGAGACAAGTCAGCAACATTAAATGAAGTACTAACACCATACTCACCTGGTAAATCAAGCTTGTAAGCATTAGGCCCTATCTTGTGTCTGATCGCGACGTCAAATTTCTCCATCCCCGGGGATGGAGTTTCGTCCTCCTTGCTGCAGGGAATTGTTCCTTCCTCATGTGAACCCAAACCCAGTCGCCTGGTTCAAAGTTCACAGCCTTGCGCCATTGGTTTTCATGGGCGGCGGCTCTGGCGTAATTTTTCTCAAGGTTGGCCCGAACCTTGGCATGCAGGCGTTTGACGGTTTCAGCCTTCTGGGTGCCGTCGAGATTAACCTGTTCCTTTAGCGGCAAAGGGATGAGATCCATAACCGTCAAAGGAGTGAAGTCGTAGGCAACTTCGAATGGACAGAACCCTGTTGAGGAGTGCTTGGTGCGGTTGTAGGCAAACTCTGCAACCGGTAAGATTTCTTCCCAACGTTTGAGATTCTTCTGTATTAAAGCCCGAAGTAGATTGCCAACGGTGCGGTTGGTGACTTCCGTCTAACCATCCGTCTGGGGATGACTTGTAGTCGAAAACAGTAGTTTTGTGCCGAGGCTTGAGCAGAAAGTCTTCCAAAAGTAACTCAGAAATTTGACGTCGCGATCAGACACAATAGTGCGTGGAATACCATGAAGCCGAACTATCCCCTGAAAGAACACGTCCGCAACATGTTTGGCATCATCTGATTTCCTGCAGGGAATAAAGTGAGCCATCTTAGAAAAGCGATCGACTACGACAAATAAGGAGTCATTACCTCTTTGCGTCCTCGGAAGACCTAGAAAAAAATCCATTGAAATGTCAGTCCAAGGTAAAGAAAGAATAGGTAAAGGCGTGTAAAGTCCATGAGGTTTAGATGTAGATTTAGCTTTTAAACAATTAATACAACGAGTGCAGACATGCTGTATATCTTTTCACATATGAGGCCAATAAAAATGTTCCTATAACACATCACGTGTCTTACGTACACCAAAATGACCCATAAGTCCCCCATTGTGATCTTCACGAACCAGTAATTCCCTAGTAAAACTACGAGGGATGCATAACCTATGTTCCCTAAACAAGAAACCATCCTGTCTATAGTACTTATGGAATGCACCAGATTCACATGCTTTATATAAAGTAGCAAAATCACTATCAGAAGCATACAAATCTTTTAGATATGAAAATCCTAGCAAAGAATGATCTAAAATAGCCAGAATTTCATACCTGCGAGATAAAGCGTCAGCAACCAAATTATCTTTCCCTTTCTTATATTTAATAATGTAAGGAAAAGTTTCAATAAAATTAACCCATTTAGCATGACGTCTATTTAAGTGTTTAAGGGACTCGTGATCACTGTGAACAATAAATTCCTTGGCCATTAAATAATGTGACCAAGTCTCGAAAGCACGGACCACTGCATAGAGCTCCTTGTCGTAAGTTGGATAATTTAAGGTAGCTCCCTTCAACTTCTCACTGAAATAGGCGATTGGCTTGCCTTCCTGCATTAAAACTGTGCTAATTCCTATACCTGATGCATCACACATTAGTTCAAAGACTTTATTAAAATTAGGTAATGCTAAAACAGGTGCATGAGTGAGATCATGCTTAAGAGCCGTAAAGGCGTTTTCCTGAGCTTGCGCCCACAAGAACGGAACATTCTTCTTGCACAAATCGTTCAGAGGTGCTGCTTTGGTGGAAAAGTCCTTCACAAACCGTCGGTAAAATCCAGCCAAACCGTGGAAAGACCTTATGATGAGGATATCCAGAGCTAGAACAGCACACATTATGAGTCAGAAAGATGGACGCCAAAAGGAAGCAAACGCCTTGGAGCAAAATGAAGGAAATGTTCAAATTGCAACTCTTTTAACCATTCTTGAAGAAGAGGCGCAATTCTCCACTTCCTAATAAAGAAGAAGGCTGTTTCTTGAAGTCTTGAAGATGCCGGAAGGTTCTTGGGCTTTAAAGAAACAATTCATGAAGTCCCTACATTTTGGGCCGACCCAAACTCATGGAGACCAAGTCCACAAGTTTCGGCCAGCCCAAGAAGCCCACAAGAAGCCGCATGGACAGCCCACAAAGGAAGCCCACACGGCCTTAATTAGTTAGGGTCTTTTAAGTCACTTAAGTGTTCTTTTTACTCTTTTAGTTAGTTTCCAAAAAGGGTTCCTTCTTGATCTCTTTTTGGGAGTAGGATTTTTATTCTTTCCTTATTGTTTTTAAGTGTAAATTCGGCTGCCTCTTAACAAAAAGGGGGTGAACGAAATTACCTTTTCTTTTTCTTACCAAATTCTACTTCTTTCCGGATTTGGTAAAGGAAATTAACCTCTTGGTTAATTTCCAATTCTTTTCCTTATTTTCTTTCTTATTTTCGGCCACCCTTATATCTATAAATAGGGCAGCCATGCATAATAATATTCAGAGTATTTCAGATCAAAAACTTAGTGTTTGAGATACCTCCTTTTATTGCTTTATGTATTTGCATGTCGTAGTTTACATAATTGCATGAACTTAGCTAATTAGGTTATTTGCTCTACCTAATTATTCGCATGTTCAAAACTCTTTTCTTGTACTTGGTTCGAATCTAAAACAAAAACAACTAGATTAGGTCTTTTTGTTTATTCTGATTTCGAAGGTAAGATAGAGTCTTATACGAGCTCGCCGCTTAATCACAAGGTCCTTGGCAACTTAATCCGCATGTGTACAACCGTCCACATCAATTGGTATCAGAGCTAAGGAGTGGTTTCGTGGCTGGAGGCGATCAACCGATCAAATCCTTTCCAGGTGTTTTCTTTTTCTTGTTCATCTTGATTATTCTTGGACTAGAACTCATCTTCTTGGGGGAAATTTTTTTTCTTCAAGCTCTTCAAATTTGCGATTTCGGTACTATTTTCCATCTTTAAAAATCGCAAATAATTTCTAAATACCCAGACTGCCCTTGCTGTAAATTTCAGAAATTAAATCGGGTTTAGACAATTTGGGTTTTCAGAATTCTTGAAGGGTTCGGTTTAGTACTTTAAAGAAAGGGTTCGGTTTTCAGTTTTGCTAGGGTTGTGCTGCTCGGGTTTTGGTTTATTCCCTAGGGTTCAGGTTCTCAATTATAAACCCTAACCCTAAACCCTAAACCCTAACCCTAACCCTAAACCCTAAACCCTAAACCCTAAACCCTAAACCCTAACCCCTAACCCTAACCCTAAACCCTAACCCTAAACCCTAAACCCTAACCCTAAACCCTAAACCCTAATTTTGGTTTTTGGGTTCGGTTTTCTGTTTTGGTTTTTCTATTCGGGTTTTCAGTTTCGGGTTCCATTCACGGGTTTACCTACATTCTAAGGGATTTCGGGTCTTGCTTGGGTTTATCTATTGCTGGGCTTCTTGCGAATTATTTCTATCCCTCTTGTGCTGTTTTGTTGAGAAATAGTGAGTTTTTGCGGTTGATGTTAAGCAGCTCACTTTGTTTGCGCATTGAAAAATTATATGCTCTAGTTTGGGATACCTTGTTTTGAATTCTTGAAAATATATTGAATTCTTGGTTTTGTATCCTTGTGCTGCTAAGATAATTCCTAGGAATAGGTTAGTGAGTCAAAAATTGAACTTGCTAGCCCTAGGGTTGTCAATTCTTGAAATCGCATCTTGCTGCAATTTGGTGCTGTTTTCGGTTAATTGAGGGATTAGAAATCGCAAGTTGGGTACTGTTTTGCCTATTAGGAGCATTGATAATTTGTGGGGATTGGTTTCTTGATTACCTATTGGGTGGGTGATCTCTTCTTTGGGTAGTTTTAGGCCTTTCCTAAAGTTGTTTCAATTCTGCTTATACTTCTTTGCTTCTATTCAATTTTGAATTGCCCTACTTTCATATTGCCTAGTTATCTTTTCGTGCTACCTGGACATTTGCTCTTTAATTATAGTTTGGATTTTGTCATCGTGCACACTCATCTTTTCTGAAATTTGAGGGCTTAACCCCGAAATTTCCTGTTGTGTACTTCATATCTGAACTATATTACAAATATCGTTTTGCGAAAAGATTTTTCAAAATTAGAACCAAGTGTTGGTTTTAGCGAAAATTTTGCTTCTTTCTTAAGTGTATTGCTTTTGTGTGATTTGCTTCGTGCCTAATACATTTATCAATACCGGGAGGTTTGAGTGGTAAAAGGCTTGAGTGCACATCGCAGAGTGAAACACAAGGTTGTGTGTAGCTATTAGGTGGGAAACACTTGGGGGAATAAGGGGGTAAGGTTATTTCTCACTTTTCCTTATTCTTAGCAGACAGGTTTTCGCTTTCTTATCCAATGTCAGGTGGAGGTGCTCCTAACCCTATAGGAAACGAGCAAATCCTGGCTGCGATTGCGCAACTCTCCGCGCGATTCGCTACTTTAACGGAGGAAGTCGCCGACCTCAGGACTGAACGGGATCAGAGGCGCACAGACTCAGACGACGATGTTGCCGCCCCAGGCACCAACGCCGCAGACCAGCCCTTCGCAGGCCTCAGTCAGTGCAAAACTACCGTTCCACCCTTTGCCGGAGGCACGAATCCTGAGGAGTACTTAGACTGGGAGATGAAAATGGAGCGCATCTTTGAGCTTCATGCGATCCCAGAGCACAAGAAGGTCCAGCTCGCAGTTGTACATTTCACAGACTATGCCCTCATCTGGTGGAATCAGCAGCAGGACCAGCGCAGAAATACACGCCCAATGCGTGCCCGCGCACCGCCTCTCTCTTGGTTTGATTTGACTACTTCTATGCGTAGGACTTTTGTACCGGACTACTATTTTAGAGAATTGTATAGGAAATTACATACTCTTGTACAAGGTTCTATGTCTGTCGATGAGTACTATAGAAAATTGGAGATGGCTAAAATTAGGGCTAATGTACAGGAAGATGAGCCCGCATCTATGGCTCGTTTTCTTAGTGGTTTAAACAGGGGCATTGCTTTAGCTGTGGAATTGCAGAATGCTACAACGCTGACAGACATGCTGCACAAAGCTCGGGTTATGGAGGAGTATCTGAAGTCCGTTCCACCAGTCCGGACACCTACCAGTGCCCCACCAACTTGGCGTAAGAATCCGACCTACTCGCCACCAGTAAGGAGGCCGATCATGTCTGAGCGCAAAGCCCTAGTCCCTGTTGCCGCCGCCACCTCTTCTTCCTCACAGCAGAAAACGCCATCCACTCCCAGGCAGTCTATCAGCAACGTAACTTGCCACAAGTGCTCAGGCCGTGGCCACTACATGAGGGATTGTCCAAATATCCGGAAGGTCTTGTTGGGACAAGATGGTGAGTACATTTCAGAAGAGGATGAAGAAGGCCCAACCGTTGACCCTACAAAGGAGTTAACTGACAGCACTCCGTCAGAGCCTGTGGAGCAGTTCGAATTTCTTGAAGAAGATCCATCTCAGAACTTGGTTACTCGCACTCTGACTACAGCTGCTGTCCCGGACACGTCACAGAGGACAAACATTTTCCATGCCCGAACAAAGGTAAATGGAAAGTTATGTGTTCTGATTATTGATGGAGGGAGTTGTACTAATGTTGCTAGTGAGTATATGGTGGATAAGCTGCGCCTCCCTGTCATCAATCATCCACGTCCTTATCGGCTTCAATGGCTCGACAGCTCAGACGGCTACAGAGTCACAAAGCAGGTAAGCGTACCATACGCTATCGGTAAGTTCAAATCCACGGTTTTATGTGATGTTCTGCCAATGGAGGCTTGTCACATTCTACTCGGACGACCATGGCTCTTTGACCTGAAGGCAACACATGATGGGGTCGCCAACACTTACTCGGTCTGCCAGGAGGGCAAGATCCACACATTCCTACCCATGCCACCGGCTGAAGTGCGATCAGAAGCTGTTCGTATGAAGGAGTCACTCGCTAAATGGGAAGCTGAAAGGCGCCAAGCGAAGGGTGAGGGGAAAGAAATTGTTGTAAAGGGTAGTAAGGCGAACTCTGATAAGCCTGCTCAGGAAAAAGTTAGGAATAGTTGTTTTGCTAGGGGAGAGATAGGTCAAGTGTTAGACAGCAATGATGATGTACTTGTTTTAGTATGCACTAACCCTGATGATATCCCTCAGGATATCCCTATGCAAGTCATTTCTTTGTTGCAGGAAAAAGACAAACCGAAGGAGACAAAGAAGTTGCAAAGACAGTTCGACGAGCTTTTGGCTCACGATCAGAATTACTCCAAAGCACTGTTGCCTGTTGTCTACTCTGCCAAAGAGATGTCAAAGGAGCTTAACGCCCGTGATGGCGATATACCTTTTCCGATCGTGTCAACAATTGGGCATCATGCTTACACGCTTACAGGTAAGTATGATCTATGTTTTGTGTTAATCTTCCTAACTTGTTTCTGTTTGTTTTCAGTGCCTTGGATTCGAGGACGAATCCTTTCCAACCGGGAGGGGATGATGAGGATATCCAGAGCTAGAACAGCACACATTATGAGTCAGAAAGATGGACGCCAAAAGGAAGCAAACGCCTTGGAGCAAAATGAAGGAAATGTTCAAATTGCAACTCTTTTAACCATTCTTGAAGAAGAGGCGCAATTCTCCACTTCCTAATAAAGAAGAAGGCTGTTTCTTGAAGTCTTGAAGATGCCGGAAGGTTCTTGGGCTTTAAAGAAACAATTCATGAAGTCCCTACATTTTGGGCCGACCCAAACTCATGGAGACCAAGTCCACAAGTTTCGGCCAGCCCAAGAAGCCCACAAGAAGCCGCATGGACAGCCCACAAAGGAAGCCCACACGGCCTTAATTAGTTAGGGTCTTTTAAGTCACTTAAGTGTTCTTTTTACTCTTTTAGTTAGTTTCCAAAAAGGGTTCCTTCTTGATCTCTTTTTGGGAGTAGGATTTTTATTCTTTCCTTATTGTTTTTAAGTGTAAATTCGGCTGCCTCTTAACAAAAAGGGGGTGAACGAAATTACCTTTTCTTTTTCTTACCAAATTCTACTTCTTTCCGGATTTGGTAAAGGAAATTAACCTCTTGGTTAATTTCCAATTCTTTTCCTTATTTTCTTTCTTATTTTCGGCCACCCTTATATCTATAAATAGGGCAGCCATGCATAATAATATTCAGAGTATTTCAGATCAAAAACTTAGTGTTTGAGATACCTCCTTTTATTGCTTTATGTATTTGCATGTCGTAGTTTACATAATTGCATGAACTTAGCTAATTAGGTTATTTGCTCTACCTAATTATTCGCATGTTCAAAACTCTTTTCTTGCACTTGGTTCGAATCTAAAACAAAAACAACTAGATTAGGTCTTTTTGTTTATTCTGATTTCGAAGGTAAGATAGAGTCTTATACGAGCTCGCCGCTTAATCACAAGGTCCTTGGCAACTTAATCCGCATGTGTACAACCGTCCACATCACCTTACCTGTGTGGCCGAGGTTGGTGTAGGCCACTCCCTAATGGCTTTCACCTTGGCGTCGTCAACTTTGACACCAGCTTTAGAGACCACAAAACTGAGAAACACAACTTCCTCAACACTGAAAGTACATTTCTTCACATTAGCATACAATTTATTAGCACGTAATTCAATTAATACCAAGCGAAATATTCTACATGCGATTTCTTGTCTCTGGAATAGATCAAGATATCATCAAAATAAACCACAACAAATTTCCCTATGAACTTTCTAGGCACATGATTCATTAATCGCATAAAAGTACTTGGTGCATTTGTTAGGCCGAAGGGCATTACTAACCACTCATACAAACCAAACTTAGTTTTAAAAGCAGTTTTCCATTCATCCCCCTCCCTCATGCGAATTTGATGATAGCCCTGTGTAAGATCTATTTTAGAGTAAATCGTTAAGCCATACAAGTCCTCTAACATGTCATCAAGCCTAGGGACAGGATGCCTATACTTGATTGTTATCTTATTAACAGCTCTACAATCAACACACATTCTCCATGTACCATCTTTCTTAGGGACAAGAATTACAGGTACAGCACAAGGACTAAGTGATTCCCTTACCTGACCGTTAGCCGAAAGCTTGTCGATCTGCTTCTGCAATTCCTTTGTTTCCTCTGGATTTGCTTTGTGGGCAGGTCAATTTGGAATAGATGCGCCAGGTATGAAGTTGATTTGATGTTCAATCCCACGCAGAGGCGGCAATCCCTGCGGCAGCTCTCCTGGAAAAACATCGTTGTATTCCTGCAACAAACAATCAACTTCTATAGGAATATCCCGAGGGATATCTTCAGGGTTAGCGCAAGTATCTTTACATACTAAGACTAGTACACAACCTTTGTTACCTAACACCAGTCCTATTTCCCCCACTGTAGCGAAAAAGCTAATTCTAACTTCTTCCTGATTAGGCTTATCAGAGTTCGCCTTACTACCCATTACAAGTTCTTTCCCTTTCCCCTTATCTAGGCACTTTCCAGCTTCCCATTTACCAAGGGCGTCCTTCATTCGGATTGCTTCTGAACGCACTTCATTAGGTGGCATAGGTAGGAACGTGTGGATCTTGCCCTCCTGGCAGACCGAGTAAGTGTTGGCGATCCCATCATGCGTTGCCTTCAGGTCGAAGAGCCACGGGCGTCCGAGCAGAATGTGACAAGCCTCCATTGGCAGAACATCACATAAAACAGTGGATTCGAACTTACCGATAGCATATGGTACGCTTACCTGCTTGGTGACCCTGTAGCCATCTGAGCTGTCGAGCCATTGGAGCCGATAAGGACGTGGATGATTGAGTATGGGGAGCTTCAGCTTCTCGACCATATATTCACTGGCCACATTTGTGCAACTCCCTCCATCAATGATCAGAACACACAACTTCCCATTGACCTTAGTCCTGGCGTGGAAGATGTTTGTCCATTGAGAGGTATCCTGGACAGCAGCTGTAGTCAAGGTGCGAGTAACCAAGTTCTGATTAGGATCTTCTTCGATGAACTCAAATTGCTCAACCGGTGCAGACGAAGTGCTGTCAGTTAACTCCGACAAGGGGTTAACAGTTTGATCTTCTTCATCCTCTTCGAAAATATACTCACCATCTTGCCCCAATAAGACCTTCCGGATGTTAGGTCAATCACGCATGTAGTGGCCACGGCCTTAGCATTTGTGGCAAGTGACATTGCTAATAGATTGCCGAGGTGTTGATGGCATTCTGGATTGGGATGAAGACGGGGTGGTGGCAGGGACTATAGCCTTCCGTTCTGACGTAAACGGCTTCTTAGCGGGTGGCGAGTAAACCAGATTCTTTATCCAAGCCGGTGGGGCGCTGGTAGGCGTCCGGACGGGTGGAACTGTCTTCAGGTATTCCTCCATGACCCGAGCCTTGTGCAACATGTCCGTCAAAGTTGTTGCATTCTGAAGTTCAACGGCTAAAGCTATACCCCTGTTTAGGCCATTAAGAAAACAAGCCATCGAAGCAGCCTCATCTTCCTGTACATTTGCCCTAATTTTGGCCATCTCTAACTTTCTATAATATGCGTATACAGATAAAGATCCTTGTACAAGAGTATGTAATTTCCTTTACAATTCTCTAAAATAATAATCAGGAACAAAAGTTCTACGCATGGATGTCGTCAAATCATACCAAGTTAGAGGCGGAGCACGGGCCCGCGTGGGACGCGTATTCCTTCGTTGGTCCATCTCTTGATTCCACCAGACCAGGGCATTGTTCGTGAAATGTTCCACCGCGATTGGGACCTTCTTGTGTTCTGGGATCGCTTGAAGCTCGAAGATGCGCTCCATCTTCATCTCCTAGTCTAGGTAATCCTCCGGATTCGTACCACGGGCGAAGGGTGGAACAGTCGTTTTGCATTAACTGAGACCCTCGAAAGGCTTGGCAGCGGCATTCTTGTCATTGGCAGGGGTGTCCTCCTCTGACTCCGTACGTATTTGTTCTCGTTCTGTCCGCAAGTCAGCAACCTCCTCCGTGAGGGTAGCAAATCGCGCATAGAGTTGCGCTATCGCAATCGGTATTTGCTCACTTCCCAAAGGGACAGAAGCACCTCCTGACATCGGTTATAGGCGAAAATCTGTCTGCTAAGAACAAGGAAAAATGAGTAGTAACCTTACCCCTTGTCCCCCAAGTGTATCCCACCTAACAGCTACACACAAACCAGTGTTTCACTCTAGGGTGGTGCCCTTATAGTATGTTCACTCAAGCCTTTTTCCACTCTACCTCCCAGTATTGACAAATGTATAAGGCAAACAGTAATTCACACACAGCAATGATACTTAAGGAAAAAGCACAAATTTTTGAAAAATAGATACTTGGTTCTATTTTGGAGTTGAAAAATCTTTTCGCAAACGATATTTGTAATATAGTTCAAATAAGAGGTACACAACAAGGAAATTTTGGGGTGAAGCCCTCAAATTTCAGAAAAGATGGGTGTGTACGATGACAAAATGCAAACTATAATTCAAGAGTAAATGTTCAGGTAGCTTGAAAAGATACAACTAGTAGTTGAAAGCAGGGCAATTCAAGAATTGAATGGATTCAAAAAAATACGCAGAGTTGAACAACTTTAAGAAAGTCCTAAAACTAACCAAAGAAGAGATTACCAACCCAATAGGTAATCAAAGAAACCAATCCCAACAAATTATCAATTCTTTCAATATGCAGATAACCCAATTACGAATTTTTAAAAACCCCAAGTGGAGGAAAAATTTCTCAGAATTCCAGTGTAGTGCTGTGGGGAGTAGCGTCAGTAATTGAACACTATCAACTTTGCAAGTACACTGAAAAAGAAAAAGATTCCCAATGAAGGACAGAGTCCTCTTTGGCTGAAGGGTAGTGCTGTGGGGAGTAGTGTCGGTAATCGAACACTATCAACTTTGCAAGTACACCTTAAGCCGTGGAGAAAACAATCCTTACTCAATAATTGCCACACAAAACAAACACCAATTTTGTGATTTTAAGAAAAAACCCTAGGGTCAGCAAAGTTCAAGTTTGACTCACTAACCAATTCCCAGAGATAATTTCAGCAGCACAAGGACACAAAATCAAGAATTTAATATTTTTTCAAGAATTCAAAACAAGGTATCTGAAATTAGTGCATGCAAATCACAATGTGCAGATAAGGTGAGCTGCTTAACATCAGCCGCAAAACTCACCAACTTTAAACAAAATCAGCACAAGAGGAGTAGAAAAACAGTCACAAAAACCCAGCAATTTAGACGCAAAAACAGCAGCACTAAAGTGTCTCTCAAACCGTAGTGTCGCAAAGGAAAGGCGACTAAAAGATTCAACCAACAAACCGAAACCCTAGCTAAGCCAAAACCCGAACCCTAATTTATTTATAAAGTTCAAAATTTAATTTAGTTTTTCAGCAAGGAATTCCAGATTGTAATTTAAGAAAAACAGCCCCAAAATAGTACAAGCTTTTCGCAAAAAGAAGGCAATTTTAAAACCCTAAGTTGCGTTTTTCAGTACTTTAAAATTTGGTTCAATTTTTCTAGAGAATTTCGATTTTATGATAGGCTAAAACAGTACCAAGAAACCGAAATTCAAAGCTTGAAAGAAAAAAAAAAATTCCCCCAAGAAGATGCGTTCTAATTCCAAGAATTTCAAGACAAGCAAGACTAACAAGGATTAGAAAACACCTGATAAAGATTTGGTTGTGTTACCTCAACCTCCTCCAACCACGAAACCAGCCCAAGCTCTGATACCAATTGATGTGGACCAAGGTACACATGCGGATGAATTTCCAAGGAAAGTCTGATTAAGTGGCGTAGCTCGTATAGACTCTTTACTTACCCGAAACCCAGATAACAAAATAAACTAACCTAAGCTAATTTACTTAAAGAATTCGAATCAAGTAAGAAAAGAGTTGAAACATGCGATTTTAATTAGGTAGAGCAAATAACCTAATTAAGCTAAGTTTCATGCAATATATAAATTACAGCATGCAAAATACATAAAGCAATAAAGGGAGAGTACTCAAACTAATAGTTTTAAGATCTGAATACTTATTTTATTATGGAGTTTCGGCTGCCTATTTATAAGGCAAAGAGCAGCCGAAAATTCTACCCTAAAAGAAGTAGGAAAGGAATTAGAATTGGAAACCAATCAAGAGATTGATTTCCTTTACAATACCAAAACCTGAAAGAAGTGGGTAATGCTAAAAGAAAAGGAAAATTCGGTCACCTTTAATTCTTAGTGGCAGCCAAAATTACAAGTTAAAAACAAGAAGGAAAAGGAATTGAAAATCCTACTCCAAAAAGGAGATCAAGAAGGGATTCTTTTTGGAAACTAATAAACTAAGGGCAAAATAGGAAACATGCACAAACCTTTATTTTCCCCCAAACCCTAACCCTTAATTTCGCAACCCTAATGGACTAGGCCTTGCGTATGGGCTTCTTGGTGGGCTGGCCGAATGGATGATGTGGAATGGACTCCATGGATTGGGTCGGCCCAATTGTTGATGGCGCATGATGGAATGGTGTAGGGAGCTTCCGGAATCTTCTGGAACCTCCCGGAATCATTTCGGAATCAAGATTTTTCAAGATTTTCAAGATTCTTCAAGATTCTGCAAAATATGAAATTCAAGATTTTCAAGAAAATCAAGAACTTCAAGAAATGTCTCTTTAAAGTCCAAGAACCTTCCGGCGTCTTCAAGAACTTCAAGAAATAGCCTTCTTGATGAGGATATCCAGAGCTAAGACAGCACACATTATGAGTCAGAAAGATGGACACCAAAAGGAAGTAAAAGCCTTGGAGCAAAATGAAGGAAATGTTCAAATTGCAAATCTTCTACACATATTTGAAGAGGAAGCGCAATTCACCAAGTCCAAATAAAGAAGAAGGCTGTTTCTTGAAGTCATGAAGATGCCGGAAGGTTCTTGGGCTTTAAAGAAACAAATCATGAAATTCCCTACACATTGGGCCGACCCAAAATCATGGAACCAAAGTCCACAAGATTTCGGCCAGCCCAAAGGAGCAAGGAAGCCGCACAGCCCAAAGCAAACAGCCCACACGGCTGCTTAGTGAAATTAGGGAATTCTTCTTTTAAATTAATTATGTTCTTTTATTCTTTTAAGTTAGTTTCCAAAAAGGGTTTCCTTATTCTTTTTGGAAGTAGGAATTTTATTCTTTTCCTTATTTTTAGATTGCAAATTCGGTTACCACTTGTTAAGGGTAAAACCGAATTGCCTTTTCTTTTTCTTACCAAATTCTACTTCTTTCCGGGTTTGGTAAAGGAAATTAACCTCTTGGTTAATTTCCAATTCTTTTCCTTATTGATTTCTTCCTTATTTTCGGCTGCTCCTTCAACTATAAATAGGGCAGCCATGCATAATAATATTCAGAGTATTTCAGATCAAAAACTTAGTGTTTGAGATACCTCCTTTTATTGCTTTATGTATTTGCATGTCGTAGTTTACATAATTGCATGAACTTAGCTAATTAGGTTATTTGCTCTACCTAATTATTCGCATGTTCAAAACTCTTTTCTTGCACTTGGTTCGAATCTAAAACAAAAACAACTAGATTAGGTCTTTTTGTTTATTCTGATTTCGAAGGTAAGATAGAGTCTTATACGAGCTCGCCGCTTAATCACAAGGTCCTTGGCAACTTAATCCGTATGTGTACAACCATCCACATCACTTCTCTTCATTGTGGAATGGGGAATCGCGCCTCTTCTTCAAGAATTGTAAGGAGAGTTGCGATTTGAACCTTTCCGACTTTGTTCTCCAAGGCGTTGGCTTCTACTATCAATTGAGCATCCTGTCGGCAAGCTTGTACAAGGTTGTTGAGTGTCTCTTGAACCTTCTGTGCTCTGCTTCTGGTCATTGGCCCAATGATATCTACAAGTGGATTCCTTTGATATGGACTTGGATCCTGAAGCATTGTTGGGCCTCGGTGTAGAACCCGAACCTCCTCAGCTTCTCTGGACTCAGTTGTCTGTGGACTTGTCGATGGACTTGGGATGCCCTCCTCACAATCCTGCGGGGTGGCCCTTATCTCATCGACCTTGACCTTGAGGTCTGCGAATTGATTGGTCAAATTCGCAATGGCAGGCTTGAAGCGCATTCATAACTGGGGGCGCTTCTCCTCCTGACATGCCTAGTAACCAAGAAAGATCCCTGCTAAGAACAAGTAAAAGTGAGCAGAGTAACCTTACACCCTTGTCCCCCTAGAATGGCCCTCTTAAAAACTACACACAACCCTGTGTATCGCTCGTAGGGATGGCAACCCTTACGTGCTGTATCACTCAGCCTTTTACCTCAGTCCTGTATACTCAATTAATTTCACAAAATCCTGGGCAAAGGTAACAAGCAAGCAATCAATCACACTAACAACAAACTATATACGAAAGTAGTCAAAAATCTTTCGGAAAAAAGAACTTGGTTCGATTTTCAGTTTTAAAACACCTTTTCGAAAAAGAAATTTTGATAATATAGCTTAAATAAGAAGTACACCAAAAGGAACTTTCGGGGAGAAGCCCTCAAAGTTCAGAGAGAATGGCAGTGCACGAAGACAAAATTCAAGCTATAATTCAGAGTAAATGTTCAGGTCGCACGAAAAGATAGAAAGCTAAAGAAGCAGGGCAATTCAATTGACGAAGCAAGAATAATTAGCAGGTTTGAAACAAATCAGGAAAGACCTAACTAACCCAAGAAGTGATCACCCTACCCAACGGGTAATCAAGAAACCAATTCCAACCAATTATTCAAGTGTTCGAAAAAAAAAAAAAAATTCCAACCAATTGCCACAAAGATACAAAAATTGCAATTTTGTCACCTCTCAATCCAAATATGCGATTTAGATCTTTAGACAGCAAGACGATACAGTTTCAGGAATTCGATATTTTAAAGAATTCAAAACAAGGTAGGCGTGCAGATATATCACAAATTGCAAAACAAGGTGAGTGGCTTAACTTCAACCGCCAAAGTTCACCGAATTCAATAAAATTGCAAATAGGGAGAGGTGTGTAAAACAGTCCAATAAAGAGCAATTTCAGCAACAAAAAGTGTCAATTATCCTTTAATTGCAACCGAAAACAGCACCAATTGGATCCACAAAGGCAATTGCAAAAATAGTACCAAAAGTGAGCAAAAGAGCCCTAGCTTTTAAAACCCTAAAACTGATTTTCCCAAATTATTAAGAAACCAATTTTAACCCTTTCTTTTCGCAAATTCTTCTTCCTTTTTCAATCCACAATTTTGATTTTACTAGCTAAACAATATGATCAAAATCAAAAGTTTATTTAAGAACAACAGAAAAAATTTTCTCAAAAAGGAGCGTTCTTTTCCAGAAATTCATTAATTAAAGTAGAATAAAGGAAGAGAAAACACCTGATGATTCGACTGAGTTACTTCAGTCTCCTCCGGTCGAGCAAACAGCCCTGGCGCTCTGATACCAATTGATGCGAACCCCTGATTCCCAACACCTTTGGAAACCAAGAACTCTACGTGGAATGTGCCAAGGAAAGTCTGAATGCAAAATACTGCTCTTAAACCCTAGAATCGTTACCCTTGGATTCGGCAGACTACTAACTTACTGATGTGGACGGTTGTACACATGCGGATGAAGTTGCCCGGAAAGTTTGATTAAGTGGCGTAGCTCGTATTGGCTCTTTACTTACCCGAAATCCAGAGAACAAAAATAAACTAACCAAAGCTAATTTACTTAAGAATTCGAACCAAGTAAGAAAGAGTTGAAATATGCAAATTTAATTAGGTAGAGCAATTAACCTAATTAAGCTAAGTTTCATGCAATATATAAATTACAAGCATGCAAAATACATAAAGCAATAAAGGGAGAGTACTCAAACTAATAGTTTTAAGATCTGAATACTTAATTTATTATGGAGTTTCGGCTACCTATTTATAGGCAAAGAACAGCCAAAAATTCTACCTAAAAGAGTAGGAAAAGAATTAGCATTGGAAACCAATCAAGAGATTGATTTCCTTTACAATACCAAAACCTGAAAGAAGTTGGTATTGGTAAAAGAAAAGGAAATTTTGGTCACCTTTAAGTTTAGTGGCCGCCAAAAATTACAAGTTAAAACAAGAAGGAAAAGGAATAAAAATCCTACTCCAAAAAAGAGATTAAGAAGGGATCCTTTTTGGAAACTAATAAACTAAGGGCAAAATAGGGAACATGCACAAACCCTTATTTTCCCCCAAACCCTAACCCTTAATTTCCAACCCTAATGGACTAGGTATAGCCATGTGGACTTCTTTGTTGGGCTGGCCAACTTTTGATGATGTGGAATGGACTCCATGAGTTAGGTCGGCCCAATTGTTGATGGCGCATGATGGAATGGTGTAGGGAGCTTCCGGAATCTTCTGGAACCTCCCGGAATCATTTCGGAATCAAGATTTTCAAGATTCTTCAAGATTCTGCAAAATATGAAATTCAAGATTTTCAATAAAAACCAAGAACTTCAAGAAATGTTTCTTTAAAGTCTAAGAACCTTCCGGCGTCTTCAAGAACTTCAAGAAACGGCCTTCTCTTCATTGTGGATTGGGGAATTGCGCCTCTTCTTCAAGAAGTTTAAGGAGAGTTGCAATTTGAACCTTTCCGTCTTTGTTCTCCAAGGCGTTGGCTTCTACTATCAATTGGGCATCCTGTTGGCAAGCTTGTACAAGGTTGTTGAGTGTCTCTTGAACCTTCTTTGCTCTGCTTCTGGTCATTGGCCCAATGATGTCTACAAGTGGATCCCTTTGATATGGACTTGGATCCTGAAGCATTGTTGGGCCTCGGTGTAGAACCCGAACCTCCTCAGCTTCTCCGGACTCACTTGTCTGTGGACTTGGGATGCCCTCATCATCCCCTCCCGGTTGAAAAGGATTTGACCTCAAATCTTCACCCTGTTCATAAGTAAATGGAGACAAGTCAGCAACATTAAATGAAGTACTAGGTGCATTTGTTAGGCCGAAGGGCATTACTAACCACTCATACAAACCAAATTTAGTTTTAAAACCAGTTTTCCATTCATCCCCCTCCCTCATGCGAATTTAATGATAGCCGTGTGTAAGATCTATTTTAGTGTAAATCATTGAGCCATACAAGTCCTATAACATGTCATCAAACCTAGGGATAGGATGCCTATACTTGATTGTTATCTTATTAACAGCTCTACAATCAACACACATTCTCCATGTACCAACTTTCTTAGGGACAAGAATTACAGGTACAGCACAAGAACTAAGAGATTCCCTTACCTGACCGTTAGCCAAAAGCTTGTCGATCTGCTTTTGCAACTCCTTTGTTAACTCTGGATTTGCTTTGTAGGCAGGTCGATTCGGAATAGATGCGCAAGGTATGAAGTCAATTTGAAGTCGATTTGTAGGCAACTCCTTTGTTTCCTCTAGATTTGCTTTGTTTCCTCTGGAAAGACATCATTGAATTCCTGCAACAAACAATCAACTTCTATAGGGATATCCCGAGGGATATCTTCAGGGTTAGCACAAGTATCTTTACGTACCAAAACTAGTACACAACCATTATTACCTAACACTTGTCCTATTTCCCCTACTGTAGCGAAAAAGCTACCTTTAACTTCTTCCTGTTTAGGCTTATCAGAGTTCGCCTTACTACCCATTACAAGTTCTTTCCCCTTCCCTTTATCTAGGTGCTTTCCAGCTTCCCATTGGGCGATGGCGTCCTTCATGCGAATTACTTCTGAATGCACTTCATTAGGTGGCATAGGGAGGAATGTGTGGATCTTGCCCGCCTTACAGACCGAGTAAGTGTTGGCGACCCCATCATGCGTTGCCTTTAGGTTAAAGAGCCATGGGCGTCCGAACAGAATGTGACAAGCCTCCATTGGCAGAACATCACATAAAACAGTGGATTCGAACTTACCGATAGCATATGGTACGCTTACCTGCTTGGTGACTCTGTAGCCATCTGAGCTGTCGAGCCATTGGAGCCGATAAGGACGTGGATGATTGAGTATAGGGAGCTTCAGCTTTTCGACTATATATTCACTGGCCACATTTGTGCAGCTCCCTCCATCAATGATCAGAACACACAACTTCCCATTGACCTTAGTCCTGGCGTGGAAGATGTTTGTCTGTTGAGACGTATCCTGGACAGCAGCTGTGGTCAAGGTGCGGGTAACCAAGTTCTGATTAGGATCTTCTTCAATGAACTCAAATTGCTCGACCGGTGCAGACGTAGTGCTGTCAGTTAACTCCGACAAGGGGTCAACAGTTTGATCTTCTTAATCCTCTTCGGAAATGTACTCACCATCTTGCCCCAATAAGACCTTCCGGATGTTAGGGCAATCGCGCATGTAGTGGCCACGGCCTGAGCATTTGTGGCAAGTGACATTGCTGATGGATTGCAGAGGTGTTGATGGCGTTCTGGATTGGGATGAAGACGAGGTGGTGGTGGGGATTATAGCCTTCCTTTCTGATGTAAATGGCTTCTTTGCGGGTGGTAAATAAACCGGATTCTTTCTCCAAGCCGGTGGGGCACTGGTAGGCGTCCGGATGGGTGGAACGGTCTTCAGGTATTCCTCCATAACCCGAGCTTTGTGCAACATGTCCGTCAGAGTTGTTGCATTCTGAAGTTCAACGGCTAAAGCTATACCCCTGTTTAGGCCATTAAGAAAACGAGCCATCGAAGCAGCCTCATCTTCTTGTACATTTGCCCTAATTTTTGCCATCTCTAACTTTCTATAATATGCGTCTACATATAAAGAACCTTGTACAAGAGTATGTAATTTCCTATACAATTCTCTAAAATAATAATCAGGAACAAAAGTTCTACGCATGGAAGTAGTCAAATCAAACCACGTTAGAGGCGGAGCACGGGCCCGCATAGGACGCGTATTCCTTCGTTGGTCCATCTCCTGATTCCACCAGACCAGGGTATAGTCCGTGAAATGTACCACGGCGAGTGGGACCTTCTTGTGTTCTGGGATCGCATGAAGCTCAAAGATGCGCTCCATCTTCATCCCCAGTCTAGGTAATCCTCTGGATTCGTACCGCTGGCGAAGGGTGGAACAATCGTTTTGCATTGACTGAGACCCTCGAAAGGCTTGGCAGCGGCATTGTTGTCATTGGTAGGGTTGTCCTCCTCTGACTCCGTACGTCGTTGTTCCCGCTCAGCTCGCAAGTCAGCAACCTCCTCCGTGAGGGTAGCAAATCGCGCAGAGAGTTGCGCTATTGCAGCCAGTATTTGATCACTCCCCAAAGGGGCAGAAGCACCTCTTGACATCGGTTATAGGCGAAAATCTGTCTGCTAAGAACAAGGAAAAAATGAGTAGTAACCTTACCCCCTTGTCCCCCAAGTATATCCCAACTAACAGCTACACACAACCCAGTGTTTCACTCTAGGGTGGCGCCTTTATAGAATGTTCACTCAAGCCTTTTTCCACTCTACCTCCCGGTATTGACAAATGTATAAGGCAAACAGTAATTCATACACAGCAATGATACTTAACGAAAAAGCACAAATTTTTGAAATATAGATACTTGGTTCTATTTTGATGTCGAAAAATCTTTTCGCAAACGATAGTTGTAATATAGTGCAGATAAGAGGTACACAACAAGGAAATTTTGGGGTGAAGCCCTCAAATTTCAGAAAATATGGGTGTGCACGATGACAAAATCCAAACTATAAGTCAAGAGTAAATGTTCAGGTCGCGTGAAAAGATACAACTAGCAGTTGAAAGCAGGGCAATTCAAGAACTGAATAGAATCAAGAAAATAAGCAGAGTTGAAACAACTTTAAGAAAGTCCTAAAACTAACCAAAGAAGAGACCACCAACCCAATAGGTAATCAAAGAAACCAATCCCAGCAAATTATTAATTCTTTCAATATGCAAACAACCCAATTACGAAATTTTAAACCCCTAAGTGGCGAAAAAGCCTACTAATATGCGATTTTAAGAAAAGAAAACCCTAGGGCTAGCAAAGTGCAATTTTGACTTTTAGCAATTCCCAGAGCTAATTTCAGCAGCACAAGGACACAAAATCAAGAATTCAATATAATTTCAGGAATTCAAAATGAGGTATCCGAAACTAGTGCATGCAAATCACAATGCGCAGATAAGGTGAGCTGCTTAACATCAGCCGCAAAACTCACCAACTTTAACAAGATCAGCACAAGAGGGGTAGAAAACAGTCGCAAAACCCAGCAATTTAGACGCAAAAACAACAGCACTAAAGTGTCTCTAAAAACCCTAGTGTCGCAAAGCAAAGACGACTAAAAGATTCAACAAAAACCGAAACCCTAGCTAAGCCCAAAAATCCGAACCCAATTTTATTCTAAAGTCCAAATTTTATTTGTGATATTTCAGCAAGGGATATGCGATTTTAATTTAAGAAAAACAGCCCCAAAATAGTACAAACTTTTCGCAAAAGAAGGTAATTTTAAAACCCTAAGTTGCATTTTTCAGTACTTTAAAATTTGGTTCAATTTTTCCTAGGGAATTTCGATTTTAAGAGAGGGTAAACAGTACCAAAAACCGAAATTCAAAGCTTGAAAGAAAAAAAATTTCCCCCAGGAAGATGCGTTCTAATTCCAAGAATTTCAAGACAAGCAAGACTAACAAGGAAAAGAAAACACCTGATAAGGATTCGGTTGGGTTACTTCAACCTTCTCCAGCCACGAAACCAAACCAAAGCTCTGATACCAATTGATGTGGACGGTTGTACACATGCGGATGAAGTTGCCCGGAAAGTTTGATTAAGTGGCGTAGCTCGTATTGGCTCTTTACTTACCCGAAATCCAGAGAACAAAAATAAACTAACCTAAGCTAATTTACTTAAGAATTCGAACCAAGTAAGAAAGAGTTGAAACATGCGAATTTAATTAGGTAGAGCAATTAACCTAATTAAGCTATGTTTCATTCAATATATAAATTACAAGCATGCAAAATACATAAAGCAATAAAGAGAGAGTACTCAAACTAATAGTTTTAAGATCTGAATACTTAATTTATTATGGAGTTTCGGAAGAACAGCCGAAAATTCTACCTAAAAGAGTAGGAAAAGAATTGGAATTGGAAACCAATCAAGAGATTGATTTCCTTTACAATACCAAAACCTGAAAGAACTGGGTAATGGTAAAAGAAAAGGAAATTTCGGTCACCTTTAAGTTTAGTGGCAGCCGAAAATTACAAGTTAAAACAAGAAGGAAAAGGAATAAAAATCCTACTCCAAAAAGGAGATCAAGAAGGGATCCTTTTTGGAAACTAATAAACTAAGGGCAAAATAGGGAACATGCACAAACCCTTATTTTCCCCCAAACCCTAACCCTTAATTTCCAACCCTAATGGACTAGGTCTGGCCGTGTGGGCTTCTTTGTTGGGCTGGCCGACTTTTGATGATGTGGAATGGACTCCATGAGTTGGGTCGGCCCAATTGTTGATGGCGCATGATGGAATGGTGGAGGGAGCTTCGAAAATCTTCTGGAACCTCCCGAAATCATTTCGGAATCAAGATTTTCAAGATTCTGCAAAATATGAAATTCAAGATATTCAATAAAAACCAAGAACTTCAAGAAATGTTTCTTTAAAGTCCAAGAACCTTCCGGCGTCTTCAAGAACTTCAAGAAATAGCCTTCTCTTCATTGTGGATTGGGGAATTGCGCCTCTTCTTCAAGAATTGTAAGGAGAGTTGCAATTTGAACCTTTCCGTCTTTGTTCTCCAAGGCGTTGGCTTCTACTATCAATTGGGCATCCTGTTGGCAAGCTTGTACAAGGTTGTTGAGTCTCTCTTGAACCTTCTTTGCTCTGCTTCTGGTCATTGGCCCAATGATGTCTACAAGTGGATCCCTTTGATATGGACTTGGATCCTGAAGCATTGTTGGGCCTCGGTGTAGAACCCGAACCTCCTCAGCTTCTCCGGACTCACTTGTCTGTGGACTTGGGATGCCCTCATCACTTACAAAGTAAATTAAACACGCAATTCGAATGAAGTGGAGTAAACTAGAATTCAAAAAAAAGCTTTGATTAATAGACAGAGCAATTATCTATTAGCCTATAGTTTCTTGACTTTTAGCAATTAACAAGCATGCAAATTACATAAGCGCAAAATAAAGGAGTGATTAAAGAAGTATAAATTCTAACTTAATCAATAATCAACTAAAAATAAAGTGAGGAATTCGGCTGCCATAATATTGGGGAGGGTGGCCGAATTCTTTGACCTAAAACTACTAAGAAAAGGTAGTGAAATTGGAAACCAATCAAGAGATTTATTCCTTACAAAATCAAATCCTAAAGGAATTAGGATTGATTAAAGAAAGTAATTCAGCTGCACAAAGGGAAAGAGCTGGCCGAATTTACAATTAAAATAAGGAAATAAAGAAGTAAAAATAAATCACAAAAAGGTTTCAAGAAAGTAAACCTTTTTGGAAACTACCTACAAATCAGCCCAAGTTGTAACAAACTTGTAACAACCCTAATTAACTTGTAAGAAACTTTGAGTAGAATTAGGAAACATGCATAAATCCTAATCCTTCCCTAACCTAAGCTTCCAAGTGGCGTGTGGGCTGCTCCTTGTGGGCTTTTGGTCTGGCCGAAATTGTGAAGTGGATTTCAAGAGGGTTTCGGCCCAGGTAAGATGGCGCATGGTGGAGATGATGTAGGGAGGTTCTGGAATCTCCCGAAATCATTTTGGAATGTCAAAAATCAAGAACTTCAAGATTCTTCAAGATTTTCAAAATTCTTCAAGATTTAGTAAGCCGCGAAATTCAATATTTTCAAGAAAATCAAGAACTTCAAGACATGCCCTTTCCTTCAGCTGGATTGATTAGTAGGCGCCATTTCCTCTGTGATGGAGAGTAAAGTGATGCTTTTATCCTTCCTTCTATTTTCTTCAAGGGCGTTTGTGTCCGTAACGAGTTGGGCTTCTGTAGCACTCCTTTGAACAAGGTTTTGAAGATCTTCTTTGAGCTTTCTTGTCCTTCTTCGGGTCATAGGCCCAGCTATGTCAACGAACGGATCTCTTTGATATGGGCTCGGGTCCTGGAGCATTGGCGGGCCTTTATGGAGCACACGAACCTCTGCTGCACTTTCCGAGTCCTCATTGCTTGAACTGGGATCCTCTGTGTACTGACTTAGCGTAGGGCTGGGGATGTACTCACTGGCGACATTGGTGCAGCTCCCGCCGTCAACTATCAGAACGCAAACACCTCCATTAACTTTGGTCATGGTGTGGAAGATGTTTGTCTGTTGAGAAGCATCCTGGGCAACAGCTGTAGTTAAGGATTATGACACAATAGCCATCTGGCTATAGTCTTGAGGGCGATGAATGTCCTCCTCAGTATCGGATTTGCTGTTGTAAGCCAACTCTGGGATGCGACTGGCTTGTTCCTCGTCGTATTCTTCTTCTGCCATGTACTCACCATCCTGCCCTAGTAGTACTTTTCTGATGTTAGGACAGTCCCGCATGTAATGCCCGCGGCCAGAGCACCTATTGTAAGTGATCTGCGAAATGCTCTGCCTGGGGGTGCTTGGCGTTGTAGCTGCTGAAGAAGAAGAGGTGGTTGGGGCAGATTGAATAGCTTTACGCTCAGGGTTGAACGGCTTCTTGGCGGGTCTTGGCGTGTACACCGGATTCTTTCTCCAAGTAGTAGGGGTGCTGGCAGGCGTCCTAGCTGGTGGAACCGTCTTCAGGTATTCTTCCATCACCCTGGCTTTGTGGAGCATATCCGTCAAACTAGTAGCATTCTGCAATTCTACCGCTAAAGTTATCCCTCTATTAAGCCCACTAAGAAAACGTGCCCTGCTGACGGCATCGTCTTCTATTACATTGGCCCAAATCTTAGCCATCTCTAATTTCTTATAATAAGCATCGACAGATAAAGAACCCTGTACAAGAGTGTGTAACTTCCTATACAATTCTCTAAAATAATACGCAGGTACAAAAGTCTTGCGCATCGCTATCGTCAAATCAAACCATGAAATAGGTGGCGCACGTGCACGCATAGGCTTGGTATTGTGCCTCTGGTCCAACTCCTGATTCCACCAAACGAGTGCATATTCGGTGAAATTGACCACCGCGAATGGAGCCTTCTTGTGTTCGGGAACTGAGTGAAGCTCAAAGATTCGCTCCATCTTGATCTCCCAGTCTAAGTATTCTTCGGGGTCTGTACCTCCGCTGAAAGGCACAGATGTCTTCATTTGACTTAGACCTTCAAAAGGCTTTGTATCCGTGCCAGCCCGTGGGGTGTGGATGTCTTCCTCCTCCTCGAACCAATCATGCGGGGTGGCCCTTATCTCATCGACCTCGCCCTTGAGGTCTGCGAATTGATTGGTCAAATTCGCAATGGCAGCCATGAAGCTCATTCGTAACTGGGGGCGCTTCTTCTCCTGACATGCCTAGTAACCAAGAAAGATCCCTGCTAAGAACAAGTAAAAGTGAGCAGAGTAACCTTACTCCCTTGTCCCCCTAGAATGGCCCTCTTAAAAACTACACACAAACCTGTGTATCGCTCGTAGGGATGGCAACCCTTACGTGCTGTATCACTCAGCCTTTTACCTCAGTCCTGTATATTCAATTAATTTCACAAAATCCTGGGCAAAGGTAACAAGCAAGCAATCAATCACACAAAGAACAAACTATATAAGAAAGTAGTCAAAAATCTTTCGGAAAAAATAACTTGGTTCGATTTTCAGTTTTAAAAACACCTTTTCGAAAAAGAAATTTTGATAATATAGCTTAAATAAGAAGTACACCAAAAGGAACTTTCGGGGAGAAGCCCTCAAAGTTTAGAGAGAATGGCAGTGCACGAAGACAAAATTCAAGCTATAATTCAGAGTAAATGTTCAGGTCGCACGAAAAGATAAAAAAATAAAGAAGCAGGGCAATTTAATTGACGAAGCAAGAATAATTAGCAGGTTTGAAACAAATCAGGAAAGACCTAACTAACCCAAGAAGTGATCACCCTACCCAACGGGTAATCAGGAAACCAATTCCAACCAATTATTCAAGTATTCGAAAAAAAAAAATTCCAACCAATTGCGACAAAGATACAAAAATTGCAATTTTGTCACCTCCCAATCCAAATATGCGATTTAGATCTTTAGACAGCACGACGATACAGTTTCAGGATTTCGATATTTTCAAGAATTCAAAACAAGGTAGGCGTGCAGATATATCACAAATTGCAAAACAAGGTGAGTGGCTTAACTTCAACCGCCAAAGTTCACCGAATTCAATAAAATTGCAAATAGGCACTACAAGAAAAGTGACCTATTGCGACATGGAAAATGTGTCGCTAAAAGTCGATTTAGTGTCGCAAATACTAATTTGCGACATATTTTGCGTCTCTTGTTATTGAGTCGCAAAAGGTGGTGTAGGAAATTTGTGGCGCTTTTTTCTCACTTGTGCCGCAAATGTATGGCACTTTCTGCATCACTAAATTAATTGTCACTTAAAATTCGCGACACATTATGCGTCAGTTGTCTTAGTGACGCATACTAATTTACGACACTGATTTGGGTCATTAAAAGAAATGTTGCAAGATTATTTGCGACAAATGTGGCGTCACATTTAAAACGTCGAAGGGTATTCGCGACATGTAAATTGTGTCGCTAAAAGTCGATTTAGTGTCGCAAATGCGTCTCTTGTTATTGAGTTGCAAAAGGTGGTGTAGTAAATTTGTGGTGCTTTTTTCCACATGTGCCGCAAATGTATGGCACTTTTGCATCACTAAATTAATTGTCGCTGAAAATTCGCGACACATTATGCGTCATTTGTCTTAGTAACGCATACTAATTTACGACATTGATTTGTGTCA
The DNA here is from genome assembly GCA_016801395.1 of Leptodermis oblonga. Lineage (NCBI taxonomy): Eukaryota > Viridiplantae > Streptophyta > Magnoliopsida > Gentianales > Rubiaceae > Leptodermis > Leptodermis oblonga. The sequence goes on along the minus strand of CM028760.1, from coordinate 16,314,040 downwards.
TTAAAATGAATGTTGCAAGATTATTTGCGACAAATGTGGCGTCACATTTAAAGCGTCGAAGGGTATTCGCGACTTGTAAATTGTGTCGCTAAAAGTTGATTTAGTGTCGCAAATACTAATTTGCAACACATTATGCGTCTCTTTTTATTGAGTCGTAAAAGATGGTGAAGCAAATTTGTGGCCCTTTTTTTCACTTGTGCCGTAAATGTATGTCACTTTTTGCATCACTAAATTAATTGTCGCTTAAAATTCGTGACTCATTATGCATCATTTGTCTTTTTGTGGCATTTTTTTACTAGTTGTGCCACAGAAAATACGACACCTTTTGCATCACTTAATTATTGTCGCATAAATCTTGCGGCACATTACACGTCATTAGTTTCAATGACGCATTATTTGTAACACTAATTTCTGTCATCACGTTTAATGTCACATTTATTTGCTACACATGTGGCGTCATTATTTGAACTGTATTAATGTTATTTTGCAACATAATATCGCGTCCGTAAAATTTGTCATATAATAATTGGCGATACAATTTACGTCATTAAATTTTTTGTTGCATAAATTTTGTGCGACACAAATGCGTTAATTGCGTAATGTCGCATTTTTCTTGACATTTATTTTATGTCACACACAATATATACTAGGTCTCTCTTGCCCTTGCTAAGCAGGGGCAGCTCCTATACAAAATGTTTAACAGCTATTTATTTATAAAAAAAGGAAATTTATAAAATATGATTATACTCTATACAGAATGGAAAAAAGATGAATTTATAGACAAATTAATCAGGGCAACTACACAGCTGCATGTTTACATAATTTCTATGGAAATAGGAATACTTTCATCCCTCTATATAGATTGGCATACTATGCACAATGATAATTTTTCAGCCTTTAGATTCATCACTATGTAACAAACTATTAAACCTCATCAAACAAACTTTTATAAACAAAAAAACACTTGAAATTGAAAAACTTCCAAGATAAAACTTGTACGTGGGTTTTTGCAAGCTTTTAGCATTCCAGTATGAGTCATGCATTCTAACAACTCCATACTTCTTGTACATCTGTAAAATACAACCAATACCAAAAAGGAAAAAAAAAATTTTCAATCAATAATGTCATCACAGAATATAAATATGAAGTATAAAAGTAATGGAAAATCTGATGGTGCATTCTGCAGTTCTGCAGGGTCTCATTTGAATATTCAACCACAAAAAGTAACAAACGCATATCCGAAAAAAACAAAGGCATGAGTAAATTCAAATGTGTAACTACAAAACAATCCAACAGATATCTCTAAATGTCATTTTTCAGGATCTAAAACACCAAAAATGTAAGCCTATCATAGATTTCTAAAGAACAGATCAATAAATATAAATCTATGATGGGAACCAAACACAATTGTTAATGAGTATAAAGCTGAATCAAATTTTCATAATGAAATTTATGAGAAGGGTAAATTAAATGATCCTTCTTCAACTATTGAGAAGTGAAAATAGAAAAAAAATCATAATTTTAACAATAGACAATAGACAATCATAATTTCTCTTCATCTTCCCCAATAGACAATGGTGATTTTATCTCAAGTGATGCTGAAGGAATTAATTTTTTGTCCGGTGATATCATATTATGGATATTGGTATATAATAGATCCAGACCATCATCACAATCACCAAGTGTCCATGTTTGGATATCTTGAAGAGACAGACAAACCATTCTCAACCTAAAATAATAAGAAAAGACAAGCAATGATTCAGTAAAATCCGTTCAAATTGTCCAGCCTTGTAAAATACTATTGTATAATCTTTATCAAAATTAGGCATATTTTCTTTTCAACTTCTTCTGCTGGTTCTGGAATATCGAATGTAGGCACATAAGAATTGTTCATACCATCGTCACATGTCAAGAGTGTTGACCCCATGTTACCATTTCTTTCACCAAGTTCCCAGATAAGTGCTTAATTAAACAATAGTTAAGCTGGCTCACCTCTCCACCACCAGCCTTATGCATTTCTAGTCCAAGCAATTACAGCCAATAAGATCAAGCAATCTCCAAAACATAAATATCAAAAGGTACCAGAACCCATTTTTAACTATAATGAATTTATGTTCAATGCATGTTCCCATGAGGTTCAAATTTTCCAATTCAAAGTGGTATTCACAGGCCACGACTAACCATTGAGTTAATTGATTTTTTCAAAACAATAAAAAAAGTTGAAAGATTAGTTCTACGGCTCAAAATATACTATTCTCATCAGACCGTTGAACAAAAGAAACAACAAATTTTTATATCAAAATATAAAGGAACATCTAAAGGAAGGTAATTAACTAACAGAAGTAATATATCAAAATCATCCCAAAAAAAAACCTAAAAGAAAGCAAAACTTCACAATATTATAATAAGAAGCACTGGAGCCTTGTGGCAGCAAAGACCAACATAAAAATAGTTGGATAACTTAAAAAATATTCAATTCAAAACAATTTCAGAATTCAAGAAAACCATTTTTGTTGAAATACATATGGACATCTGGTATTGAAGATGCACATCAAAGTATCTCTGAACAAGAATTAGAAACCCAAAAGAACAAATAACTGACATCCAATTTGAAATGAGAGGGGAACTCTTAAAAGCAAGTCCAGTTTCCCACTGATAGATTAGAGAAAGAGGTAACCATCGGCCAGTACTGAAAAAGAATAATATTCTTTTCTACTTTCAATTCTTTATTGACAAACCTTTAGACTCACAAGTCACAAGTAAATCAGCAGCAAAAACTTTTAGTGTTTGAGAGTTCTATAATTCCAACAGAAACAGCACGTTGGAACCGACATCAAACACTAAGATATAGAATTCTCAAACACTAAGAATTGTAGTATTATAGCACAAAGTTTTACATCCACCATCGAAACAACCAGTAACACCAGAACCAAAAGCAAACTTGCAACCCCTGCCCAACCGCAACTTGAGTTGTCGACCAGATTAAACAAACTACCGAGCAACAGTATCACATATAAACAGTTCCAAAAAGAGCAACAGTAGCACAAATAAACAGCAACGAATTGAGTCGTTTACCGGAATACACAGCACAAATAAATAACAATTAGAGATTAACAATTGCACAACCAATTTGCACTCAAATCATCAAACCCAATCTTCACTCAAAACCAAACCCCACCAAAATAGCACCTTATCCGCACATGAACCAAACCAGCAGATTCACAAACATGCTAACAGTCAGAAATAGATTAACCAATTACCGAGCAGAAACACGCCGGAGAAGGTTCAGCAGACCGAAAGGAGAAAGAGGCAGACAGACTGAAATCGACAGCCACGGTGCTGGACTGAAAGGGAGAGCCGTAATGCTGGAGAGAAGAGGAATTTGGCTGCTGCTGTGGGGCTTCATCCAGAGCAACGATTGCTGTTGCTTCTGTCCAAATCAATTTAGCAGTCCAATTCCAAATCTTCCAAACACCAAACATTGTTCAACCTGGTCGAACTTCAGCAGCATCTTCAATCTGACACCGAAGGCGCCGTGAGAGGTGGAGAAACCACATATAGGGGCTCTTTGTTCTTCTTACGGAGAAGAATGAATCAGGATGTACGGCTTTTGACTCCTTTTGTGTTACGAGAAAGGGTGAAAAAGTACAAAAGTGCAAAATCACCAAGAATGAACAAACCAAGCATGTAGCTAACATATCTTGGAGCTAAGAATTTAAATTTAGCCAAAGATGAGAGCATGACAATTCAAGTGACCAAATCAAGTACATTGCATCAGAAGAATCTAGAGGTTCCAATAAAGTTGAACCACTTGACTTTACAAACTCATAAAAATTGTTCCATCTCATCTAATAGTGAGAAATATAAGTAATACTTTCTATCATTCAGAAGATCGGAGAGTTATCCGCCATATATATAAAAGAAACTAAGCTACAACTTGAATCACTGATTTCAATAAATTGGATGATGTAGCAGCTAAGAATTTAAATTTTGCCAAAGATGAGAGCATGACAATTCAAGTGACCAAATCAAGTACATTGTATCAGAAGAATCTAGAGGTTCCAATTGAACCACTTGAATTTACAAACTCATAAAAATTGTTTCATCTCATCTAATAGTGAGAAATATAAGCAATACGTTCTATCATTCAGAAGATCAAAGAGTTATCCACCATATATATAAAAGAAACTAAGCTACAACTTGAATCACTGATTTCAATAAATTGGATGATGTAGCAATCTAACAAGGTTTGGAGCAGTTAGAAAAAGTAGTACCCTAGTTTTCTAGAAGGCAAACCTCATGCATCCTAAGACTTTCTAATAGCTAAATACTACATAAAAACACAATCTCATAGTAAATGCACCAAATGACCAAGGAAAGTCAACCAAAATACATGTCTGGCTATATGCAAAACAAGTGGCTTTTGTGCACTAGAATACTATAGGGGTGATTGGTTCTATATAAGTTTCTCGATATACTTGATAAAATAAAATAGAACCATAGTCCTTACATTAAAAATAGTAGGCTGTAAGTAATCATCAAATCATAAATCAGAGGGAAAAATGACACTCTCAACCCACATATGAAACCAATTTGACGGACACCGTTTAAGGAATAAATAAATTAGAGAACAAACGAAGACATAAGACTAATAGAAAATTGAGAAAATATTACAATGATGCAATTCTTTTTTAGACATTTTGATACTCATACAAGCATAATTGTAAGAATTTCAACAAGTTACACATTGCAAAGGTAGTAATATGTACAAGAATATATATTAGCTTTGACCGCAAAAGGCAATTGTCTATGACTTGAAAGCCTAAGTTAATAAATGAAATATCTAGTTATATAGGAGTTTCATAAGGAACATGTTATAGTAAATTCAGCTGCTATTTGTATTCAGTAGATTCATAAATAAAAAAAAAAAAGCTAGGACAGAAGATGAAAGTTGAGATAATGAACCGCTTTCAAGGGAAAAAAATGTATATTACTCATTATATTCATTGAACCTAATTGTCTGTTGATTAAGACAATGTATAACATGCCATGTGGCAAAATTTTAAATTATAGTTAAAAAGTATATCTTTATATATATATATATATATATTCATATTCGTACACACTTTTTAATATCCTAGTTTACTTTAAAAGAGAACAGGAATCTTAAGACAAAAGTAAGCATGCACCTGCAATTATTTCACAATTACTCTCATTAATTAATTGGAAGGAACGGAATTATTCTTCCTTACTTTAAGAGCAACTAGTTTGATTTAAAAAAAGAGAGAAGAAAAAGACAAAGATCACTGATTTTTGAACCATCATAACAATCTGAATTCTTTTCCAATTCAATAGAAGGAAGTGGTTGAATTTGTTAATAGCCCCACAATATTCAATCGAGAAACAAAGAATAATTCAAGCAGACCTCTCTTCTTCTCCATTGTTTAATCGAGATCATCAGTTGTCATTCTTTGTTTTTAATTTCACTATACCTTCATTATGAGAACAAAGTTTACATATTTTCCACTGTGTTAGTTCCCCAACCTTTAATTAATCATACCCATAGGAGAAAGGTAAAAGATTTTGGCAACTTAATGCACTTCAGACCAAATAATACAGCTAATTTATATGAACCAAACTGACAGCAGCTGCAAAGAATAGTTCTGAAATTAACCTAAAACCCCTAAATGAAACATAGAATGAGTGAAATTTTAGCAGGACCCAGCATCAAACATTAAAATATTTTCCTTGCACTTAACATCTCAAGAGGAAACCACACAAGAAGTATTACAATGAAAGTTACTCAAGAGAACTAATATGGTCTAGAACTGCAGTCATGAAAGGAAGAAGGAACCAAATTTCTTGTCTACATTTCAATAATCTGTACAAAGAAATTTATAATAGCCTGGACTTACAATCTACTGTCAAAACAGAATGCAACAAATATGCTAAAAGTGGCAAGTAGTCCTGGACACTAACACATGCAACCTAAATAAGCTCAAGACCAAGCCTTGACTGCATAACCACCCTAAGACTAGCTAAGGACTAGTTCCACCTATACGCAAGTGCCATCTCAATGCAGTTTGTGAGAAATGTTTGAAAACGTAACTCAAATCTCAACAGCTAGATCTAAAATTATTAGTCAAAGTTGAGAACATAGTATAAGATTCACACATTGCGGCATGAATCACAGTTTGATCGCAGATCGGAACTACTAGTGCCTTCCAATCGATAATCATGCAATTAGGAACAATGATCTGTATACTCATCTAGAAATTGAATGCCTAGCTGTATGTAAACAGAGACAAATATTTGGGGTTCCAACAGATAACAGGCTGAATAACAAATGTTTAACCTCATCAGTTATTATTAGATAATCAAGTAGTCAAAACCCAAAGATTTACTTGAATAATGAGAGTACCGCATCATCAAGAACCAAAGAACCAATATAAGAATTTTAGAAAATGACTTCTAAGTATAGGCTCAGATTTGTCAAAGTCCTATTATGGTTTCATTACATTACTCTTAGTCAGCTATAAAACAGAGACCTTAACTCAATTTCTATTCAATAACTTTAAATATCATTATAATAATGTTCTTTAGACTTCAAAAATTTGCAATGCAACGGTAAAATTCAACATTACAAGTTTTAATTTATGTAAACATACTATAAGAATTACAATCAGCCAAAGAAGATAGGGACATACCAGGCCTTGAGGCAATGCTCCCAAAGGTTCTGCAACTTTGTGCTTTCTGAATTCTTTCACGACCAGCATCCTCTCGTGGTCTCCTCTCAATCAACCATCAATCGACAAATTAAATGGAGGATGAAGACTAATCTAGCATTGAGGAGCAAAGGGGATGTTGTTAACTCTTCGCTGACCATAATGGATGAAGAAGAAGAATGTTTAGGGTTGACCGGCGGCTGTAGTGTAAAAAATTGTAAGGGAATTAAAGACCCACAAAAAATAATGTGCAAAACCAGATCTTCCACATTTGATTTTTTCTCCTTTTAAAAAACCCTCAATTTGGACGAGTAGAGAGCTCACCCATTCAATCAATTGTAGAAAATAAAAAAGAATGCTTACCATTTATGTCTTGTATGTATCCTCTTACAGTTCACAAAACACAGATCTACACCCTGTAACTTCATCTTATGAATTATATGATGATGAGAAGGCAGAACTCCAGAGAAGTTTTCTCGAAGCTTTGGCCCAGATCTGAACAAAGCCACAAACGAAATATTAGAGGGAGCCAAAGTCATCAATCTAAGAATGGTGCTGTGTTGGAGGCGCTACATTTTCTCTTTTCCCTCTCAATTTAATTGAATTTCTTTTAAAAGAATTCCCCGTCCCCCTTCCCTTCCCCATTTTTTCCACTTCCAATTATTCTTTTTAGCTAAAAAATAGTATTATTGTTAAAACACAAGAACCTGTGTGCACAATATTTTTGTATAATACAGTATACATTTTTTATTTTATTTTTTTCTATTTATATATTTTTAATCTTTTACAATTCCATTTTTACTTACATTTTCTTACTTTGTTTTCTCTTATACCTTTTTACTTTCCTTTTTTATTTTGACTTTTCTTTTAATATAAATTAATGGTTGTGATACTTGTTAAGTTTTAAAATGTTACTGTTTGACCAAAATTTCATACTCCAAAATGAAAACTTATCATACAAAGTAACATTTGAAACTATATTATATAACTCCCCACAGAATTTTCTCATTTCCAATTCCTTAAGTTTGATTTTTAAAAATATTACTTTTACATTCAAAGTATTAGTATTACTTTTTACAATAAAATTTTCATTTCAAAAGTATAATTTTAGTTTTCAGATGTATCGTTTCGTGTTTAAAAATATTAGTGTTACTTCCTATACTAAATTAATCATTTCAAAAGTATAAGTTTAATTATTATCATAAGTGTTAATTTTATGTTGAAGAGTACTAGTATTACATTATATAATATAACCTCTTTATTTTAAAAAGTACCAAGTATAAACTCTTTATCATTATCATTATAAGTTTTACTTTCTAAACTAAACTCTTTATTTCAAAATAAATGTTTAATTCTCAAAAGTATTACTCCATCTATTCCACTAGAATATTTCATTTTCACGCGTGTAGAACTTTTTATGAAAGTTAAAGTAAAACACCTGAAATAGGTAATTTGACATACTTTATTTCAGTTATATTCTTACTTTTAAAGGCTAAGTAATTATGGACCACACATAATTATATTAATAAGGGTAAGATGAGCAAAATATTTGACAGTGGACTCTTGAATTGAAATTGAAAAGAAAAAAAATATATTTTTGAAAGTTGGCTCTTTTAATAATGGAACTAAGGAAGTAAATTTTTAAAAGTATAAGTATTAATTTCTACAATATACTTTTTATGTCAAAAGTGTATATTTAATTATGAAAAGTATCAGTTTTACATTTAAAAGCATTAGTGTTACTTTTTACAATAAACTATTCATCAAAAGTATAAGTTTAATTACAAAAAGTATAATTTTTAGGTTCAAAAGTATAAGTGTTAATTTATAACATAAAATTTTCATTTGAAATCTATGTGTCTAATTATAAAATGTCAATATTTTTTACTCAAAATTGTAAGTGTTACATTTTGCAAAGAACTCTTCATATCAAAAGTATACTTTAATTTCAAATTGTCACAACATAAAAAAATGTGAAAAGATGTAACTGAATGGTAAAAAAAAAAAAAAAAAAGCATAAATTGAGAATGGTGATAAATTATTATAAAAAATGTGAAATGTATGATAGAACAAAAATGAAATAAGATTAAAAAAAAAAATTATTTGACCCTTAGCTAACCTAAGGGCCAATATACGGGTCAAATTTGCCATTGAGAAAAATGAAAAGTACTTTGGTGACTAATTCGTTATTTGAATTAAAATTAAATCTTCAATACATGGAATACTTTTCTTTCAATACTCAAATTTAAAATTTGTACCCTTTTTGTTTAAATTGAAGAAACTTTAATTTTGAACTGGAAATATTAACTTAATATTTTACCACATATATCACACAAAATACTTCATTTAAAATATGTACATTTTTGAATGAGTGAAAAATATGAAAATGTAAAAATAAATAGGAGTAAGTGGAAATTAAAATAACAAAATGGAGGGAAAATGAAAAAAAAGAAAAAAAAGAGGGAAATCTGATTCAGGAAAACCAAAAACAAAAAAAGAGGCGGCTTCTTTGACCATCTTCGTTTTTCAGGGAAGTTTTGGTTAATTCCACTTCTTCTTATTTATGAAAAATACCTTCTCTTTTTTTTTTTCTTCTTTTTTTACCATATCTTCACCCGAACACCAACCTTCTGCCGCCTCTCAGTCTCAGTTCAGGGGATTGGCGGAGTTTTGAATTTAAGGTCACTCCTACAGTTTCTCCGGTGACCAAGGCTGCTGCACAGCCAACGAGAGGTATAATTCTTCTTCAACCACTTTACTTTTACATTATTTTTTTTAGGATTTTCCTTTTCCTATTTAGGGATTGATTTCATGGAGTGATTTGTTTAGTGTGACGACGAATTTCACCTCTTGCTTGCGTGCTTGCTTATCAATTCTTTCATGAAGTCACACACAAATAATGTTGGGTTTTTCTTTTTCTTTTTCTTTTGGTGAAGAGATAAACATGGCATTAATTGCTACTATTTCAGAAACTTAGTTCAGTTTAGACAACATGAATCAATGAATGTTGTGGTGAATTAATTGGTTCAGTTGGGAAGCAATAATGAATGGTGAGAATAGTGCATTTTTGAGGTGGCAATGATGAATAATTGGAATGTGGACAGGGCACAAAGGCTTAACTTAACTAAAATGAATCCTCAAACGGAGTATCATGTTATGAATATTTAACAGACGCAAGTATAGGACGACTGCTTGCACAATAGTGCACGGCAGCATATCTTTTCGTTGTTTTTTGGGTGAAAGTGTGCAGCTTAGGTGTCTGGAGGAAGAACCGAGACAACTGCCCAATAATAGTGAGAAGAAATACCATCCAGAAATGCATTTAGAGAGAGTGTAACGGTTTTGATCCAGGTTCTTGGAAGGAAGGAGAAGGGGTGAGAGAGAGAAACAATTAGTAGAACACAAGAAGAAGCCACCACTTTTAGCATTTGGGATTGCTTTTCTTAATCCCCGTTTATGAGGATTCAAGTGTAAAAGGGAAGCCAATTCCTTTTCAAATTATCCCAGATGGATTTTGAAGCACTTAACACCTACTGGAATCACTGGAATCTGTGAAACTATTTTCAGGTATGCTACAGAAGTAATAGATAGAAACATGACTGAATATGTTGTTGGCACCATGTACTGTTCATGTTGGTGCTGTTGCACAAAAAACTAAATAGAGCTTCTGATTAGTAGAGAATTATGTACCAAATATGAAAGAGAGGCTCCGGCTACTGCTAATTATCTTCTATGCTACTTATTATAATTGTTAATGATATGCTTTCCCTCGTCAGCTCTGATCATCGTTAAGGTGTCTACTGCATTGGATTGGGTCCAACTTTTGATGCTGATAACTGAAATGTGACCATCAAAGGCTGCGTTTTGATTTTGAATGATTGTTTTGAGAAAAAATTTACTGTGGCCTGGTTTAACCAGAGACATTAAAAAAGTAAATTCAGTCTAGCACATGCAAAAACAAGTTTGTAGGTTAAGTGAGAATGAAGACGGTTGAAGAAACACATGCAAAAACAATATAAATGGTGTAACAAGTCTCCTTATTAATTGGAGAAAAGAGAAATCATGTTACTTCTTTGCAATGCCTGATCTAATCATTTTGTTTTATGTTTCTGTTTTGTTGTGTTGCATTGTATGTGTTTTCAGTTGCTTTCATTACGAACTGCATTCTTTGTCTTGATTGTATTGGATTGGAAGTGGGATTGTTTGGTTTATGATCTGTTGATTAGCTTTTTGTATTTTTTATTCGGCTATAGCCGGTGATTGGCTGCAGGGTCCACATGTGTACTAGCTTTATGCTATTTATGGTTATGGAGAAGGGGATATTGGAAATCTTTTTATCGCTGGGTTCGGATCTTCTATGTTGTGTGGCACCATTGTTGGATCCCTAGCTGACAAACAGTGAGATTTCCCCATTTCCTCAATTAATTAATCGCATAGCCCACATTCAGTAGTGTGTATAAGTTTTGCTGTTTTGACTCATCTGAGGTTTTGTGAAGGAATTGAATTATGTTTTCTGTACCTTTGCAATACAGGATTTGTGCTTTTGATAATGTTAGTATTCCAGTGGTGGAGTTTCTTATTCATTTCCATTTAAAATAAAAACTGATGTATGCTTGATTTTTTTTTTCTTTTTCCCTTGAATCTGTGCAGAGCAACTTTTGCTGTTCCTAATGCAGCATGTTTCCTCTGTTAAGGCAGAGAAAAGTTCTTTAGAAAGTAGGTTTTCTGTTATTGACCAGTAGGATAATATTCAAAAGATGACTCAGAGTAGCAAAGTTTGATTGCCCCTTTTTTTCTTAATCAAGGATGGTTCCTGTCTTCAATGTCTATTAGCCCAGATCTATATATATGGATAATAAACTGAAAGAAGGGATCATTTAATTTTTCATTTAGGTTTTGGTTTTTATGATCCTTAAAAAATGTCGTTCACGAGCTAGGTTGGGAAGATATCAAGAAGACTGAAGACTCTAAAGGAATGGGGCAGGCTCACCTTCCCTATTTCACTGAAACATGCATTTTTTAGTTCATCCTGAATTGCTAGTGTAATGAGTCAAATTTGTTCTTAGCTTTGCTATATATGTTTTCTCAACCAGCCTGGGCCTTGCAAGTCTCCAATTTAGTGCTACATTAAAAGGGATAGAGCAACATCGGTTTATCAGTTGTATTTCAGCCTCACCCCATGTAATTCGTGTTTTTTCCTCTGTTTTTTCTATGAGTTGCTTGTTTCTATTGGTGCAATTAAGGGTCTGTTCTTTTCACTCCCTAATTAGGGAAAAATGACATTTTACACTTTTGTTGGTGTTTCTTGGATGTTTATTTTTAGGAAATGAGTGTAAGATGTAAAAAGTATCAACTGAAATTTAACCTCAACAGTAAAAAGTGAATTTGAAAACCTGTCTGTCTGGAAGAAAAGCAAAGGTTGCCTTTAACGCTTCTGCCATCTTCAATGGCCACAGTGAACGCTCCCATCAACCGAGCAATTTAGTCCCGACAACCACCAGTGAACCAATTGCCATTTCTCTGCTTCTGACCTTCAACCTTATCGGTTGTCTGTGCTTGGACACTGGAGACCGAGATTTCGAGCCTATAAAGAGTGCCGAACCTTTCGATCAATTATTTACTCCGGCAATGACGGTAGGAGAATTGCGCCAGTCTTCATAATCAGCATAGTAATTTTCTCTATTTCAACAAAGTAATCTACGTAGGTATGTCTCTATTTCAACAATTATCGTTGGACACCCCACGGGTCCGATAATTTCCAGAATAAACTTGAATCAATTTAGTAAATACTTCAAATTCATGGAACCTAGGGTTCACTGTTTATTAAGCCCCAATTCAAAATTTCCTTTCTTGAGTGTAATTGAAATATTTATGGGTCCTCAAGTATTCCGTGGTAGGAAATTGATTTTCACATATTTGGTGTCATTTTTTTTTTGATACAAAATTCCCTATATTGCTTATTCGAAATCTGGTGGTTTCCATTGTTTTTTTCCTATTGATCGTGTCATGGAAAAATTTGAATAATTGATTTTTCAATGCTTACCTAAATTTGAGCTTTTGTCTCTTGTTTTGAAGCGGGTCGATCATTTTGGAAGTCTTTGATTGGAAAGTTGAATTGGATTGGTGGTAACTGTTATTGAAGTCAGCTTCTTTGATGCGTTTGTTGTGAGGTTGAGAGTGGAACAAAGAAGAGGCTTTGTTGTTTATCTGGGCAACTAATTAGGTTTTTTGTATGAAATTTAGTACTGTGTTTTTGGACTCATGGATTCAATAACAAGTTCTTGTATAAAGCTAATAAATTCAAAATACATTCCAGTTATAGGAAACTTGCTGAGGTTCATAAATGATACTGCGTGGACTTATGTTTGTAGTAGAAAATACCACAACTTTTTTAACTTCCTCTTAACTTCCTAATATGCAACTTCCATCACATACATACAATGTGGCTATATTTTTATATGTTGGATTTCAGCATAGTAGCTGAGCATTACAATTGCTGATCTCTTGCAAATGAATTTGGAATGGGGCTGGGAAATATGGCAACAAGATTTTGTTTTAATTTAGGATAAATTAAAACATCATTGTTTATTCTTCAATTTTAAAGCCAAAGGGCTTGCTGTATCATTACAACGGTATGCATATTGCCTTAGATTATCACAACTTGGTTTATTAGCTTTAAATCCAATTTGTTGTTGATGCTTGGAATGAGTAGAGGAAAAGTTCTGGGCTCTGTTTGAAACATGACAACTCTATTTGGTAGGAGAGACAATTTGCAGAACAAATATCATTCTATTTTTCCATTTGTGATCATTTCTACTGTACCCTGTTTAATGTCACCGTAATTAGTTTCATCAGAATTAAATATCTTATAAGTATAATTTCGTGTTCTGGATTTATGGGTGACTTGGATTTGCACATAATCTAGCTGCACCCTGCTTTTACTAAAACCTTGTCAAAGAATAACTTGTTGTATTTTTTGATACAATTTCATCTTCTAGCTCTTGGTTATCTTTGCCTTATGTAGTTTCATGTAAAAATGTTGGCTTGGGTGGTTATTTTTGTTCTGTTGTTCTGGTCTACAGCAAATGATATGGCCTTCCATGATCATATAAAGTCATGTATATGTTATAGTTATTTATATGATTAAATTTATATTCCAGTCTGTGGGTACATTTCACTATGTGTAATTCATTTATTTCAGTTGCTCACTTTTTTACTTATTTTTTATTTGCATCAGTCATTTTTTGGACATCTATAAACACACATCATTTGCAAGTTTTATCTAGTTGTATATGGGGAATTGTGGAGAGGAGTTTTATAGCCATCAATGGAATTGACATGATGGAGGATACATGTTTATAGTCTCGGGATCCATTTCTTCTTAATCTAGGATGACTCATTAATCTCTCAAAGTTAATTTATCACCTTCTAGATTGTATTGGATGGAGATTGGAACAATGTCCCTACTCTACTTGGTTAGAGATTTCTTCTGTGCTTAGTGTTAGATGGTTTTTTATTTATAGATCTCATGTACTGTGTGACATGGTGGAGAGAAAGGATCAAGGGTAAGTGCACAGATGAAGATGATTTACTTGGATGGGTCCTTAAGAATTCCAATCTCTCCAAGGAGCAGATTCTTGATTTGGTCCTAAGCCTGCTCTTCGTTGGTCATGAAACTTCATCCGTTTCTATAGTATTATCCATTTACTTCTTGCAGAGTTGTCCTAAAGCAGTTCAAGAATTGAGAGTAAAAATTTTAATCTATCCCAATTCAGCATGAGATTAAAAGGACTACAAAACCACAGCCACGTTGATTGTTTACTTGGTGATTTCAGGAAGAGCACATAGCAATTGGCAATGCCAAGAACCAATCTCAAGAAGCAGAATTGAGCTGGGATGACTACAAAAAAAAATGGCATTTACTCAGTGTAAGCTCCCTAAAGACTGCATCATCAGTTTATATATGCTTAATCAAATGCAGTATTAGTATTTTATTTTATTTTTTGCTTTTTGTGAAGGTTATCAGTGAAACACTAATACTGGGAGATGTTGTGATGTTTTGCATAGAAAAGCTCTCAAATATCCGCGCTATAAAGGTAAGTGAAGTGAGCTGTTTGGTGTTTTTGAAGAAGAAAGTGATAAAAAGATTCCAACTTTATTAGAAAATGACCTGTTTTGTTGGGAAGACAATGAGCTTGTGAGTCTCCTGTATAAAGAAAAAGAGGCATGCTTGGGGTACGGTGAAAACTTGACTGATGGATGGGGTTTTATTGATGGCTTATAAAGAGGTGGTGGTGTGGACGTTGAAAGTTATTTCCCATTATGGTTTTACCCTTGTGACTACTGTATTAGCTGTGAGTTATTATAATAAGTCCGTATCAAGCTTGTGTTTTCAGAAGGATAAGCCATGGATGAATCAATTAGCTGCTGTGACTTGTCTTTCCATAGCTGCCAAGATGGAGGAGATCCAAGTTCCCCTTCTTTTAGACCTCCAAGTGGAAGATTTCAAATTTGTTTTCGAGTCACAAATGATTCAGAGAATGGAACTTTTGGTGCTGTCCACTCTTCAAAGGAAGATTAAGCTAGTGACACCTCTTTCTTTCATTGATCACATTGTGAGAAGATTTGGGATAATGATGAATAACCTAAATTTGGAGTTTCTTAAGAGGTGCAAGGAAATCATTCTCTCTGCTATTCCTGACTCTAGAATTGTGCATTATCTCCCATCAGTGATTGCTACTGCTGCAATGTCATGTCCCGTGATTTAAAAATGTGTTATTCCCCAACTTTGGAAAATGGTTTCCAAATGAGACTTACACCTTCAAACCCCAACACCTTGGGGGCGGGGGGTGGGGTTTCTCATCAATCCTAAATTTACCAGCATAACGATTTGTTTACAAATGGATAAATTCATGTTCTCTATTTCTTACTGCAGGTTTAGAGGGAGTGCTGGGCAATCATTTGGTTGTTTCCTCACACCTGGAATGAATATCCGACTTGTTGGAGAAGCTAATGATTATGTGGGAAAGGTATTAAATATTAATCACAAATGAATGATTTGTTGAGGTGACTCTAGTTATTCCACTTGAAGGGCAACATAATATATTGACATTGAGCAGTCTTCCATTTTGTCCAATGATACTGGTTAATTTTGTTATGAAGGAAGTTGTAACTGGATTAAAACAAGGCGTGAGCTGTTGAGCAGTCTTCTATTTTGTCCAATGATACTGGTTAATTATGTTATGAAGGAAGTTGTAACTGGATTAAAACAAGGCGTGAGCTGTTGTCTATTTAGTCACAAGCTCTGTAGCTTGTGATAATACTTTCTACTTAGTAGCATTTAAAATTAGCACATATTTTCAGGGTATGGCTGGTGGTGAATTGGTTGTACTCCTGTCGAGACTACCGGGTTTTGCCCTGAGGATGCTACAATAGTAGGGAATACCTGCTTGTATGGGGCTAGGAAAAGCAGGTGAGCGTTTTGCAGTCAGAAATTCAGTGGCTCAAGCAGTTGTAGAAGGCACTGGTGACCATTGTTGCGAGTACATGACTGGAGGTTGTGTGGTGGTGCTTGGGAAGTGAGTATCTTCTCTTCTCATGTTCTCTTTAGTGTGGTGTGGAAGGAAAGACTTTTATTACTTTCTTTCGCTTTCCTACGATAAGCCTATTTTTTTCCTTCTTGTGATAGGGTGGGTAGAAATGTTGCAGCTGGCATGACTGGAGGTTTATCATATATCTTAGATGAGGATGATACTCTTATCGCCAAGGTCTGTGATGATAAATTTCATTAACTACAGACCAGCATTATGCTCATCCTCCCACACTACCTTCCCTTGCGCATGCAAATCTTCTGTTAAGAAATAATTACTTTCTGTTATGTTGCTAACTTCTGTGGTTCCAATTTCATAGCTAACAATCACTTCCTCTGACTGCTTTATCTAGATGAGTGGAGTTGGTTGGTGTTAAATCAAAAGCTACGTTGCTAGTTTTATAAAAATACTAATAATAAAAATAAATAAAAGAAGCACAGGGGAGGGTATCAAAAATTACAACAGAGCTGACATGCACCACAGAATTTACACGATTAAGTATCTATGTAGCCATTTCTGATATAAGATTTGGATATTAAGTTACTTAAATGACAATTGACCAATAACAGTGTTGATAATAGGGGGATAGTATTAGTGTTACTTATTTAGCATGAGGTTTGAACTTCTTCTCAGCTTCGTCAGGGGATGTCTTGTAGCAGTTTCTGATGCTTTGGTGTTTCTATGAATCTAATGCAATGAATGCTTTGTCATTTACGAAATTCCTAGTCTCATCTAAAATTTCCATCTACCTGATGCCAAAATATCTGTGCTATTTACCAATTTCTTTCTTTCTGTTTGCTTTATTTTTTATGTTTGTGGAAATGGATAAGAGCATTAATGATATTCAGAATTGGAGTTTCTAGATTTCAGAAATTATATCTGTGCTATTTACCAATTTCTTTCTTTCTGTTTGCTTTATTTTTTATGTTTGTGGAAATGGATAAGAGCATTAATGATATTCAGAATTGGAGTTTCTAGATTTCAGAAATTATTTACCTACTGCCAAGTGTAAGAGTTGAACAAATGATAGACATGGTTTTTGCTTTGAGGCAATTTCATATACTTCTTATTTGTACACTGATTTCAGGCAGATGCAATTACATTAACTCCTGCTGCTTCTGTTTCCAGATATATCTTTTTCGTGGCTAAGTTTCTGCCTGTTTATATCATTTGATGTGATTTGTAATAGATTAACAAAGAAATTGTGAAAATTCAGAGAGTGGTGGCTCCTGTTGGCCAGATGCAGCTTAAGAGTCTAATTGAGTCCCATGTTGTAAGTTACACGATCAACCTTGTGAATATGCTCAATTAAACCCTTGCACCTGAGAGCTCTTATTCCAAATGCCCATCGTACAACAAATGCCAGAATAGGTTTTATGACATAATGATCTTTGAAAGTTCATCGTCATAAATGGTCTTCTTTAGTTTTGGAATAGTGCTGTTAAAGTGACTTTGTTGCTAAAACTTACAAGGTTACGATTACCTTCCCCTCGGCCTTCTCAGTGCATTTTATCATCTTACTACATTTATCTTTTACACTACATGTGGGCACTGTTTCTTTAATATCCCAACAGCCAAGTTCAGTTTAGCCAAGAGCTTGTATCTTATGTTTGCTTCTAGTGCATTATGTCGATTTTAGCACCTGTTACTCTTTTCTGATGCACATAGTTCTCTTTAACTTCAGGAAAAAACTGGAAGTACCAAGGGCTCTGAAATTCTCAAGGAGTGGGACAAATATTTGTCGTTCTTCTGGCAGCTAGTTCCACCTAGTGAAGAAGACACTCCAGAGGCTTGTGCAGATTACGAGGAAACTACCGCTGAAGAGGTGAGTTTGCAATCTGCATAGTGAAGCATGGGAAAGCGGACTGCACAACTACTTGTAGGCTGGTGCAACCATGGTGGGATGGATGCACATAGGCATTCCTGTTCTTCTAGTTTCAGATTGTTGGAGATGAAAGATTGAGGATTGAAGGCCACTTCCATAAAGCGCGAACTTAAGGATCTCTCGCAGAGCAAATGATCTTTTACAACATGTCTCAGCTGCTGTTTAGTGATGCTGCCTGCACATAACGCAGAGCAACGCGTTTTTTGGAAACTTAACCCTTAAGGTGGTACGGTTCTGCAGTGCTTATCCTGGAAATCTGAGAAGTTGGTAGGATGAAATGTAAATAGAACTTCAAAAGATCTGTCTCTCCCTTTCATTTCTCCATTCAGGTATCATTTCCTCAAATAAGGTGTAAATTTTATATTGTATCATGTAAATTATGCTCAGGATTGAATTCAGTTCGCATTAGTAGTTATGCTAGTTTTTAAAGACTTTTGGGTCATTGACATTGTGTTGTGGGATCATAGGAGAATATAGTTTTGGTTTTTAATCCTCTTAATCTAAATGGCGATGCGTTGGACTCTGGCCGTGATAAGTGGTATCTAAATTGGTAACAATCTTTGCACAATCGAATTCGCATGCTTAATGTGTCAAATTGTTCGATGTACAATTGTGAACTTGTCTGTGGAACAGCAGTATATTAGACTTTCAATAGTTAGGAATATGGTGTGAAATTTACAACCATGTGCAAGTTGTTGGACTTTCTCGCATGGGGTTTACTGGTAGAGCGTGACAGATTGGAATGGAAAAGTATATATCCCATAAAGCTAGAGCGTGATAGATTGGTGTATGGAAAGTATATATCCCATAAAGCAAGTATGAGATTCCTTAGTTTGATTTCATGTTTCTGCTTTCATGTTTGATTTTGTTAGTTTCTGTTTTGTTTGGCCGAGTGTAATATTTGCCCTTCCCTTTCCCAGGGTGGCCTTGGGGGCATACATGGCAATTATGTAATAATTTATATTATGTCACTGAAAATTCTGAAATAAAGATGGGCTACTTCTTGTCTCTGAGTTTTTTTCTACCTGTTGTAGTTTAGCCAGAGTGACGTATCAGCTTTGAAGGTCTTGGTGACAATATGAACACATTTCATGGGTTAGAGCAGATATTGAAGGTGCGACAGTGGCAGGAATAGGCAATCCTATTGGTGGAGCTGATGTTCATCGCTTCAGATAATGACGATGAAGACTTTCTAGATGAAGATGATGGACTAGAATACTTTGCAAGCGATAATTCTGACGACTCTAGTGATGATGATGACTTATTTGAAGAAATGGTCCCAGTAAATGAGAATGAAGATGACTAGAGTAGTTTTCGTACTTTTATTTGTTTTCGGGGATCATATTCTTGTATTAGTTCATTAATGGATTTTTTGCATTGTTTTGACCTCCAACTTCATTTATGCTATTTTTTGGGCAAGCTAAGCTTAGTTGCATCTTATTTTTCAAGGTACTTGTTTTTTTTGAATGCATCTTGTTTATGAAGATCCTCGTTTGCTTTTTGTTCTAATTTTTCAAAGAACTAAAGTTAGTGTTCATTGATGATGATGATATTTGCTCTCCGCTTTCATTTAGTTTTATTTTTTACTAATTTTTCCCCTTTTTGGATTCAGATGTTGTTCTGTCATTAAATTAAAATGACGCAATTATGCCACAAATTTGTGGCATGCCAATAATATGACGTAATTGTGCCTTAATTTTACAACAAATTTATAATTGTACAGTATAATTTTGGCATTTTATGAAGTGTTGTGAAAAAACTATTATAATTATACGGCACGTCTATTTAGTGTCACATCTATGTCACAAAATTATGATGCAATAATTAAATAACGCAATAATGTCAGAAATATATGTCACAAATGCATAAATGTGGTATATTTACGTCACTTAATGTAATGTCGCATAAGCAAATTGTAGCAATTTTGAGACAAACAAATAAGTGTTGAATCTATGTCACAAAAGTGTGATGCAATAATTAAAATGAGTCAAATTATGCCGCTAATTTGTGACATGCTAATAATATGACGCAATTAAGCCACGATTTTGCGGCACAATTATAATTGTCTTGTCTAACTGCGACATTTAATTCAAGTGTAGTAAATAAATTGTCACAATTTTGAGACAAACAAATAAGTGTTGAATCTATGTCACAAAAGTGTGATGCAATAATTAAAATGACTCAAATTATGCCTCTAATTTGTGACATGCTAATAATATGACACAATTAAGCTACGATTTTGCGGCACAATTATAAGTGTGTTGTCTAACTGCGACATTTAATTCAAGTGTAGCAAATAAATTGTCACAATTTGAGACAAAAAAAAGTAATGTCGAATCTATGTCACAAATGTGATGCAATAATTAAATGACTCAAATTATGCCGCTAATTTGTGACATGCTAATAATATGACGCAATTAAAGCCACGATTTTGCGCACAATTATAATGTGTTGTCTAACTGCGACATTTAATTCAAGTGTAGCAAATAAATTGTCACAATTTTGAGACCAAAAAAAGGATGTCGAATCTATGTCACAAAATTTGCGATGCAATAACTAAAGACGCAAAGATGTCACAAACATAAGACACAAA